>RSEF01000001.1:204642072-204686322 GCA_003993805.1 Himantopus leucocephalus | reverse complement strand
TACCCTCAAGCAGGTTGACACTCCTGCCTAACTTAGTGTCATCAGCAGACTTACTGAGGCTTCTACCGTTCTCCTCTTCCAGCAGAACCATCTTAATCTGTAAGTAAAGAAAAGATATGCATAGCCTGCATAGTCTGAATATTGTTTGCCAGTTTGGGGTGGTTTTTTTTTTTCTCACCATCTTGGTTTTGGTCAGAATTGTATTTACCTGACATAAAATTAAATACTTCTTTAAAAGAAAGCTAGTTTTATAAATGTAAGTGTAATCCATTGTCAGCCTGCAGTAGACAAGCACCAACTGTGTGGTAAATACAACATGTTGAAACATACTGTATTATGAAGACAAGCAGTGATATTACCTAAGTACTTGCTCCTTATTACCATTTTCCTTAAGTCAGAGTCCTACTGGAATATCAAGCTATTATAAACTTTTGTAAAGCATACCTAGAAAGGGGATAAATTACATTTCCATCAGCAGCCTTCATTTCTGTGGTTTCTGAGTTTGAATGTTTGACTATGCAACCTTCACAGATTTATTTGGTGTACACATCAAATTATTTTTGTTTACTGTACAATAACCTGTCCAGCTATACAACCCTTCCTATTCTTAAACACATTCAGGGGTCCTCAGCAGCCTGAAACTACGGCTCCACCACCCCTTTGACCCCTGATGCTGAGCTAACACCAGCAGCTTCAAGAAGCTGTTCTCTTCTGTGGCAGGTCATAGGTTTACTGAGTCATCTGCGCAGAGGCTAGTTAAAGTGTGTCACGGTTCCCAACCAGCCCTCCTGCCTCTTACAGATTGTCTCTGCTCCCTCGTCTGCCATACTCCTTTTGGTCTCCCCCACATCCCCACCATAGCGTGCCACTTCTCTTCCTGGGGAGGCTTCACTACACAACCACAAAGCTCATGACAGCAGCAGACAGGTGGATTCCTGGGCCAGGATTTTTGCCTCCTGTTCTCTACTTTCGGTATTCTTGTTGCTACTGAAAACAGGAGCACGTAAATACCTGAGGCCACACACCAGTCAAGGGTGTATAAAAAGTAATTTTGCTACTCGATATTATGCTGGGAAGACATTTCAAGTGTGGTCCTACCATGTTCTGTAATGTTTAGTCTATTCGATATTTTTGTTAATGATTTGCATAATGGAAAACAGAGAAAATGTAGAATTTGCAGATTATGTCAAGCTGGAGGGAGCTGAAAGCTTTTAAGAGTTAGGATAAGAATTCAAAATTACCTTGATAAATTGGAGGCATTGTCTAAAATTAACCAAATGAAATTCGGTGAAGTCAAATGCAATGCCCTATGCTTAGGAAGGAGAAGTAAAATGCTAGTAAAACTAGGACTAAATGAGCAGGCAGCAACATCAGGAGGAGGGTCACAGTTCAGAACAAATCAAATATGCATTTATAACGTGATGCTGCTGATGCAAAAAAAAGCTAATTTCATACTGGGTCATATTGGAAGGAATGTTTTATGTGAAGCAGGAGGGGTAATTATTCTGCTTTGCCGCTATTGTGTCCAGTTTGGGGCACTGCACGGTAAAAAAAACGATGTAGATATACTGGAAAGCAGCCAGAGGGGGAGTAATGAGAACGATAAGAGGTTTAGAAACTGGAACTATGAGGAAAGGTTGAAGGAATGGGGTTTGTTTAGTCTAGAAAAGAGAAGACTGAGCAGGGACATGATAACAGTCTTCCAATACATAAAAGGTTATTCTGAAGAGGACAGTGATCAGTTGTTCTTTATGTCCACTCACTGTAGTACAAGAAGAATTTAGCTTACTTTACAGCAGGGAAGATTTTAGCTAGATATTAGGAAAGCATCTCTCACTCTAATGAGAGTTAAGTACTAGGACAGGCTACTTTAGGAGGCTGCAGAATAGCAGCAGAGGTTTTTAGCTGAAGGTTAGGCAAACATCTGTGACCTTGTGATTTGCAGTGGCTCCAAACCGAGCCAAATTTGAAGAAATTTTCTCAGGCATAGCATAAGGCACACCCCTGGCAGCAGTGCATGTTTCCTGACAAAACCCTGGTCTCTGGTGCACAGTGGGCAAATGCTAGCGATTGTCAGGGAAACCAATTCAACTGCTTTCATACAAACTGTTTTCACATGAGCTTTTTCCCTTAGACCTGTTCTGGGAAGCAGCTGAACACTACTGAACTTTACTCAAAAAAAGATTCCATCCCAGGCAAGCACCTGAGTAATTTCAGTCTAAATAGTTAATCTGGTAAATTATATGCAACCAAAACCAGGATCTTAAAATACAGAGGGTTAGGAAACCTTAATTATAGGTGGTGTTACCAAGCTCCACACATAATTTTTATTACAGTATCAACCCAAAGATCTGGCCAGGGTCACCATCCTGAGAGCTCAGTGAAAGATTGAGATGAAGTAGATTAAAATAGGTACATGTGCTAATAACAGTCAATAAATACACAACAACTCTTTGTCTTAAGAGGCTTGGTAGACTATTCTTTCTCTTGATACGGTCAGTCCTTAGCCTTCTGCTGGAAATGGGTTTAGTTATAGGCTTAGTTCAAAAATCTTGTTTTTATTATTATTTTTCTTACATGCTTTTATTTGCCTCTTGATCCTGCTGGCTCAAGCTGAAGTTTTGAAGATTTCTCTTTATAAATTTAGGAGCTAGAAATACCCTTTTAAAATGAAAAAGAAAAAGAGAAGAAAAAAAAAGAAAAAGGGAAAAGGAAAGCTGAGACCTTCACCCAAGCACCTGCCCTGAGGAGTTAGGACTTCAAGCAAAATACTGGGAGACTCATAATAATAGCGTGAGCTGGCAATCCTACTTAAGGGTATAATTTCCATTTCGTCTAAACCCGCTTTTCACTAGCAAAGTGGTCACAGTGTAAAGAAGACTAGACCCCTAATATTAGGAGTAATCCAACACTTTTCCAGTGCAAAGTAAACTTCTCAGTACTTAACCATTTTTCAAATGCAAAACCTGTGTGACAGTGTCTCTGACACATGCGGGGTCGCAGATGAAATTCCATTCCCAAGCTAAAGGACGGTTGCAGTCATTGAAAAGATTACATAGGATCTTTCTTAAGGCATTGGGGGGCTGTAATTAGTGGAAATGTATCTCTGTACACTAGAGAAAGGAAGAAGGTGTAATTGTTTTACATGCTAAATTAAAAAGGGTGAAATAAGACAGGGGAGTAATAGAAAGATGTTGATTAAAGAGTAGAAAGAGTCCGAATACATGGAGTATGCTTCATTTTGTATGTTTGAACTCTGGCCATGAAAAGCCACTTAGTGTTGGAGGCTTGTTAGAGCTTGCACCACAGCAAGACAGCGAACACGAGTTAAGTGGATTTCTCCGCGGAGGGACTAGCCCTGCTGCAGCAGGTGCACACCTGAGCAGGTAACCCCAGGCACAGGCTCCCGGCTGCACCCTGCCAGCACGGAGCTGGGCATGGCAGCAAGGTCTCTGCAAGGGACGGAAAGCCTGTCGCTGTCTTCTGCAGGCTTTGCATCAGACCTTAGCATGCCTGTTTGCTTAAGCTGGGCTACTTTATAAGGGAAGTGTTTTTACATGAAATCTGGCCTTTCCTTTTTACATATATTTTGCCCAACAAAAAGGAACACAGCGCGAGACAGCGTATAATATACAAGACTTCTGTTCAGATATCATGCCAAAATTTTGATATAAGTATTGCAGAGGTGATTTTTCTGCCAAGCTGCTCCCTTCCCCTCATGATATTCTTTTGTTATCAAGTCATGTCCCAAATCAATGTGTGAAATGAACTGAAATTTGTTTTCTTGCCATGTTTGCAAAATATCCCTTGAAGAATTAGAGCATTTGTTTTCACTTAAAATTATGTTCAGTGTGCTTAGAGCTTCAGTCGGTCATCAGAACTCACACCTACCTGTGCCTCTGTAGTTACAGAGTAGGATGCGTTCAAGGAAATCCAGCCTGCATCTGAAGGATACTTCTACAGCCAACAGTTTTGAACCAGGAGGTAACCACTCTGCTAGCACAACCCATCCCAGGGGAACCAAAGGGCATGAAATAAATTAATTGTGGAGTTTGATTCAGCCTGGGCTCCAAGGTATTCCATGCAATCTGCTCCTAGAACTCAAGTATCTAACAGGGCGATGCAGAAGGATTGGGCAAGTATTTGATATTTTGATCTCGGTCTGAGTGAGAAAGGACAGTCAGCTTCTCAACTACAAGCAAAGAAGTTTACTTAAGCCAGAAAGCTTTTCCTCTCCTACAGAACCAGGTTTTGGGGTGGGATGAGGCCCCTTAATTCCCAGTCATCCTTGAAGGAGACAAAGCTCCTGGTGTTTCTGTGGAAGCATTTCATAGAGAAAGTTCTGGCATGAGGTGGACATATAGGTGCTTTATAATTGGACATTCAGAGAATTTTGCATTTGTGTGGTTTTATCTTGCTATGTTTAGTGGCAAGAAGTTCAGAAATCCAAGCCCCTTTACCCAGATCTGGATAGAAAATGCCATAGGACAGGAGCGGTACAGAGGATGATTCCAAAAGGTAGAAGGAGCTTTGTACTTCTTAAGTAAATGTCTGAATACCTAATCCCAGATGTGTAACAATCTTTGCTAGGATAGAAGGGTTTAAAAATAAAATGAGCTTTAAACAAACATTTTGGGGAACACGCCGTTGAAATGTTTCCTCTTTTTTGGACATTTTAAAGTTATCTAGGCCAGGTATTACTTTTCTCAAAAGGCAAATTTTCTCAGTGTTCTCTTAACCCCTGAAGGGTTTATTTTAAGTATTCTATACCTAAGTAGAGTGTCCCAGATGGGTAGAATAATATAATATCTTCTAGCTCTATGTGCTCTCCACGATTGCAAGCAATCGAATTGCTGCTAAAATTTTCAACATAATGGCTATCTTTGCCTGGTGAGCAATTTTTCATCTTTTATTCATAAAGAGAGACCTGGAAGTTTGCAGGATTTCATACCACTCCTCTGGAATTCTCTCTCAACTCAGTGTTGTGCCTCAGCTCCACGTTAATGCTGTGGGATTTGATCCATTTGCACGGGGAACTGTGTCTAATTCCTGATGGCATGCAGCTGTATTTTACTTTTAAGGCCATATGTCTTTAGTTCTGTATTAAAGTTGTCTGAGATCTATCAGCTATTTGTATCATAGCAAATTACTTTTTGATAGGAGATGAAATTTATTTGGAAGCATCTGTTCCTGCTATTGCAACACACCATGTTTTCATGTTAGCCACACAATACTTGCCTCATAACCCACCTTTGCACTTGCAAGTCAGTTGTGCAAGACTTTTAGCCTAGGACATCTTGTATTGAGGTTTCTGTTCTGTATGTAATTCAGTGCAGCTCCCTAAGCATTTGTAGGCATGAATCCAGGTAAGTCTATATCATATAGGCAAACTATTCCCAAACTATCCGCACAAGTTCAGTAAAATCTGTTGATGTCCACTGAGATTCTTTAGTGCTTGCAGATCACGTCCATCTTTTCCCTCAATGAGCCACTTTATTCATTAAATGTTGCGTCTTAGAAAATGACCTTCGGTAATGCAGAAGGAAACTACTGTGAAATCATGGACAACTTTTGGGTTAAAGGAAAACTTCTGGATTTGGTCAAGAACTACTGAAAAAGTAGAGTGCCTTTTTCACCCCCCTCTCTTTGAGCAAAATTTCCTTCCTCTTCCCCTGGCTCAGCCATAGACACAAATCTCATTGACAAGAATCACCATCCAGATTCCAGTAAAATATCTACATATAGTAAAAGAGTAGATTTATATTTGGGGAAAAAAAATATAAGGACAAGCAAATATCAGAAATTTTTTTATGTTAGACATAGAAGATCTTTAAGGTCCCTTCCAACTCTAACCATTCTATGATTCCACGACATGGTGGGAACACCAGTCTCCATGCCTTTTCTATACTTACACCAAACCCACTGTTGCTGACATTCATTTCTTCTCTTCTCTCTGCATTGCTAGAGGTGGCCATTAACAGTTGGACTCAACGATCTTAAAGGTCTTTTCCAACCTAAATGATTCTATGATTCAGTATCTTCAGAATTATCAAATGTTTAACCTCCAGTTTGCAGATTCTTTCAAATTGGCATAGATTAACTGAACAGGGCTGAAGTCACCTCTAGACCATGGAGGTCCTGTGATAGCTTCTGTCCCCTCCTCTGGTCCAGACAGAGTGGATATGTGCTGTAAGAGTCAACAGGGAACACTGCTGTTAACTTGTGATGAGGTCCTTTTTGGCCTATTTAAAAAAAAAATTGGAACGTGAAGAAGCCTCCAAAGCATCAAGTGGGGGAATATCCCCCCTGAGCAGACCCCATGGGAACAGGAGCATGGTTGCCTCCTGATGACTCCTTCAGAAGCCCTTGGGTAAAGCAGATCAGAGGACGGGGCTAGTGACAGGAGGCACATGTTGAAGGAGGAGGAAACGTGTAGTACCTACCTTAGAAAGAGAGCAAGTAGTTTCAGAGCCCATGCTGGCTGGGCTGACATATCCAGGCCATCCGGGTTTGCTTACATTTAAAACAATGGGGTTTCCATGACCTGGAGCAGTCAAAGACCTCTAATACTCAGAGAGGATTACAGTACCTTCCTTGAGCCAAACAAGTAACTGCTGTGCAAGTCTTAGACCTGCAGCATAAGGACATCTTGCTTTTCAGGGCAAAGAGCTGTAATATAGTACTCACAGAATATGAGAACTGAACAAGTTTAACTAGTTAGCTGGATAGAAAATTCGCAGTGGAAGTGAAAAGAAGTGTCTTTCTCTTTCACAAGCTCTTGCCTCAAAAGTTCTTTCACTTGTTGTTATACTGCCATCTTCGATAAAATCTCCAAGGCTGATTTCTTACTGACTGTCATCCAGGAACGCTACCTGCAACACAGGATCTGGCCTCACCCTAGCTCTCTCTGAAACTAATAAGACTTACTTTCAGCTACTTTGCATACCATCCCTTTAGTTTCTTTCTAGTGTGGGACTAGGACTTAAAATTACTTTACTCACTAATAATGGGAAATAGCAACAATTGCCACAAAAAAAGACCCGACGCTGTATGAGTTCCAGTGGCATACCTGGGTGAGGTGATTCCTACCTCATCCCTACAGCAAGCACAAGACATGTAGAAAGGATGGGGTAATGAGGTAGGCTTTTAAAATTCCCCTCCTCTCAGTACAACATACACTGAAAGCATTATATGGGCTTAAAGACACCTGCCAAAGCTCTGACTCCACCCTCCTCTACCAAGATTCTGGGAAATTTCTCTAACCAGGAAAAAAAAAAACCAAACAAAAAGACAGAAAAGCATCCTGCTACCATACTACCATATTTCCCTGTGGCAGTACTCAGTTGCTGAGAAAGTATCAAGTCTTCCTTCTGCCTCCTCAAGGACTGGCTCTCCTTGCTCTCTCCTTGTATTCTGCATTAATGAACATGCCCTTCTGTTCCTCTCCCTCACTGCAACCTTTCAACTCATCCGTCTGTCACTTGGCAGTAGCTTCAGGACAGCTCTTCCCAGGGACATTTCTTGTTTATTCAAGTGTTGCTGTGCTGTGAGACTAAAGAAGCAGATCTGTCGCTTCCAGCTAGATCTGTTTATTTCCCAACACCACAGCACCACATATTCCCGTACCAAAGGCAGGAAGGCAGATACCAATTTGAAAACAAGGCAGGGGACTATTTTCCTTTCTCATAGTCCCTTTAGTTGCACATGGCCTTTTTATTCAGGTAGAACACAGTGAATTCAAGCAGGGTTTGCAGAACCTTTGTGAAAACAGCCTCTCTTTTTCTCCATGCCATTGTGATTCATTTGCTTTCCCCACAGGTCTCTGCTGAGCTTAATGCACAGCAAGAAAGTGTAAATGTATGGAGCAAGGCCAGCCCTTATCCCTGTAATGCAGCCTTTAGGGACCTGGTAGACCCACTGACACCATTTTGTAATGAGCTGGACTTGGTCTTCACCAATACACTTAACTGAGTTCCAGACAAAGTAGGAGGAGCTGTATGTGCATAGTGTGAGTACCATGGGGTTATCTTGGGATAGAAAAGCTCATTCTCCCATGTTCAATGTAGGTGGTGGTTACTACTGCATGATCCGAGGTAGGGCACAGGCCTGTTCTTCAGCCTGGCTTGTCCTATTTCCCTTGTGCTTGAAATGAAGCCTGGGTAAGGAGCCCTCTTTGAAGTGAGGTGGTACTTGTTATCCTGGCCAGGCAGGAGGCAAAATAAGTCTGTAGATAGTTTAAGAAATTGCTTTAGAGTTCTTACTTTTTCAGGAGGCTCTGCAAGGGAGCATACCCAGCCCACCTTCGGGTAGGTGATACCATGGCAGCTGTGCTATGGGGCATGCGAGGGCTGCGTTTGGCTACACAGAGTAAACACTCTTGGATTACTTTTTGTACTCCACAGGGTAAGAGCCTGTGCAGAAACACCTACTGAAGAGTAGTTTATGTGCTGTGACATGCTGAAACAGCAGTTCTGCTCTCTCTGAGCCCACAAAAAAGCCACATGTGGAATTGCTCACAGTGGCAAATCTGGGAAATTAAGATAATGCTTGGCATTCAGAACAAGCTACAAGAATAGCAAAGCATTATAGCTCTCCATGCATACAGTCCTAGGTGAGCATGTACAGTATGGATAAAACAGGGTAACAGCAGAACTACCAGCAAAAGTGCTAAAAACTACAATCAAAAAATTACTTCTATTAAAATCAAGCTTTAAAAAGGTGCATATGCTAAAAGGATGCCAGAAACCATTTCATTAGTGTTGCAAGAAAACCCACAAGTTAAACAGGTGAAATTCAAAGCCTGCAATAGTGAGCTATTCTGCATCATGGGAATACATGAATTAAAGATTTATGTAAATACATTAGAAAAGACAGACCAAAAGGAAAACTGCCAGAAGAGGGAATAGCCCTTGCTCCCTGCAGTGCACACTCAACAAGGTTATAGGCTGATTGCAAAGAGGATTGTGATCAACAGAGACCAAAAGGCTGAAGTAGTCCTTGGAACAGAGATCTTCATCCAGCAGCAAAGACCAGCAACTGACTAGGGCTGTCCTGCCAGCAACCCAATGGCAACGGGATGCACAACAACCTTGAGAAACTGCAAGAGTTACAGAATCTCTGGGTCTGAAGCACCAACACAGTAGCCTTAAATACTCCAAAATATATCTAGGTCTAGACCAGTAAAGACTGGGGACCAGCATTTAAAGTTCAAGACCCAGAAACACAAATACCAGCACTCTCTTGCTGAATGCTGGATTCATATCAAGGAATCAAAAGGTTGGATTGGTAGGTAGAAGATCAGCTGGCTGTGAGTGGCTTATCATCAGCTCTAGCTAACAAAAGGGTCTAGATAAACACTGTCTTTTCCTGTGTCTCACAAACATGAAAACTATCTTTCAGCATACAAATTTACAAAAGGAATAAACCCCTGAAAGATCTACTGATTGCAAACATGGTCTGTGAAAATAAAACTAAAGGTAGATTGTATACCTCCTCATCTGATTAAGAAAAACGTGTTTGCAAGCAAAACATCAATTGTGGCTGCAAGAACTACCGCTGAGACCATGGTAAATTACCAGACAATTAGTATAGAGCCACCCACAAGGCACACTTCCTACCCTGTTATCAGCTAAAGGAGGAGCTCTGAATATTAGACGTGATTTTGTGTATAGGCTCCGGGACTGCAAATTCCCCAGTGTAAAAGGAAAGGATATTAAAAAGGACCCTTACACATAAAATCCACTGGAATCATTCAAATATTAGAAAATAGCCAAGGATGCTTTATATTGGCCCAAATGAACAGTGATATAGGAAAACTGGGATGTTCCAAATGTCAAAAACATAGTCACATCAGAGAAAAGAAACAAACTTTGTGGTTGGTTGAAGTACCATCAAAACAAATAAAAATGTTAGTAATATGATACCAGCTACTGTAGCTGGTTGTGAAGCTAGGCATCAGACAAAGTTAATTCTCAAAGCCAGCAATGAATCTGGATGAACCCAGATGGATATATTTTTCTCTGTGGCTTTCCTTTTGCATACAAGAATAGGCAGCGTATTATCGCAGAACCTGACGTTCTACAACTCAGTAAAATGAATAATTCTTCTCCCACTTAGATGCAATAAAAACATTGTTTGTTCCCATTGTTTTATTTCCCAGTATGGCTATCATATTGCACTCCTATTGCACATCATATTGCACTCTTTACATTCTGCATCTCTCCTGCTACCTGGAAGCCACTCCAGGCTACCGAGGACTGCTCAGAATTTAATGTGAGAGCTGCTTTTTTGTCATCTTTATTGGCAGGAAGGTAAAGTTCAAATATGTGGCTGTACTACCTGAGAACAGATATACTGATTCACACCACAGGCCAATCCAGCCTATTGTCTTGTCTCCAGCAACGGATACATAGGGAAGAGTACAAGAACAAGTCAAGCATGGAGTAAAGCTTCATACTCTTTAGACCTCAGCAACTTGCAGCTGGGATTTCTTTGGCTGGAAACATATCTATCTATTTAATGGCTCTTGGTAGATCATTTTCTCCCACAAATATGCTCAGTTGTGTTTGAACCCATGTAAACCTTTAACAGCCATGGTATTTTTCAGCAAGGAGTTCCACAGCTTAACTGTGTTTCTCAATGAAACCATTTCCTTTTGTTTGCTTTGAAACAGCCCCTAATAGTTTCATTTAATGAATCCTTGTTCTTATATTGTAAAAGAAAGCAAACACTTTCTCCCTGCCAATAGTATCTGTTTTGCTCTGTCATATGGCCCATCCTCTGGTTCATATTTTCAACATCAATCCACAGCTGAGTATCCTCATTACTAAAAGATCCATAAGCAATCGAAGTAGAAAAAATTATTCCAGTCAGTGCAGAAAAGCTCAGTAAGAGAACGTTTAGTACCAGGACTAAATCTGCTCCTAACCAATTCCCACATAATCAAAGGAGAAAGAGTACGTCTTACCCTCTCCTTAGAGGGCTCGGTTCCCATTGAACTCAGTACCTTTCAAGATCAAGCTTTGAGGTGAGAAGTGACTTCCACATCGGGTTCCACCAAGCTTAACCTCTACTAGGTATAGCTCAGTCTGGTCACAGGTTCCAGATCCTGGACCCAGCAAATAGAAACAGTCAGGGTTTTCTGGTCTGCAGAAAAAATAAAGATATATCTATGCATGGTATAGTAGATACCTTCATGTATCATCAGATTTACTATGAAAATAAGTAAATGAAAAGAAAAATTCTTAAAGGAAAAATACTTCTGTTATCTGAAAATAAGATTACACAAGTTTCTCTTTTTGGAAATTATCCATTCATTTTCTTCATAAACATTTACTAAGGAGAAAAGTATTTTATGAACATATGGCACTTGTCTCTGTTTTGGATGTAAAAACGTCTGGTATTTTGCTGACTTCATTTCATTGTGAGTCACTGTGTAGCTTTGTATAAACACCAGGGTATTTTCATCAATTAGAAATAACTGAGATTTTCAACATAACATTCCCATATTTACTTGTGCTTGAATAGTTCTGCTAATATCCTAGACAATACATATATAGATATATATACTGCACACACAGGATCCTCGTTCCTAAAAAAATTCCAGTCAAAGAAATAATGCCTGAGGAGCCACGACTCTGCCCTAGAACCCGAATGTATTCATTAGCAAAACCTTACAGATTTTCCCTGTAAGAGGATGCTCTTCATCAGTTAGGAATACTGCGGTCAGGAAAAAGAAATGGTCTTTGAAAATCTCATTCTAATGGAAAAAAATACTATTATCAAGTAACTGGGCTGTTTTTTTAAGACAATTAGAGCATATACAGAATCTCATCCAATTGTTTCAGAGAACTCCTTCATTGTAATACATTCCTGCATGTCGTCGGTAACTGAATACCCAGATCGAGCAAATTCATTGCCCTATCAATACTCCAAGAACTAGATTGATCCTGTCCCAGTTCTGGAGCACTCCAGGAGAAAGAGGACACCCGAAGTCCTGCCTGCCTCAGGAAGCTTGTAAAAACACTCACTTTAGCCATGATCTAAATCACTGGCAGAACAGAGAACCAAGACAACAATCGAAGTCACTGTGGTGGCATCTCTACAAGTAGTAAAGACGTGATCAAGTGTGGTAGGACAAGCATCAGAGACAGGTTAGGAGCAGGAAGTGCTTATCCTGTTACTGAGGGCACTTTCATGGGAGACAGATGATGTGGACTCAAATGCCTTTAGGGAAAAAAAGAGCCTCTATAGCCCAAGGTTCCTGGATAACTGTTTCAGCCTTTGATCTAACAAGTGAAATAGAGATAAGAGCTGTGTGGAGCTAGCCTGTCCCATGGCTGAAATCACACTTTCTAGTCAATTTACTTCTCAAGGCGAAAGGGAAGCATCTTCTCTGACCTCGTCATAGTGAAACCAGCCACAACCTTTGCTGTTTGTCCTTCCACAAGGTGACACTAGATGGCAGCAATTGAAGTGGCAGCGGGAGCTGCAGATCGCTCCGGCCAAGAAGGCACTCTGGCAACCAGCCGGTGTAGAGCCGGTGGAGCCACCTGATAGTCCCAGCTTCTCCCTACCTTACTGCCACGGAGGCTGCCACGGTGCTAGGCAACTTGTGAGATGGGCTACAGACATGGAAATTAAGTCACCTGTGCCCTGACTTTCATGCTTTATTATTATTTCATGCTTTATTATTATTTCATGCTTTTCTCTAGGCTGACTTGCCCATATCTGGTTGGTCCATTTTGCTTGTGAGGCCTCTTTGCCTGCATTAAAATGACAGCTTTTCCCAAAGTAATATGATTTGTATTGTTCTGATTGCTTCTTTGGAATCAAATGGGTTAGGTTTTGCACAGCATTGTAGAAATAGTAACAATTATGACCTTGTTAGTAACAACTCCAGAATCAACAAGCACAGTAATAGATTGATAATGTCATAACCACTATTCAGACAATGCGTTGCATAGCCTCCTATTTCTGAAGGAAGCTGATGGAGGAAAAATCTGAGATTCTCCAAAATATGAACAGCAGCAATGTAGGATATGTTCCTCTTTTTCTAATAAGGCAAGACTTCACTGCCAGCAAAATCACAGGCTATTCAAAGTTTAACAAAAACTTATCAAAAGACAATGAGCAGTAACAGCGTTAGGATTGACTTTGGAATATTCATGTGCTTCATGTCCTCTGCTCGCCGGTTTTGTTCAGTATCTCTGCCACAGTTAAAGTTGTCTCACTGCTCCATTATACCCATCTTTCCCAGAGGGGCTTATTGCCAAGTTCTGAAAATTTCCCTCGTTGAGGCTTAAATCTGAAATTCAGGCTCTCAGCTTGGGAAAAGAGGATCCTTTACACAGTAATTCAGTTTCTGGTGTTGAGCTACTGAAGACAAAATTCAGTGCTAAGTCACTGATGAGAACTGCAGTCATTTTACTCAGGGCCTCAAGATTCAATTACTACCTGCAACTTCTGCTGCTGCAGTGTGGGGTAGTCACCTAAAGAGAAGTACCTTATAAGACAGCCAAACCATTTACATCTCTGGTTGAGCAATTCTGGCGGTGACCTTGCTATCTGTCTGCCAAATCACAGGGAAGTAGAAGGGAGGGGTGGAGACATGAATTGTCACTGTGCATAAGCATATGAGAGGTGGGACCAGTGGCAGGTGACTCGGGAGGATTACAGACACAGGGGTTTGGAAGCCAAAGCCCACCAGAAGTTGAATCTGAGGAGGGACATAAAGGGTGAAAAAGAAAGGCTTCTACAGGTATATGAGCAGCTAAATGAAGACTACAGAAAATGTGGGCCTGCTGCTGAAGGGGGCTGGAGACCTGGAGGCAAAGGACATGGAGGTTCTCAATGACTTTTTCACCTTGGTCTTTACTGGTAAAAACAGCCTTCAGCAATTCCAGACCCTGAGACCAGAGGAAAAGTCTGGAGCAAGGAAGACTTACCCTCAGTAGAGAAGGATCAGGTTAGGGAACACTTAAGCGAACTGGATGTAAACAAGCCCATGAGACTTGATAGGACACACCCACTAGGGCTGAGGGAGCTGGCCAATGTCATTGCAAGGCCAATCTCAATTATCTTTGCAAGGTCATGACAATCAGGAGAAGATCCTGACAACTGGAAGAGAGCAAATGTCACTCCTATCTTCAAGAAGGACAAGAAGGAGGATCTGTGAAACTACAGGCAAGTCAGCCTCATCTCAGTCCCTGGGAAGGATCAAATGCTTCTGGAAGCCATTTACAACCATGAAGGACAAGAAGGTGATTGGAAGTAGTCAGCACGGATTTGCAAAGGGGAAAACATGCCTCACCAACCTGATATCCTTGTATGATGAAATGACTAGCTTGGTGGATGAGGGGAAAGCAGTGGATGTTGTTTATCTTGATTTTAGCAAGGGTTTCAACACTGTCTCATGTAACTTTCTCACTGACAAACTGAAGTACTGGGTAGACAAGTGGATAGTGAGATGGATGGATGGAAAACTGGCTGAACTGCCATGCTTAAAGGTTTGTGACCAGTGACATGAAGTTCAGATGGAGGACAGTCACTAGTGAAGTACCTCAGGGGTTGGTACTGAGACCAGTACTGTTTAGTATCTTCATTAAAGACCTGGATAATGGGACAGAATGAACCCTCAGTAAGTTTGCAGATAATAGAAAACTGGGAGGAGAGGCTGATATGCCAGATGAGCATGCTGCCATTCAGAGGGACCTTGGCAGGGTGGAGAAATGGGCCGACAGGAGCCTCATGAAGTTCAACAAAGAGAAATGCCAAGTCCTGTCCCTGGGGAGGAACAACCCCAGGTACCAGCACAAGCTGGGGTCTGACCAGCTGGAAAGCAGCTTTGCAGAAAAGGGCTTGGGGGTCCAGGTGGAAACCAAGTTCAGCATGAGCCAGCAGTGTGTCTTTGCAGCACAGAAAGCCAGTGCCATCCTGCGCTGCATTAGGAATATGTTGCCAGGAGGCTGAGGGAGGTGACCCTGGCCCTCCTCTCAGTACGGGTGAGACACATCTGGAGTGCTGGATCCAGGTCTGGGCTCCCAGTACAAAAGAGACACAGACATACTGGAGCAATTTCCGTGAAGGTCCATAAAGATTATTAAGGCACAGGAGTATCTGTCCTGCAAGGAGAAGACAGGAGAGCTGGGACTGTTTAGCCTAGAAAAGAGAAGACTCAGCAGAGCTTATCAATGTATATAATTACCTGATAGGGAGGAGAGGTAAAGAAGAGGGAGCCAGGCTCTTCTCAGTGGTATCGAGTGAAAGGACAGGGGCAATGTACACAAACTGAAACACAGGAAATTTCACTTAAACATGAGAAAAAGGGTTTTTACTGTAAGAGTGGTCAAACGCTTGCCCAGAGTGGTTTCCCAGAAAGGTTGTGTAGTCTCCATTCCTGGAGTTATTCAACACACATCTGGACACAGTCCTGGGCGGCCTGCTGGAGGGGACCCTGCTCTGAGCAGAGGGGTTGGACTAGATGATCTCCAGAGCTCCCATCCAACCTCAACCATTCTGTGATTGTGTGATTCTGTGTCAAACAGCTTAGTCCTCAGATGCTGCTCATTGCCTTCTGCACTGGAGAGGCCATCCAGACTCTGTGAGAGGAGGGCTAAAGCAAGGCCTGCCATGCTGCATACAGTAAGCACAAAAAATTATCTGCACCTTATTGTGCATGCCTGATTTGGTCATGTTGTGATCATCGCACCAAATAAAGAAGGCCCAATAAGAAGTCTGTACAGAGATAGCATTTTTTTAACAGTAGCAGGAAATGAAATATCATCCTCACAGTCCAGGGACAAAGCATCTTTTCTGGCAGCTCTCTGGGGAGCTGGCTTTGGCTCACTGTCTCGTTTCCTCAGCAGCACAAGACACTGTAGGATCAAGAGAATAACAGGAAAAGATTAGCAGGCACCTTCTGGACTCCTGTCTGTAAGATATCTGGTGTCCTGTTGGAGCTGTACATATATGACTTTTTAAAGGAATAATTGTGGTTCTGAGGAAACAATTACTCAAAACTTGCTAAAAATGATAGAAAATCGAGATTAGTCTGAATTTTGAGCTCTCTGCCAGTAAAACACCTTTCAGCATGAATAAACATTTGCTAAACTGACAGAACCTATGGGCAAAACTAATTATCACTTGCACTGCGAAATTAATGGCAGAGAGCATCTTGGTGGTGATACTGTGCCACTTGAGGCTGACAGGGCCCAGTTGTGCCAACTGACACACTTTCATCAGAAATACTGGAATATTTGGTGTTTTCCCTCAAAGCTACCACAGCTCCTAAAATACTGTGAATGCTGTGAGGGCATGAAAACCTCACTGAAATTATACAAACCTTGTAACTACTGACAGAAGCTCGAAAAGACTCTGAAAGCTCAAAAGTTTAAATGGCAACAATAGTCTGGGTTATTGATGATTTCAGAGAGCCTCGACTCATATCATTTGAACACATGGGACCAGGAGAGTTCCTTATAGTTCCTCCTCTTCAGACATAGAAAAGAAATCATCCATCTTTTCTATTGTGGGTCTCAGTCGTCTGTGCAAGGCCACTGTCTTCTTTTTTGAGAGTTAGGTAAAGGGTGTTTCTTTACCTGCAGAGAGAGGTGAAATCTTATACTCTCCATGAAATGAGGAGACCAAGGTGTCTAGAAACCTCTTCTTAAAATAGCTCCTAGTGATTTCTTCCTTCAATCAGAGTCTGTTGTCACACGCTGTCTAGCTTTATAAACTTATTAGCATTTTTGCTAATAAATGCCCTGTAAGATTTAATAGCAGCTTCAGTGGCTCCATGTGTTGCAACTTGAAAGATTTGCAGGGTTTTTGTCAACTCTCAATTTTATACTCATGATACCTGGTTCAGCGTCTTAAGTTTTTAATAAATATCAGCCTGTGCTAAAAGTATTTTTATCTGTCAGATGGCATTTTTTAAAAAAGTTTTGGATGGAGCTCTTGAACAGCATATGCTCGTGCCATTTTTCCCCTTTTACAAAAAAGTATCCTACTGAAATGTTTTGAGAATATTTTTGACTGCTGATGCACTATGAACAGGAGACCTTGCTGACCCCACCAGAGATTAATGGGTCGGAATCTGTGTCTTTCTGTGGAATGGAAGACGTCAACACTAAAAGCTCCCTTACCCCACAGATAGCTGGTCCCAGTCCTGTTGTTTTTTCCAGTCTTCAGAAAAATCCTTGGCAAGAACTGCCATTTTTCCAGTCATCAAATTTCCAAGAATCCTCTCTTCACATCTCTCTTTTTCTTTTGATGGACTCTCTCATCATAGTAAATGCAGACCTTTTGCAGGAATGTGGGCCAGACATATGCATAAGCCAAATGGCTTATGCCTGGAACAACAGCAAATGAACAATGAAATCCAGCAACCAGATGAAAAAAAAAGATTTACAAGGATTTATTTTTTTTCTATAAATGTTTCTCACTTTTTAATTGATTTGACTTAACTGTGCAATTAGCTCTGGCCCACTGGATGACCGTCTGAGCATGTGGGGACACCATGTCCTGTGCCACCTTATATGCATTTGAAATTGTTTTGTCAAAACAGGCAGCACAGCAGAGGTTTTTTCACACTTTAACCTAAGATAGACCAGGCAGAAGAACTTCTTTTTTTTTCCTTTTTTTCTCAGTCAAGATATAGGCTTGTTTCTTCTAATTGATGACCTGACTTTCTGGAAATGAGTGAGCATGTTGTTGCCCTCTACTGACTAGCCTATATACACTAAAATGGACCTATTAGTAAGTTCTTTCAATGGTATTGTTTCTGTTAAAATGGCAAAAAGTTTTGATTTTTTGGCTCTCCTTCTCCAGGGGTGAGGTTTGCAAAATTAGACCCACATTTTTTTTTAAAGTCCTGATCCAGCAAAATGCCTAAGTAAGTGTTTAATTTTAAATAAGCTGCACTGCACAAACTCTTAAATTTGAACACACATTTAACTGCTTTAATGGTTAGAGACTTCGTTTGGGGTGTACAGTTTTAAGCATTTGATTTTCAGATCAATTTTGTCCTATAAAATTCTTCTTCCCAACTTTTTCCACTCTTCTGATGCTGTCCTGTCTCTGTTAAGAAATGGAAGACTGTCTGTCTTCTATGTATAGTTGTATCTCATCAAACACCCAAAAATCAGAAATGCCAGTTTTAGTGAATGCAGATGACTTTAAGGAAGAGTTAATGGATCCCTTAAGTTCTAGCCCTCATATATACAACTTAGTCCAGACTACTAAAAATTAAGTTCCTATATATTAAGAACATTGAAGTCAGGCAAACATAACTTCCAAAAAATGGAGGAGGAGGGGTACTACAGAATAGTCAGCATCCCTTTAGTCCCTGTAAATATTACAAAGAAATCCTCACAGGAGCCATTTTCAGGAAGAAGAAGGTGATTGGGAACAACCAACATAGACTTACCAAGGACAAACTGTGCCTGGCCAACCCAATTGCCCTCTACAATAGGATGACTGATTTTGTGGACAAACAGAGAGCAGGACACGCCATTTGCCTTAACTTTAACAGGGCTTTTGACACAGTCTTCCATAACACCCCTAGAGGCAAAGTGGGGAGACATGGACCGTGGGCAAATTCCAAGATGAGTGAAAGACTTGCTCGACTGCTGGGCTCAGAAAGCAACAGTCAACACTTTGAAGTAATGACTGCTAAAGAGTAATGTTCCTCAGAGACTGATACCAGGTCTGATATTGTCTATCATCTTCAACAATTTGGGCAATAGCATGGACTGCACCCTCAGCAGGCTGACATCAATTTGGAGGGGGAGGAGTCGATATACTGGAGACCAGGGCTGCTGGTAGAGGGGCCTCAGCAGGCTGGAGGAGTGGGCCAACAAGAACTCACAAAATGTGACAAAGACAAATGCAAAGTGTTGTACCTGGAAAGAATAAACCTGATGCAGGAGAATAGGCTGGGGACCAACTGGCAGGGCAGCAGCTCTGCAAGAAAGGACTGGGCTGGTCTTGGACAACAAGTTAAATACGACAAAGTAGTGCACCCTTCAAAGACTAACCATACATGAGCTGTGTTAACAAGACTGTAGCCAGAAGACTGAGGGAAGAGGTCACCCACTCTATTTGGCATTTGTGTGGTTCCATCTGAAGTACTGAGCCCAACTGGGAACTCCCCAGTATGAGAGAGATTTTGGCAAGCTGGAGACGTCTCCAGCAGAGGTCAAGGGGCTGGAGCACCTGATGTTTGAGGAGACACTGAGGGAGGTGAGTTTTTTCAGCCTGGAGAAGACTAAGGAAGGGTCTAATTGCTGTCTTGAACTACCTAGATGGAGGTTTTAGAAAAGACAGACTCACAAGCTTCTCATAGAAACACAGGGAGAGACAAGAAGCAGCAGTCAAAGGCTGCAATAAGGGAAAATCTGACCAGATCTGGTGAGTATGGTGCAACACTGGAACAGGGTCTCAGAGAGGTCATGGCACTTTGATCCTTTAAGGTGTTCAAAATGCATCTGAACAAGGCTCCAAGCAATCAGACCTAGCTATAAGTTAGCCCTGCTTTGAGGAGTCTTGCCTGGATGACCTCCAAGGTCTCTTGCAACCGCAGTTATCCTGGGTCTAAACATTTTAGGTCTTGTTTCCCATAGTGCACTATGGAGCAGCAGTAGTCACAGCCAGGACTCCAAAGACTATTAAGATACAGAACCTAACATCCTTCCTATCTATAGAAATGTCTCTTTAGTCATATTTGAAAATACTCCTCCTTCTTTACTTCTCTTGGAAAACAGCCAAAATCCAGTTTGACAGCTTAACAGGGAAGGAATGGGAGGAAGAATTCCTCAGGGTAGAAGAAAGGACCCTGGGTTACCCTGATGCCAGTAAAATGGCCTTTTTCTCTGTCTCGGTTTCCCACAGAGTGAGGTGGAGTGTGGCAGGACACAAGCTGCCCCAGGACCCAGGGGCCAAGGCACCGGCTGGGCCATGAGCAGCCCGGTTCTGCGAAGCCGCCTTGTGTCACACTGCCCACGGCCACAAGCAGGCGATTTGGGTCAACCCAGCTCCTTTCCACCATCTAGTTGGACTAGATGATCTCTAGAGGTCCCTTCCAACTCTGAAAATTCTGTGATTCTGTGATCACCATGCTCACTCCCAACGCAATAAATAGAAAGGCTATTTTGTCAAGCCTGGCTGTTTTTATTCAGGAACTTCTCAGAGGAAGCCTATGTGCGTAAACAGGAAAGCAGGGGCTGTTTTTACTTCACCCATCTATAGCCGGTACACGCGGGCTGACATCAGGCGAGGGCCAGCTGCACAGAGCGCACCCAACAATTTGCTCCTGAGGCGGTAGTGCCAGCGCCGGGGCAGACACGGCCGGAGGGAAATGCAGACAAACACACTGCCCCTCCGGAGCCACTGCCACCCCGACACCCCTGCACCTGCCCCGGCTGCCCCCCAGGTCCCCATCCATGCTGGGGGCAGCAGGGAGGCGAAGGGGTGCCTGGGGGAGCATCCACGCTCCTGAAATTCATGGGTGAGACTTTTTTTTGCCCCTGCAAGAGTGCCAGCTTCTTGGTGCAGCTTGGTGAGGACAGGGGACCTGGCTGCAGTCCCCCAGCATCCCCATGCTTGTGTGATGTGAAGCCGGGGGAGTGCCGAGTGCTTATTTTTAGCCCTCATGGACTGGAATTGCAGGCTGCACTGCGGATCTCCCTGCAGAAACACTAGTGGGAAGGAAAAGCGGCACCACACTGTAATTTTGTCTCTGGTGATGGGGTTTTCTTTCTAAATCCTGAGTATCAGTTTCATTCACTGCTCCAGGCTACAAGAAATACACTTCGCCTACAGTCATAATGTCTTCTCTCCTGCCTATATGTCACCGTATAATAAAATGTGCAGCAGTTTTACAATCACTGTAGAGTTATTACATGACATATGTGTACAAAGCACACTGGATTACATGACCACCCAAGCGATTAATAAAATTGGTTGCCTGCTAGAAGTGATCTTTAACTAAAGGTTGAACAAAATTGGTCTGGAAACCTTGAGAATAATTTAGAGTGGTTGCTTAAATCACAGAGATGCAAAGTCTACGGGAGGTAGATCTTCATGCAGCTTTCATCATTAATGTTTTTCTCTCCATGGTCTCAATATCTTTAAATAGAACATTCTACCAAATAATATTTATGTTAATTTGTTTATTTGCTACCATAGAAAAAAAACAACTGTAACAACAGTGCTAAGGGAACAAGCATGAATAGTAGTGAAGAAGTGCCTTGGTTATGAGTAATTTCTGTCTCTATTTTAAACATAGTGAGTAAATTCTGCTCAGTTACACCAGCCTAAATTGGAGAAAGGTGAATTCTGTGAAAATTGAGGACAAAATTTAGCCTACAAGTTCAAATTACTGCTTCAGAAAATAACAAAATCATGTTATTGATTTTATTAATCGCTCTCAGCTTATTTTTTACTTTCCTTGTAGTTGGTTACATGCATAAACCAAACATGAAATTAATTTCCTCATGTGTTTTACTACTTGCTAATAACTTGAAAGCCACAATAGCAGTGATCTTAATTTATATCAGGGAGTACAACAACCGTTGGCTCTACAACAGAAAATGACAGAAAGTATGGAAACAGCAAGCACTGCTTTATCAGGACAGTACCACCTCACACTTGGTTTTATTGCACAAATCAGGTTGTAGCATGGAGTACAAGAGCCCTCAGATGAACAGATTTACCCCACAGCTTTCTTGATCTTCAGTTCGCTATAAATAGAACCGCACCAAGACTTTTGGGGAGACACTAGTTTTTCTCCATTTATCCGATCAGTAAGGCGGCTTAGTCATTTTCTACCCTGTCTTTAACCTGGAAAGGGTGAAAAGTAAGAAAATGGTAAGTTTCTGGATAGATTCGTCTCTATTGTTGACGGCTGAGTTCATGTCACGCTGGCTCCCAGTTAATGCCCAGCTGCTTTTTCTAAACTCCCCTTCTGTTTTAACTCCATACAGTCCATCTGCCAGGCAGGAGTTGTGTACGATTCCCAGAGTCACTGGATAGACTTCAGCATTTACTAACTTTATTTAAACTCACCAGGGACCGCTATTAAGAGCTGTACAGAACTAACGTGAGTCTTGGGTATTTGATCCAGGGTTTAATGTTACAGTTTCCAGCAAACACAGATTTGTTGGGGTTTCTTCTACAGTAAAAAGGTAGAAATTTCTGGGTTTGGCAATGCAAATTGAGTAGGTGACAATAGACATTGGCTGTTCTAGTTGAGTTTTAATTTGTTGAATTTATATCATGGAAATAAGTAGCCTAAGACAACTCCTCCTAGGAGTTTGAGCGGAGTACGTCAAGTATAAACCATAAAAAATCAATTTAGTTACTTTGATGCAAATGAAAGTAGAGCCAGACTTGACATCTCTTACAGTCAATGCAGCAGTGTTCTCCAACATACTACCAGTATGTAAAGGAGATGGCTTTGTCTGTTCATAGTGACATCCAATGAGTCTCTGCTAGGTGCTTTCCAGGGCAACTGCTGTTTCACAGCTCTCTCAGTCAGGACAAAGCAATTTAGCAGATTTTCTGTTTAGCTGTGTGCACATGTCAGAGTGGAGGTAGAAAAGATAAACAAGCTCATGCCTGGCTGTGTTGCAGCATCCTTTCCAGCCTTGTTCTGCATCAGCCTTTAAGAAGTGCAGTTATTGAGCCTTTTCTCATCCCAGCACAGGAAGACATACTGAAGTGGACAGATTCTCATTTTCATCTCTTCCCAGATAGCATGCTACAACGAGATTTCATGAGTCTCTGCCTTTCTCTCCCCCTGACCTGCAAAAGCGTGAGACAAGGCATCTCAAGCCTTGTTTCTCTGAGTATGGAAGGGAGGCAGAAAGTGTCATTTTAATGTGAAAAGTCAGTATTTCAATTTAAAAAGAAAAACAGTAAGGTAGATCAATAGATCTTTCCTAGTGAACATTTTTGAAAGCCATTGGTTTGTTTAGAGTAAAAAGTTGGGAGGTTGGGCAGTAAAATCACAGACTAAGCAGGGGAACTCCAGGACAGAGCCTCTTGCTGCTTCAGCTTGTAAACTTTGAGATTTCATAAAATCCTGCTTCTTCCAACAAAATCAGCTCATATGCAGGTATATAAGAGCACAGCAGCACATTGCAGGAGGGAGAAGCAACTCNAAACTTTGAGATTTCATAAAATTCTGCTTCTTCCAACAAAATCAGCTCATATGCAGCTATATAAGAGCACAGCAGCACATTGCAGGAGGGAGAAGCAACTCCTACATATTCACACAGGCTGAAATTTGGAGCAGCTCAGTTGTTGGTTTGTGCACTAGGGAATGAAAGTCGTGTGGCTTTTCTGGGTCTGGGAATAAGCCAGTTGCCAGTGTGAAAACAAAGGAAGACATGGTAAAAAGCTAGGGGCTACCCTGAGAGTCCTGAGGTACCTGTTTTCAGAAAACGATCAATTCTGGGATGCAAGAGAAAAATTTAAAAACTCCCTGGAGCTCCACTGCAGCGTTCAGTGCTGTTCCTCATGGTACCCAGTACAAATAAAATGTGAACTAATAGGCCCATGTAAAGCATATTCAAGCTTGCCTTTTCCTTTCCTTTCAGGTTTTCTCTTTCAAGTCTTTTTTTTTGATTTCTGAATGAAATTTCTGCCTTGCCTTTGTGGTCAATCATGCCGACCATCTCAAGGTCTCTTGAGAAAGAAGCTCTTTTCAAGAGTTAGTAATCATGTGCAAAGAATTTTTGTCATAAATACTTCAGGGATGTTGACAAGAATAAGATGCAACAGAAATAGGCAAGTTAAAAAAAAACACGAGCAGACTAACAGAGCCAGCCGCGCTTGCTTCTGTCACAGAGTCCTTCATGTATCCTTCAGCACAGGGCAATTCAGAGGATCCAAATAATTTCATCTTTAGGAATAAGCTGCTAGCCATATCCTCAAGCAACACAAATCTCCNTATCTTCAGGAATAAGCTGCTAGCCGTATCCTCAAGCAACGCAAATCTCCTTATGCTAATGACGTAATGCTAAAATTGACGTTTTAAAGACATGTACAACAACTTTCATGAAGCATCATTAGTATTACAGGTAAGTATCAAAGATATTTAAGAGACAGCCCCTAGCTAACAAACACCACTGACTTAAGCCTACGTTTACAGTTTCTGAAACTACTATATGCTTTCAGTGCTTGCAATGAAATGGCATCACCATCTGCACTGAAAAGGAGACCATAATTTGGAAGATCACAACAGCAATGTGCTCGTATGAAGGATAATAACATCACATGCTTAGCCTGCCTTTGCTAGTATTCTGGTATTCTGTGCCTCACTCAGCAATATGAACGCTGAAGGCATCCTTAAACCATCACTTCTCCTCTACCAAACAGGCTGTGGGATTCATCGTCACTGGGTAGCGTCCAACAATCGCTGCAGCAACAGGTGTGGCCCTGCCTGGGGAAAACACAGCGTGGTCAAGCAGAAGGACCTTTGTGGGAATTCAATCAGCCTCGCTGCAGTCCAGCAAAGTTACAGCCAAAGGCCAAAAACAGAGAAATGTTACATCTTGTTTAACGCTCGTCACCTGTGAAAGAGCACTTTTTAACAGCAGAGGGTCCTTGGGAAAGAGAAGCAGGTCTCTAAGCCCCTCTAAGAAAGTATTCAGCATTCCTTGCTACAATGCAGGTGTCCTTTTCTAAACAAATATTATTTAATTTCTGAAACTGAACAGATTTCTGCTTTGTATTAGTTTACAGAGACTCCCAAAGTATCCCTAAGCAATTTTGGAGTGGTGAGTTTATATGAAGTTCTCTCTGTAGCTGTGCTTTCATCTGTCACTAACAGATGAGGCAGAGAGATTTTTCCCTCAGTTTTTTCATTCCATCCGAAGTTCTGGCTAAATAATGTACCTACATAAATCAGTCCTGTACCCTTTTTTCCCCTTTATCTATTGTTATTATGGAGCAGAAGTTCATTACTTCTGCCAAACCTCCAGTCGTTACATCATGACTGAAGTCAGATGGGAGAGAGACAACATGTTTACTATTAGGCAACACCTGTGCACAAAAGTGAGTTTCATACCAGACTTTGGCTGTGGCAAAGCAGGTGGTCACTACTGTGAGAACTGGTGTCTGGAGGGCAGAGAGTTCCTTTCCAACAACTAGGAGTACCAGGTGAACAGAGATTCCCTTAAGCACCTAAAAATAGAGCCATATTTAATGATCAGAATATCCTTGCAAGCAGCCTGGGAGGCCAAATGAGAGTCAAAATCCAGGAGACACATTTACAACATCCGACGCATTTCCAGTGAAACTGATTCATACATCATAATCTGAAGGCAGAGCAAAGTACTCAGCAACTACTGCGCTGCTCAAAGTAACAAATGACTTTTCTCAAGGTTTGGACAAGTAAATAGATGTTCTTATTACATGTTTATATGAATCATTTGAAATGATTTATTGGTTTGTTTTGTCATTAAAACTGCAGGCTCTGAGTATCACTCAACTTCTGTTCTATGTGTTAAATTTTATCAGTCACATGCGCTTTAATTTGACTCTATTAATGGCTTCAGCTTCTTGAGTTTGAAGAGACCATGGGGAATAATGCAAGGATCTATTTTAAGTCTACAGCTATTTTCTATTTTGGCAAAGAAATAACTGACAGTGAATAAATATCATGCCATCGTTTAGATACACGTAAAAGATTCTGGATGACCTTATGGAGCCCAACAAAATAGGAAGCAAAAAAAAAGTCAGCAGCCAACATAAGGAACGTGCAAAGATGAGCATAATACCATTAAACTGCTAGTAAATGGAAGAGTGGCTGTATTAAGCTAAATTGAGCAAACTATTTGATCGCTTCTTCCTGTGTTACCTTTTCAAACTTGAGTCCAAAATGAGTTGTTACTGCTGGACTCACTCTAGACCTAGGGCCTGCTTCTTGAAATAAAACTATCCACGGTATTTTATTCACAATACAGAAGTTTGGCCATTTCTTTATTTTTTTTACATACTTCAGTTACTAACTTCTGAAGTATATAAGGACGCATTTGGAAATCAGGGTCTTTGTGCACCACAGTAGACCTCTCCCACCGTCTTATCCTTCCAGTCTAGAGATGCACAGTGGCCCCATCTCCACCCCAGTAGGAAAGAAGAGCCATCTGATAACTCTTTTGCTGCTCATCTTCTGCGCTGCCTTATCAGACCTTAAAAGCAGCCACAGTAGTTAAGGCCTCCAGCAGTGCACAGGAATAAATACCTAGGGAAAAATCTAGGAAACAAGGGTAGGGTGCAAACCCCACAAATTATTCTCTTCAATTTGGGAGCCACCACTACCTTTAGAGACATCATCCCATCAGGAGGTGGCATTTGGTTCTTAGGTTATAAGAAATGCATACAACTGTGCCATATTCACCTTCTCCCACCCTTCATGATTTTATAGACAGTCCCTTATTTCCTCCCAAGCAACGGCCCCCATAATTAGCGCTTTTTAAAATACAGAGAGCAGTTCCCACCTCCCAAGCAAACCCAGCATATGCCATTCCTTCCTTCTCCCTCTCCCCACACCAGCCCTTCAGTCCCACAACACAACACTGCTGTGGCCAACTTAGCCAAGGCCTTTTCAGGACCACCCTGTGAAATGTATCAGCAGAGTGATCTGTGGTAAAAATGTCCTGCCATCCAAACCCCTATATATTGAGACTCCAATCTGGCAGCTGAGAGGTTAAATCTTGGTTTACACGAACCAAAGTAGGCATCAGAGTATGTGTGCATACCATTCTGGTTGAAGATTTTACAGCCTGTAAGTCTATGGCTACACTTTTTTCTGATTAGAGCAGCCTATGGTTATCACATGACAATAGATTCATGAGTTAAAGTGCTGCTTTAGTCTCTAAAAGCCTTCTTGTGAAGTGGGACTTTATTTCCCTTCAGTCCATCCAGCTCCCACTCTACTCTTACTTCCAGAGGTCTTGAACCCCCTCCTTCACCAGTAACCCTCAAAACGTGGGAGAGTATGAAGCACTGAATAAAGATCTTGTTTATCACGTACAGATAACTAGATGCTTCATCTCTTTAAAGTTTGCCTTATCTGCTGGCAAAGTAAAAATAATTACAAAATAAAAGTCTTACCTCTTTCTAGGCCACTTTAATGACCCATTAGTAGAGAAATAACTGGTTTAAAGATATGCTTTTGTAAGAATGGATGTAAGAAGACACACGGGGTGGGGGACGGGACTATTCTGTTGCGCATTTTCTCTCTCACCCTTTTCCCAGCTTGTCCTTATCACCACCAAGATTACATAAGTCTTTCCCCTACTAGGAATTGGGCTTGCTTGAGCTGGTCGTGCTCCAGTTAATGTTATCTTTATCTCTAGAATTACTAGAATTCCTTAGAAATCCTATGTGGGATGATATTAGCTTATTTGGCCAATACTTTTAGAATATTTGTTTGTTTTCGCTCAGACAAAAATATTCAGGCCATTATGCTATCTACTGAATCAGAGCTGAGCCTTTGCTCCAGAAGACATCAAGACTGGCAAGGGCTACCCACAGGACAAACTACCTCCTCCCGGGCTGTGCCTGTGACCTGCCCGGCACAGCTGTCACTGTTGTCACTGATGGTGCCACACAGTTCCCTTCCCATGACAGGTAGCTGTAGAGACACCTGAGCAAACGAAGTTCAGCTCCCAGTTACATGGGATTGTCCGATGATAAATACAGAAGCTGCTTATACATTTGCTCTTGTGCTCAGTTGTCCCTTCCATCCTCTTTGCACAATTTCTCTACTTAGAGGTATTGTACTGGATCCGTTGCTATGTCATACCATAGAGAAAATCAGAGTGTTTAGCAGGAGTTCTAGGGGTTGAAGCTNACATCCTCTTTGCACTATTTCTTTGCTTAGAGGCATTGTACTGGATCCATTGCTATGTACAGAGAAAATCAGAGTGTTTAGCAGGAGTTCTAGGGGTTGAAGCTCTTGAATACAAATCAAGAGTTAAACCTGCAGTAGGTACAAATTGATATATCTCTATTGATTTCTTTGGATCTATGCCACTACTCTGGTTTTCATCAGGATATCTAGCGGGAAAATTTTCAGATGGGTTGTTTTTTTAATGCTAAGGCATAGCAAAATAGTCCAGCCGTAGATCTCTCCCATGGAACAGTCTTCATTTTGAAACACAAATTGTCAGCTTACTTTTAAAAAAATAATATAACAGCCTTTAAGTTCACTCACAGGTTACTTTTTTTTGCTACTGAGGTTTTGGGTCATTGGGTTGTTTTTTATTTGTGGGATTTTTTTAGAAAGTTCATAATTCATATATATCCACACCTTTCAAAAATCACTCTGTTGTTCTTAAGGAACTTGCTTTCAAAATAAAGTACTCGTCCACATGTCCTGTCCTGGTGCTGGAGTTGCTGGAGTGGAAATCAGAGCTGTAGCCAGTACACTTTAAAGCTTTTTTCACTTAACAGACCACTTAGTTTACACAAATTGCATACTTGCTGTTTTCACCTGTCCAAATTGCAAAAACAAGCATCTACGAAAGAGCCAAAGTAAAATCTGAGCACGCATTCAGAAGATGAATGGCACCAAAATGTAGCTGTTTGTGGATGGAGAGCATTTACACTTGCATTCAGTGCAGAGTTATCAATGTGACAGCTTCCTTTTGTTACTGCTATGTATTGGCTCAATTACAAACCACCGCAGAGCTGAGGACAAAGAAAAACTTCCACATTTCCCAAATTATTTCTGGAACACATGGAGGTCGAAAGGGCAGATTCTGCTCCACGCCACACCCACCAGCCTGACACCAGTGGAGCGGCTCTATTGTGTGGGAGCGCTGGCTGGCCTTTGCAAGATTCACTGAGAGATTTTAGAGGAAGCTTTTTGAAAGCCAGGTTACATCAGTTTACCTAAGATGCCACAGGGAAAGAAAAAAAAAACCAAATTCTGCTTATACTGGGTAAAATCTCCCAGTTCAGTAGTTACGGGCTTGAGTGCCACAGGAGATCTTTTTAATAACAACTGTGTTTTTCTGTGCTGGCTATACTTCCTATATGTCTTTGCTCCTGTGAAGCTGCATCTTCTCCCTAGTCTCAAAGGACCACACGTTCTTCCTCTTTAGCCTCCACCACCTTGTTTCAAATGTTCCTCTCCTGCTGTAACCGTGGCTACCAAAGCAGCTCCACAGCAGGCATGCGACCAGCACCCAGGGCAACATCACAGCTCTGGAACCCCTCCTGATACTACACACGCAGTTTCCTCAGTCCTGCTGCGTTTATTTTTTTATTTCTCCTCCCCACCTTTCCCCAGGCTCTTTCCCTTCATATTTATTGCAAAACACCAGACTTTCTACAATAAAGCAGGAAGAAAACTGAGTCCATCACTAAATGCAAACACTGGCTTTATTCCTTCTGCCACTGGACCCCATATGCGCCTTGCATCTCACGCTCTCATATAATGGAGGGTTCAGGTGTTTCTGATGTTGCTGCCAGGCACTAAAAGCAGAGTGATACAAATGTGAGCTAAAAAGGATCCTTCGATCCCTAACTGCAATCGCGGATAAAGCTGGGAATTCTCCAGCACACGCCGAGCAGCTGCTGCTGTGAACAGGCTCCAGGGATGTACTTTGGTGCATTCCTGGCCTGACTTAGTGCCTCATGCTAACTCAGTTTTCAACCACAGTCATTCTTGTACTGGCTCATTATTATAGCACTGTAAAAATAAAATGTGTGGACAGTACTGAAACTTCCTCCTAGCTGCTGCTCTCATTTGCATAGCAGGCTACTAGTCTGTATAATGGGGTGGTAGTTGTTCCCATCCTATTGCTTCTCTGATTTTCCTGTCAGACTATGTTTCCATCTAATGCCCTTTGTACACCTCTAGTACAATTAACAGGGTGTTTACTTGAGCTCTGAATAGCAAAAGTCATACTCAACTCAGCAGGAGTTGAGTAAAAGAAGCATAAGATCTTCTGGACTTGATCTTGTTAACTGACTTGCTAACTAAGACATTAAATTTTAATATTAACAGTGTTCTTAAGTATTTTTCTTGCATTTTTATGTTTCTAGAAAAAATCATATTTTTATATCGTTACAGTTAGGAAAATATATGTTTTCATGTGATTAGCAACCTTGTAGGTATTTATGCACCTAAAGGGAACGAATTTGATANGCTTGATCTTGTTAACTGACTTGCTAACTAAGACAACATTAAATTTTAATATTAACAGTGTTCCTAAGTATTTTTCTTGTGTTTTTATGTTTCTAGAAAAAAATCATATTTTTATATTGTTACAGTTAGGAAAATATATGTTTTCATGTGATTAACAACCTTGTAGGTATTTATGCACCTAAAGGGAACGAATTTGATATGTGTTTTAATTTGGGTATTAACAGGATTTGCAGCATTTAATGGGGGAAGTTTTATCAGCTCTTGACACAGATATTTTTATGGAGTGTCACACATTTTTGTTTTCTTTCCATTTCTGAATAAAACGGATGAGAAAAGAAACAACTACAAGCAAGACATGACAGTCCTCACAACTATAAAACTCTCTGGCTTGTGAAAATGCTTAGCAAATGAGGATTCTTCATCACAGAACTTGCTCAGCAGTACACTTCCAAACTATGTTCATTCTTGTTAAAGCCACTGATTCTAGTCACTCTGGTAAAGGCCTTCTGACTAAAATATTAAGGAAAATTTATTCCTTCATCTTTATTTGATGTTTGCATTACAGTTTTGAGCCTCAATGGCACCTTTAAGACAACTGATACTTTCCAAAATCACCTTTAAGCAAAGACCAACAAAAAAGCTTCTGCAAACAGAAACTAAAACACAGAATTAGATGAGAGTCTGTGTGGGAACTATGAATGTCTTCTGTAATATACAATCTTTTAGGACCAGTCCTAAGTGTTTTCCAAGCTGCATATAAGACTGAGAGCCTCTAGCCCGGGAAAAGATTTGACATATTAATTATTGCCAGCTACGTCTAAACTGGGGGATGCAGAAACACTTCCAAGCTCAGTTTCACCTTGTGGTTGCAACTTAACTTGTATCAAGGTGAATCTAAGGTACGCACAGTGACCAAAACCAGACTGTAATAGAATTAACTGTTTTTAAAAAGAGAAATATTGGTGAGAGTTCAAGTGAGATATGGTCTGAGCTTCTTGGCCTGGACTGCTTTTGTTTTCAAAGAATTGTGTTTGCCTCCCAGAGCAGGTGAGGAACAGGAATGTGGAGAAGAGTGATCAAATTTCATCAGAAAAACTACCGAGGAATAAAAGCAGCCATTACATTAATCCTCATCTTCAGACAAATTCTGCTTCACGTCAGGAGTTGGTAAAGGGAGCGGGCAAAAGGTGACAACAGGGTAATCTGCCCTCTCCATGTCCTTAAGCCTCTTGAAAAATCCACTGTCCTTGTCTCCGCGAGAGTTAGACTTTTAACCCTTCAGTTGATGTACAGGAGTTACACTATTTTTTCAAAGAAGGAGAAATCCATGCTTTCCCCATCTGGAAGCTGCCTTGGCACCCTGTTAGCATCCTGACAGCTGTTTGTGTCAACGATTGCACTCACCCTCACTTTTGACTTGCAGGTAAAACCTCTAAGTCTCTGGCCCAGAATCAGTTCTCTTTTATCTTGGTGGGAAGATTTCTGTCATCCCTCTAAAAGTTAGGCACCTCATCCAAACAAGTGGCCCAGGCATATGTGGTGGGGTTCATCCCATCCCAACATAAATGTCTAAGCTGGCTTAATTCCAGAGAGGCCTCCATCTTTGCACTGATTATAGACCAGGCTAGAGCACTAGCTTAAACCAGACCTGCAGCTTTTAGATAGTTAATGCTAGATGAAATTAATCCCACCTCCCTGACTTGTGTGGTCTTCAGACAGCCTCCAGCTGTCCACTCTAGCTCCATTTTGTCTTGAGTGTCCTGACCGCTGTATACTGGAAGCAGGTTATACCTACATTTTTTAAGATGCCATGGCACTACAGGCCAGTGTGGCAGCAGTAGCATCTGCCTATTGAACCATGGTTGAAGTGGTCCTGGGGCAATTTAGAAATCCCTATTCCCTTTTTAGGTTATTTTTATAGAAAATTTACATCTGAGTAACTCTAACACTTTCATTAATATTGCCTCAGGTGTTGAGGTTACTCCCAACCTTCAGTAAAAGGAGCATAAAGCCCACAACTTTTTGAAAGAGAAGTTCAGCAGAGCCTGTTTTCATGCAAGTCATATCTATAAAATCTCTACTAAAAAAAGAGCACTCTGATTTGAAAGCCATCTGATTCTTAAGCAAAATCCCCAATCCAAACAAGCTGATCATTAAATTGGACCTTGTAATTCCTTTGGCAAAATCAGCCCTACCGTTGAGGTACATCTATTAAGCATGGAGTCAGATTATTTATTCTGTGCGTGAGTATTTCAGTAAGTTTGCAGATGAACTCTGTAAGCTCTGGTGCAATTTAAAAGCTGTACATTGAATATACTCTTTTCAGCCCCTGCCAAACTCCAGCTCACTGCAGGATTAACATATATGTAGCGTTCAAGCTGTAGGATATCTCTGAAAGGATAGTTCAGCATAGCTCTTAGACCACAGTAGTGCCATAACACACCTTCTAGTCACATCTAAACTACATCAACCTTGCCCATAATTAAGCACAAGTGAAGAAGGACTGGAGAGGGAGTGGGCTAGTGACCTAATTGTCTAGACCCTGCCCAGAGACAATAGAGGGAGACCAACACTGCCCCAGGGTAGCACATTTTGGATAGGACAGGATGAGATGGGAAGAATCACCCTCTGGAAGTGCCTATTCACTGTTCCCTGTGCAGAGATTGAAGACAACTATTTCAGAATAGACCTCTGACTTTTAGATGGCTAAAGTCTGTCAAGATGAAACCCATCCATCCCTGGACAGGAGAAGCTCACATTCCTGTTTTTTCAGCCAGCTTGTTTGTCTTTGCCCTGAAATGAACTCCCATTAATCTCAGAGTAAGTCGTGGCTGAGAATTAGTTTGTGAATCTGCTTTTTATCTTTACCACCTTTCAGCTCTCATTTACCAGCTCCCAGCTCAGCCCAGGTCCCTGGCTGTGACCACGTGGGTAGGCATGCTACCAGGCATGCCAGGACTGTTCTCAAGACATGGACCTCAGCCACCGTGCTGCGTAGACACGGCCTTTGGCATCTCACTAAAGAAAGGTCAACAGAAAATTTATATTCCTGGAATGGCCTTGCTTCCTTATAAGAATATCTCAAATGGTACTTATTTTCTTGGGTTTTTCCTCATGGGAGACTACTCACTCGGTTTCTTTCACTCATGAAAAAGGGGAGAAAAAGAAATGTTGTTGTGATAGGACATGAAGAAGTGTATGTAATTTAGCGAAGACCATCTGAGTGTTGAACTCAAGTACTACTGGAGCCGTAACATTTACTAAGCTTTATATTCAGGGCAATACCCCAAGGTCTATTTTCTCTGGATTATGTTCGTCCTGGCTATTAATAGCCCATATGACACCCATATGACCAACTAAATCTGGCCACTGTGGAGGACTCCATGGAAGTGGCTTAGTTGTGCTGTGTGTGGGCTGAGTTTATGAGCAGGTTTTGAGGAAGCTGTTCAGGGGTTTCACCACCCTCCAGGGAAGGGTTTCTCACAGCAACTTTCAGGATAGGAGGGAGAGGAGAGGAGGGAAGCAAGACACCCTGTGTGGTGGCAATACCTTTGGCCACTGCCGGCCCAGGGCCAGAGTGGGTCTGGGACCTTTGCGGTCCAGCCCTGGTGCCTAAAACGCCTGGTCCTGGGGACCAGGGGGAGCAGTCTCTACCCCTGAGTGAGAATTTTGTTCTTTGTTTGCAATTTTACTTCATTCCATTTTGAACCAATGAAAGAGTAAGACAAGATGGTAAATTAAATCTGGAGTTGCTTATTCAGTTTTTACTTCTTTTCAGTTTGTCTCCTAAAAACTAAGGGCAAGTTAGGCTGTTAAGACTAAGGGCTTGGATCATCAGGCTTTTACAATTTCTTTTTCTTAGCAGAAGAGTAGATGACAAAGTGTTAATAATATTCCTTGCTGACGTTCGAAAAAAATATATTTTTTCCAAAATTAAGCAAGGCTTTTTTTTTTTATTTTACCCACAAAATCGGTAATGAAATTAAAAAATGGTCTGTGCTTTGCCTACCCCCAAGAGACCTTGGCTAAGTACTGCTTCAGATAGTGGCATAACATACAAGTAACTTGCTAAAGGGACTATCCCAGCCCTGAATTTACTGCAGAACAAACAAACGTGACATAAGCAAACAGGTGAACTCCTGAAAAGGGGCTGGGCAGGGCAAAGACTCAAGTTTTTTTTCATTGGTTTCTCTGGTTCAAAAGGCTTAATTTCTCAGAAAAAAAAAAAAAATCTAGCAGTGCATGGCCAGGCAGCAGCAACTAGGCATGTTAACTAAATAAGCAATTTTAAACCATTCAATCAAGCTAGCCAAGGGGAATGGATGAAAAAGGCATTTTTAAAAGCTATTCCGTGCACTTGAAGTGTCTTTTTTCATTCCTCTCGTCTCCAGATTCCAGGACACGTCTTTGCATGTCACCAAAATCTAGATGAAATCTCAAAGACTGAAATTCTCTGCTGGGGGCTTAGGTGGAACTTGAGTGGTCATAAACCTTGAATGGGCTGCTACACCGGAGGAATTTCATTCAGAGTTCATTTGCCATTTTACTAAGTATATTTTATTTACATTTTGTAACTATATCTTCTGCCTGCACTACTGAAAACTCTTAGCAACTTTTCAGCAATGAATCTTCTGTGTAATGTGCTTTTAAAAGTTTCCTGAAATAAACTCTTCACACTGTATATATTAAAGAATTAATATTGTACTAAAACTGCATGTTTTTTGAAGGGGCAGAGGAGTTCATTCTTCCCATGCCTCTCAATGGTACGTATCTCAGAATCATCCGTCATGTGCCGATCAGCAAGATCGTCATCAGAATGAAGAAATAAGAGTTTTAAGTTGCAGTCGTACCACCTGAGAAATACCATGGCTTTAAGACTTAGCAGGGTGTTTGCATTCCTGTCATGTAACCTTGCACATCCATTTAAGGTTCAGGCTCTGTCTGAAATATGGCATTCTGCGGGATTAGCTATACGGATCACAGCATGGCTGATGTATGGATGAAGTGGCATTTTCTTTGTACCTTTTATGTTAGAGGATCGCTCTGATGCTGGAATTTCACCATCTGAAGTGTATTTTGTTGACAGTTCAAATGAAAAATACTCATGTCCTCTAAGAAGCAAGTTAAATTGTCAGTAGGTAAGGGCACAACTGTATGCGACGCCGCTCTTCTGTGCAGATAGAAGAGAATGAGCTGGCTGCGTTTCCCCAGTATGATCAGACCATACTCACTAGCCATATAAATGTCAAGAAGAAATAAACTAATTTTCTAAGGTGATCAAAAGGCAACAATTTCTGTGGCATAATAATGTTCAATGAATTATAGCCTGTGTATGACTTACTTAACAATTGCTACCTTTGGAGGTGATTTAGATGGGAAATATATTAAGAAATCATTCATAGGTATTTCAGATGAAATTAATGAAAACATGGATCCATGCACATAAATAGAACAAAATTAAAATGGGGTCTTCTGGAAATCCCCAAGAAATTGGGTTCTCTCTCTGTATTAATTTTTCTGTGTATTCTAGAGTAGGTTTCTAAAGGCTGCCACAGCCAGCAGGCTCAGTTGTAGCCATAGTTAAACCCACTCAAGTATAGGATTATGCCACGTTCAAATAGGTTTGGATACATTCAGCTCAGCTCTGTTCTTGGCATCTGGTGTCCTGAGAGACATTAATACTGGTCCTTTTTGAGGTTTCCTCTTCATTCTGCAGTCCCATACTTTTAATGTCCTTGTCACCATCTGCCTTTTCCAGATGCAAGCCAAAGCAACTCTTGAATTGGACAGAAAAGAATAGAAACCTGTAGTTGCTTTTACTGCAGAGTGTTTTCTTTAGCTCTAGCAAGGAGCAGGCAGTATAAAACTATATCAGCAAATCTGTTCTGATTCAAACTGAGTCTGTCTGGTGATATTTAGATGTACTTACACACCATGACTACAGTATCATATGGTTAATTAAAAGATTTTTCTACACAGTACATACAATAAAATCTTTTCTTCCAAACCACAACAGAGAAAATATAGTGGGCATATATGCAGCTCATATATTTAAGCGGTATGTACTTATTCCAGCCATCACACAAGACCCAATATGAAAGTAGATGCCACTAAAAATCAACACTTGCTAAACGTTGCTTCATTACATTAGCTGAGAGCCAATTTTTACTAGCACAATGGCTCAGACATGCTATTTAGTATAAAAAATGATGGCAAATATTTATAAAAACAACCTTATACACAGGACATATCTTTTATATTTCCTCCTCACCCTTTTTCTTGCCTTTATCTCTGCTCTTCCACTGTCCCAAATGCCTCCATTTACTCTTCGTGTATTTCAGGCTCCTGTTCTAACCTGCTTCCTTTGCACTTTTTGAAGGGGGTTGAATTTCACCCACTTCGTATTGCATGCTTTGACACTTGGGTGCTACAATAGAAGATGGAAAGTAGGCAATGCATATTCACAGCTCCTGAAACAAAAGAAAGTGGTAAAAGACATTAGAATTGTAAAACATGGCAAGAAAAACACATTATTCCTCAGGGGAAAGGAACTATTATTTTTACCTTTGTGTGGAAGAAGGTGATGCTGCAGTCACCTAACACATTGGTAAGATTAAAGGCTGCTGATATTACTCTTTGGCAGCATTCTGAAGGTGAAAAAGGCACACAACAGTCATAGGAGGAATACAGAAAGGTGACAATAAAAACATCAGCATAGTTGCCACCCTAGCTTTGAAGCCTACTGGCAAAATACAGAAGTTTTTACACTAGGTGACTTGAGCTATATTCTGCTCATCTATACCTTCATAAATCCTGTTACTGACAAAGATTCTAATCATTTGTAAGCCAAACTGGAACCCACAAATGTGTGGGTTTACATAAATAAGAGCTTTACATAAATAAGAACTAGTAAACTCACCCACAAAATGACAAAGAAGCCAAAAGCCATTGTTCAAACTTTTGGGAGATAACCAGCCACTAGAAATATTCTTAAGATTTTGTTCTGGTTTTTATGTTAGGCCACACAGAAATGAAGAAATTATAAAGATATATTAGATAAAAGTGATCGCATTGCAAAAAGAGAATAAACCAAAACATGTCTNAAAAGAGAATAAACTAAAACATGTCTGTAAAATACTGGGTTTATTGTGCTACATTTTAGTATTTAAAAATAAAGCCTTGTTTATTCAGTTTTGATGATAACATTGAATCACCTACTATGCAGCAAACCAAAGATTCCTCTATTGTGTTTGTTTTGCAGAAGTAACTTGCCTTTTAGTGGCAATAACATTTTGTAATCACAGAAGGGCTGCCATTTTTTGGATTAGGAACATAAAATAGCACTTTATGTTTACCGTGTTCATACTCGTAAGTACCCTGGAGTGGAAGACTTGAAAGGCTTTACATATAAGCTGCCTCATATGGCATCACATGTGTTCCCTCATTTGATATAAATAGCTTCTGCTTTCCCCTGGGTTGTTCTCTCCTTTACTTGGCTTCACCCTTTGCAAGGTCAGAGATGTATTGTGCTGGTCTTTGCCTGATGAGGGAGGTCAGCCGTGGCCATTTGGAGATGCAGAAACCGGTTCTGTACATGAATCATGCTGTAAAGAAGACGACAGACAGTCTGTCCCTCAGCTTTTACTCAAAATTCCCACTGACTTCAGTGAAGCTTCTTGTTAATAGAAGACGCTTCAGAAAAATACAAGTGGAATAGACCTGTTGCTTCTGTTGAGATTACATTTCCCTTAAACAGTGAGATACGCTCCTGTGACACCTGGTGATATGCTTTAACCGTGTAGACCTACACCTCTGAACATTTCTGAGTAATACTATTTTTTTTTAATTTCTCCTGATTTCCTGTGAGAACAACTGCAGAAGCAAATGAACGCAGCTAACAGAAAGAAGATCATCAGACTCCTATAACCCCTCCTAGGCCAAGCTTTTCTCAGACCAAGGAACAAAATGGCCAGCCATAAATAAATTGGAGTTGTGTGACCGTAACTGCATAGTATTTTTTCCATGATGTGGGAAGACACATGGGAAATGCCAAGTACACTGAAAGCAGAGGAAACATTGGGAGATACAGTTAACCTGAGTCCAGGAGAGCTTGATTAAGTTCCTGGCTTTGCCACAGGCCTTTTCTGTGGCATCAGATAAATCACCCCATTTCCTCGATATAACATCCGGATAATGCATGAGGAGGTTCACAAGGAGAAGGGGTGAGCACAACACGGCCATTAGCATCTTGTCACCCTGCAGCTCACACACCCGGCAAGGAACGCTGCCCTTGAGTCAAGCCCTGCTTTTTTTCATCTGTCCTCTGCTTGTCTTGTCCACCCAGCAGCAGGTCAATCTGAGCAGAGGTCAGCCCTTCCTACATGCAATGCCGAGGCAACAGCTTGCAGCCACCACGAGCAACGAAGAGGATCTGCACAGGGGCCCATCTGAAGGCTACGTCGTGTCCCATCTGTCCTGGTCCTGTAGGCACACACAAGGATCATGTGTGAGTTTAGTGATGTACCAAATCACTGAGCAAATGCATATGCTCAGGGTGGCTGTAGCAGTTTCCTCTACACAGAGTAGCGCAGTGAAATAGGTCATTCAGAGGCAGGTTTGGCTCATGTCACTACACAAGCCCCATCATTGCATCAGTGTCATCAGTTGTTAGCACCAGGCAAGCAGCCCCCATCCCCCAGCTCAGTGTTCCAGCTCAGAAAATAGGTGTGGCGGGCGAAATGGGCAGTTGAATCCTAAGGCGACAGCAGCTACCCCAAGCTTGCAGGTGTGAAGAGGCATTGGCCAAAACACCTTCCTTAGGAAAACTGCAGCCTTGAGTGCTCAGAAGAGGAGAATGTATGCACATCCTCAGCAGAGGGGAGACCCCTGAAGCCTACGCAGCCCCTGCGAATACGTGGGAGTGAAATTCAATTGTTGAACACCACAATCATCTCACTCAGTTGGAAAACCAGCCTTCAGACTAATCCTCCTTAGAGACTAGTTACAAGGAAAGTTTCAGCTTGTAATGTTGTCATTTTGGTTATGCACATGAACACAAAAAAAGGAACAGTGTGATTTGAAGTGTTCAGCACCTGCAGCTCCTATTGACTTCAGTGGGATTTCTGACTGCTTGATACTTCTGAAAATGAGACTAATCTTTTTACAACAGAAAAGGATTCCTTTTTTATTCCTTGTAACCAGAACTTGTGTATAAATTATATACAAACTAGGAAAAAAAAAAATCTCTGGGGCTGGAATCATGCAGAGAATTTGAGGGCAAAAAGTGCAGTTACCAGCATATAGAGACAGAGGTATTTGTAGAAGTCTCCACTTACGCTGCAATATGGTGTTCCACTGCAGTATAAAAATAGAAATGGTATGAGTACGATTATTACTATAAGAAGTTATTGTAGCTTTAGTAAGTGATTACAACAGTTAGCAGAGTGTTAAAGACTCATTTTAACTTCACGTCTTCACTAGTCTCCCCAGGATTTTTTGTTTTGTTATTTTTTCAAGTAAGTACAAACTGTTTTTTGCCTTTTACAGGCTCTAATGTTCAACTCCATTTTTATATCTCTCAAAAACAGCAACTTCTGATTTAAATGGCTCTGAGCAGGCATTCATAATTGAATTCCACTACAATTTTTGAATAAAACCACAGATAGGCTGTTTGTTTTTTCAAGCTAAAATTAGTTATAGCCATCAATACAAATGGTCTGCATACCTGCAGGTTGGTGTGGTGGGCTGCCCACAGCACCCGCATGGTGCCAGATACAAACTTAAACTAGCAATTTGGAAGGATTTCAACATCAACTTTCCTGATTTCCCTGTCTAGGGGCTTTCTGAGCAATTAAAGATTGCCTGGCTCTTGCTGGAGGCCACCAGTGCATTAGCTAGTATCAACATTGAGCTCTGGGAAAGTGCAGCTACCTGTATTTAGTGCCTGTATTCTGCAAGTTGGGAAAGGATGACAGGGCCCATGGTAAGGAATAAGAAGCAGTTGCCACACACCTTGCCATTAGTGAAGCTTTGCAACTGCTTCAGGGGATGATCTCAAGCAAACTGGGAAAACACTAGAGGAAGCTACCATAAGATGCATGCAAGTTTTATTGGAAAAGCTGCTTCAGAAAGCAGTTTTCAATACTGCTCTATCAAAATGGAAGGACATCATAAAGCAAGGATTTTCAGGTCTGGTACTGCTTCATATTTTCATGACAGATGTGGGGGACAGTATAATGTATTTGAGTCCGCAGATGGTATCAAACTGACAGAGGCTGCACACCTGTTAAAGGATAAGCATTCAAAAGTATCTTGAAAAACAGGGGAAAAGTAGTCTTAAAAGTATAGGATACAGTTCCAGAAGGTACAAAGTTATAGAGTTCGGGAGCAATAGCAAATCCCTCAAGTATGAGGATCTGATGGGCAATGGCAGTTTAGACAAAAGTTCCTCAGAAGAGTATTTGCAGCCCACTGTAGATCACAAGGTAAACACTAGTGAACAGTATCATGCTGATGTAAAAAAAATAAATACGGTGAAACACATTGTTAAATTATGTGCAAAACCCTAATTAATTTTCCTGCAGTTCTCAGAAAAAAATAAACGGGAGTGTTCTGTATAGTTCTAAGCCATAAAGTTCAAGGGAAACATGGAGCAGTGGAAAGACCTCAAAGGAAAGCAACGAGAATCCCCAGAGGCATGCAGTCTTGAGGGACAGTTGAAGGAAATTGGGTTGTTTAGGGAGGAGAAGTCTGGAGGGAGATCTAATAACCATCTTCAAAACCAAAAGGTAATTGCAAAGAAGCAGCAAATAGATTGATTTCCTTGTCCAACAGGGAAAAATAAGAAAGAAAAGCCAATGAAAGTCAGATAAAAGCCTGGGAAGTCTTTCTAGTGAGAAAGTTGCTAAGTCAAGGAACAGACTGTCCTGGACACGGGTGTGGGATCTCCACCACTGAAATGGCTGGGAGCAGATTGGACAGACATTTTCCAGGAAAAAGGTGGATCCTGCCCTTGGGTGAGGGACAGAGCTCTCCATTGTGTTCTCAATGGTTTCTGTGGATGCCCAAGGCATTCCCGGCCAGCTGACAATGCACAGGGAAGAGTAAGAAACTCAGCTTCCAATGACTTTTAGTTGTATGTTACCCTCTAAAACCTGACAGCAACCCCTATAATTGCACCCTACTGCAAGTCTATGAACTGCTTGGTATTTCACTCCCTCTAGTGTGGACTTCTTCATTCACTGCAACTTCTCAATGCAGTTGTGGTCCAAATGTCCCTGAAAAATATATTTGTATTTGACTCTGAAGATCCTTAATAAAATAAGCCCATATTTTTGGATGGATTAGGCTAATATCTTGGGCTAATATCTTCCTTCACCATTAGATAACTTTATCAATATGACTTTATTATATCTAGTTTTTCACATGATAATTGAAAGCACAGTTCCTTGGATGGATGTAGGTATGGCTACCCTAACAGACTGTCCATAACTTCTTATAAAAAGTTTAGGTGGGAAAAAGTTCTTCCAGGAACTCAAATGCCTTCAGACTGAAATAAAACAATAATAGCATCACAGGAAAGAGAGCAAAAGCTGAAAAATTAAGCGTACAGGGAGGACAAAATTTAGACCCACTTTGCCACTTCTGCTGTGGGAGAAAGTAAGCATAGACTGGTGTGAAAATCCTTCTGCATCAAGGACACTGACGTGTCCTACCAGGGCTAGGGTACAACTAGGGGCAGAAAGGAGAGTAAAGGGNAGAAAGAGAGCAAAAGCTGAAAAATGAAGCGTACAGGGAGGACAAAACTTAGACCCACTTTGCCACTTCTGCTGTGGGAGAAAGTAAGCACAGACTGGTGTGAAAATCCTTCTGCATCAAGGACACCAGGGCTAGGGTACAACTAGGGGCAGAAAGGAGAGTAAAGGGAGCCAACATTGCCAGTGGGAAGACAGGAGCACATGAAAATTTAAATTAGAACAGTACCATTTATTATAGACATGTTTTCTTTAAAAAAATGCCACCACCTTATTTGGAAAGAGCCTGAGAGTGAACAGTAGTGCCTATGGAGTTGGGAGGATGAGAAGGTGAGGAAGGAAACAGAGCTGGGGAGGTGGGGCAAAGTCCTCCACAGGGTTGTGGGCAAGGGGAAATCACAACTGTGGCTATGAGAAGGCACACACACCTCCCTAGGGGTGATGGAGGTGTCCAGCCACCATCACTGCCACTAGACAGTCTGCTAGGGGCTGGACAAGGGAGAGTGCAAAATAAAATTAATTCATCAGTGTCATTTTCTCTCAGTAGCTAACACACTGCTCACTAGGAAATTATGGTAAGATACTTACATAAGCATTTAGAAAGACTGGTATCTATATTATTACAAATGGGTAATTTTGTTTCCAGGCAGGAAAGGGCAGATAACTATTAAACTGAGAAACAAGTAGTAAGTTTTCATGAAAATGTCCTCATACAAGTTGAGCAATGCTTGCAAGATACACACCACTTCTGTTAACAGATGGTGGTCCTGCTGGGGAGAGGCTCGATTCTCTGAGCAGTCAGTAAAAATGGCCATTTCTTATCCTAAATGAATATAAAGACAAGACCGTGGGAGCACCAACATCAAAAAACCCTGTGCTGCCATGCATGTTATTTTCTTTGAATTTCTTGTGAAAACATAGCTAAATTCCCACAGAGGTATAAGCTCTTACCCATTTGGACTTTTGCGGTAAGAAAGGATGTACTAACATGACATGTACCTTCTGCCTGCGGCCGGGGAATACACCTATTTCTACTTCAGTTTGGCAGCTCCCAGCACAGCAAGCCATTCCTATCAGCTCTGACTTGTTTTGGGAAGGAGTTTTGGGAACGTTTTCTTACATGCCCCTCAGAAGGCATGAATCAGTGTAATCCCCAGCAGGTACATCTCACAGGTCCTGCTCAGTGCTCGATCCGCAGAGGTACAACCCAGGAGCAGCAGGTACAGTCATGGCACAAATGGGAGAGAGGGGTATCTAACACCCCAATGCACTGGGTCCCTCTAGGGAAGAAAAAACATCTTGAGGGCCCTAGGCTTTCCACCTCACCTCAATCCCCTTAGCAAATACATTTTTGGTAGCACCTGCCCACTTCAATCCTGCATCTTTGACATTCAGCTCCCTCGCAACAACCTGGAGAGACATGGTGTAGGCAGGTGGCTGCAGGGGGGGACCCCTTTGCTTCGGGCACCTCAGTCACCCCCCAGGGGGTGCTTGAGGACCACCATGGTGGACACCACGGACATGAGCTCTTTCAGTTCCCAGCTCCAACTTGTCAGCTCCAGGGCGACAGTTCTTGGTTTCGCTCTGGCAGTCCCTATAATCCTTGTACATCAGAAGAGACAAAACCCTGTATTATAGGTGTTACTCTGTTCTGGCCAATGAAAGAAGACCTCGCATAGCTTCACTGTATGCTCAAAAGCTTTTAGAAAGAGCAGAAATCTCTAAAAATCCATATAAAAGGACCTTCTTCAGTACTTCATATTAGTGTAATGGAACTTTCTTGGTAGTTCCATTAATGAGACTGCTATCATGCTATTTTGTTAATTGTCTCAGAGAAACCTGCTCAAATAATGCAAAAATTAAACAATCTAAAATCATTATGAAGATCATAACATGTTTACTTACCTGTTTCTGTACATCTATAATGTTAACTACCCACAACTACTCAAGTTCCTCCTGGTTCTTTTGCTGAACGCCCTGATGAACACCTTGCTGTGTAAGGTGCATGAGCTGTTCAGCTACCGGACATGTTTTGAGAGCACACGACTTGTTATGCTGCAGTTTGAAATGTTCTTGTGATCCTGTCTGGCTGCAGAAGAGAATCAGTTGATACGGTTAATTGATGCTCAGCTGTCCATGTCGGGTGCAGTAGCGCTGGGTAACAAATAATGTTGAAATAGTCTATTAACACAAGCCATTAATTACTAATTGGAAGTCAGAATCAGTTCATATATTATTCACAGGTATAAACAAGGCCTATACTTGAAGTTGCTAACATTTACAGCAGGTAACGTGAGTTCTGTTCTCAACCACTTCCCACAGATTCTGGAT
>RSEF01000001.1:204623937-204641972 GCA_003993805.1 Himantopus leucocephalus | reverse complement strand
CTACAGGATTTTTCCACAAGGGAATCTTTGGCCCAGCAAATTAATTCCAAAGTCCAAAGTTTTTAAGAAACAATGAAACAAACCAGTGCATTGCACATCACTGATAAATCCAGCTTTAACATGCTGAAAACTTCTTGAAGAAAGCAGATTGACTTGATGATTTTGAAAATATTTGCATAAAAATGAATATTACTACTAACAAAATTGTTTTGTTAATTTATTCCAACTTGTAAAATCCTTTAGGTATTAAAATGTAAATATTTACCTAGCCAGAAGTGCTTTTGCTAATTCTCTTTTCAGACAAAAAACCTTATGCCTTATTGTTTGTTATAGAAAAATAGGAAGCAGATTGGAACATTTAGCAAACTGCTTTCAGTTACCCCAGTGCAGCCCAGTAGGTTTAGCATAAAAACTTTGAACAGGAACTGGCAGGAGATATTTCATTGCATTTGTGTCACATTCTTTAACTGGTTTTCATACATTCCAGTTTCATGTAAATATATCCATGTAGAGCTAATGCTGCGGTACAGGTAAACGTTTGAGACTCTGCAAAGATTAAAGGCATACCGTTAACCTCACTCTTGCCTTTAGCTTGAATATTTCCTGAATTTTTGGAAGCTTTTATGTATTTTTTCTATCATTTAAGAGCAAAAATAATTAAAATGGCTCTTTTTCTGGCAATTCCTTGTCGTTTGGATGCTATAAGCCACAAATATATTATAGGAACCAAGTAGCCTTGACATTGTGTGTCTTAAAATAAAGCAGAAAGGAATAAAATAACCCCTTGAACCTCATTTCAATTCAAAAGAGGAAAAAAAATCCCAGGCTTGTTAACATAAATAGTATGTGCAAATATGCATAAGACAACAGCCCCTTGGTAACATTTTTCCCACAGGAGAGAATTCCAGCAAAATTGTAGGCTATGTGCAGATACTTTATTTTCTAAACAAAAATTGCATTATGCCAAAAGACATATACATTTCAACTACTATTACAGTGTAATTAAATTATGTTAGTTATCTTTGTTTGTAATACAAGGAACAAGATTTCTGTTGAAAGCACAAGGCGCTCCTAAGTTAATATCCTTTCATCTCACTAAGTGTCACACTGTAGGTGGTCTGCAGTGCTTTCTTTATACAGAACTTTTCACAGGATTTGCTTGATTCAAAGCTACTTTTTAGCTTTTGGGTCAAGTGAAAAAAATAGCAGGAAAGCCACAAGAGGACAAATTCGCCTTTCACTTACGCCATGTAAATCCTGTTGAATGGGGAAAGCAGGACAAAGACTGAATACTGTGCCTTTGACATAAGGAGAAATACAAATATTTCATGAACAGGGCAACAAATGTCTTTGAAATTTGCAACAAAGTAACAATTTCAGTAAAACTGCAGAGCCTATTATTTCCTATTCATTGAAAACATATGTTGATGCTGTTGCACATCAGAAACAATCAGAAGTCATTTTATTTCTTATTTCAAAGACTAAAACAGTAGCTTACTTTTTAATACACAACCAATTGTTACAAAACATCTGGTGAGCTGTACCATTCATAGTTTATAGACAAATTCTTTCTTTAAAGGCAAATTGGAAAATTTTATACTTTCTTTTCCCTATAAATGCAGTATTTCCTTAGCCCCTGTAGAACACCTTTGCCTTGCTTACTCACTATTTCCATGCCGCTGGTGGACGTGGATATAGTATATATGTCTTTAAAAAGAAAAAACAGATTTTCTAGGACAAACTCTTCCTCTCCCCCTCTTCACTTCTCACCTCCGTCTTTTCCTTGCAGCTCTCCGTGTCATATTTTGCTCCCTCGGTTCATCGCCCAGGATGCCATGCAGCAGCCTCACCGGCTTGCACTGTATGGATATTAGCACAAAGTCTTCCATACATAAAAGAGAAAAACTAATGCCATGCCAAACACTTCCAGAGCAAAATGTGAAACCGCTTTTCTTTAAGAAGGGGCCGCTAAGTTTTATATACTCCAAGGTCATAAATGCTAAGACATGTTACCCAGGTCTCTCTTACTGTATTAAATCTTAGAAAGCTTTCTGCAATATTGCATTTGCCTCATAGATCTCATCCTAGAGCCAAGGATTCTCATATCAGATGACATTAGTGCGATTTCAAAACTCACCTACCAACTCACTGACATACAGAATTTGAGTTTCCCGGAGGTTTACGTAATGCGCTGAGGCCAGATGTGCTGAAGTAGCAGCCTCCGAACACGCAGAGCAACATTTTCGATTGCTAATGATACCACTAAACCAGATTATCAAGGAATAATCGAAGACGCCTGGCCAAGTCTTTACAAGTGCCAAGGCCAGAAGGGCCAGGAGGTATGAAATGTCACGTCTGTCCCGATGAGAGGAGCCGCCATTGCAGGTTACCGCAGTGGTGCAGGGACACCTCGTCAGAAAGCAGCATGCAGGGAGCAAGGGAGAGAGCACACACTGTACAGCATCAATCTGACAGAGAACCCAGAACAGCGTAGAGGAATGCAGACCCACAAAGTGAGGAGTATGGGCTCGGTAATCTTCCAGTAGCAGAAAGAAAAAAATCCTGAAGAAAGATGTTAAAAATGATTCCTAAACAGGAAAGTGAAAATGGCAACAGATCCATGTTTAGTTGTAACATGAGCAACAACCAGAGGATGTGGTTTCAGTAAAGACAGACGTTACGTAGAAGGATGAGGCAATGGTTATCTAAATACAGCAAAAGAATTTACGTTTCCCGAAGGCCCAACATACACTAAGTTGTGCCATAACCCAAAACTTTAGCAATCAGCTCAGATATGAAAGAGCTCTGCTATTGACAAGTTGCTCTTGATACCATCTGAAACGGGTACACTTCAAGTAATATTAATTAAAGACGAGGGAAAGTCGCAATGTAATCTAGAATCCACAGACATATCACAGCTCATAAAAATATAGGTACATTTGTGGTTTGCAGGAATATGTGTTTGCTAGATTTGAATGTGAAAACAACGAACGTGAAAAATAACAGGAAATTATTTTATAGGTACCTTAAGAGAAAGACCTTGGAAGAGGTGTTCAGCAGAGAAGGAAAGCATTCAACAGATGATGGCAAGAAAGGCCAAGTATTTCATGCCTTTTTGCTTTCTATTGTCAGTAAAATGGCAGCTGACACAACTACAACTGAGAAAAGTAAAAAAAAATGGCTAAAATGAGGAATGAAAAGTACTTAAGTAACTTGTAAGTCAATTGGTCCTGTGAAAGTCACCAAGAGACGTCTGGAAAACTTGTTCAAGCAATTTCTGAGACATTATCAGTTATCTTTGGAAAGCTGTAGAGGACCAGTGACGTTCCAGGTGACCGGAAAAGGGAAAACACAGGGCTTATTTTTCAAACAGATGCAAAAGGGCATCTTGGAAATAGTAGACCAGTTGTGTTTTTAAGTCTCCTTACAGTAACGAAGCAAATAATTTCCTAAAAATACAGCAAAGAAAGAAAAGAAATATTAAAAGAAAAAAGAGAAAGTAGTAACAGCATACAGACAGTTTGTAAGCTTCCAACCCTAGTAATAGTAAATGTCACATAGCTTAACATTAGTTAACATACAGCTTGACATGAGTAAAGCTTTTGACGCTGTCTAATATGACATTCCCATAAGTAAGCTCAGAAATGGTCTACTGTAAGTGCTATAAGGCGAGTTCAAAACCAAATGCAGAACCAGAGAGCAATTTTCAGTGGTTCACTGTCAAAGAAAAAGGTGCATTGACTATGGTCTAGTACTATCGAATAGCTTCGTGAATGACTTGGATGATGGAGTATATACATGTATACAGAAAGGAGAGATACAGATACACCAGAAAGGACAGATACAGATACATTGATATATTATATATAACGTGTGTCTGAATTAACTGCAGGTAATAACAGTTGCAAAGAACTGGAAGCTTAGTTAGGGACAGGACTAAAATCCAGAATGATTTTTTCAGAAACTGGATACAGATTGCAAAAGATCAGGATGTGATTAAATAAGGACAATTACAAAGTTTTGTAGGTAGGTAGAAATAACCAATTACATAAGTACAAATAGAGAATGAAAGGAAAGCATGGTTACAGGAAAGCAGAAGCAGACCATGAGTCACCATACTGACTTTCTGCCAAAACCCAAACCTCACTTTGGATGTACTGGCAGAAGGGATCACTCCAAGGCATCTGAAGTCGTTCTCCCACCTGGCTTGGCACTGGAAAGGCATCAGGGAGAGTCTGAGTTTGTATCCAGTTTGGGGCACCACTTTTCAAGGAAAACATGAGCTTTTGGATAGATTATGATCAGAGATCTGTCCAGAAAAGTGGAAGAATTGGTACTATTTTATCTGAGGGAGGACACGTGACATCATGAATTTCTGCAGAGAAAATTCTGAAAAAAACTCTAAAGTTACAGATTGTTAGTAACTACAATAGATTACTTTGAAAGGTTGTGCTATCCTATCAGTAGAATTACTCAACTTGTTGGACAAGTATCTGCAAGAAAAATTTAAGCGAATTGGTGCTGACTTTGAGCAAGGGAATGGAGTAACTGACTTGTTGACATCCATTCCAAGCCCACTGCCTTATCTGTGAGTGAGCAGATCTTGTGATCTTGCCTGACTGTTAGTTGGCCCATTTCTTGTTTTGTTAAAACCTTGGCAATTTTTTCTCTGGTATATCCATAGACCATGTAGACAACCTTATGGACTCCCTTGTTCATGGAAGAGCAACGTCTTTAATGACTTTTTCAACCCTTTCCAAAAGAAGCCTGAAAAACCAACTATGTAATCCAAAACATTCCCTGCAGGGCCCGTGAACATCTGTCTGGTCTTCAGCCTTCATGAAGGAAGGCAGCCAGCTGTCTGATGTGCCATGAAAGTGGCTGATGGCTCCATGGTCAGTGCTCACTGCTATCCCATTCTCCTCTCACCTGCTCCTTGCCTGCGTTTGTCCACAAGCTCCATTCCTGTCCAACATGCAAGGAGTTCTCTGGCATGAAGCTGCGTTTCCTTCTCTTTGTTCACACAGTTGCTAGCAGGATGACTCCTGAGAGAAATCCCCATGCGCTACGATTAATTCATTATTGTTGATTGTAGTAGTATTAATATTTTCTGTTTACAATTATTCATATGTAGTAATTACATACATTCCTATTTTCAGTTTGTACGAAATATACATTGAGAGAGAGGTGATATTTAATCTTTTCTAAATAACCTATTTGCAAGATTATTTCAGATTTTCAGATATAGAATATTGTGTTCCTCATGCATGAAGTACAACATTGATTTGGGGAAGACAGAGATAACAGAGAAGACAAGGCTTAGGTCATTTATTGTCCTTCTTAAGTCTTCAGTGAACTCTTCTAGGGAAATATTACTCTGCTTGTTATTCTTATAGCAGACAGATATTAATTCTTATCTTGCATCCACCTGCTTATCTACCACATTACAGAGGGGTCCTGCCCACATTTAATCTGCTGGTTAAATGCCAGTTTAATTCTTCTATGCTGTAGGCCACAAGAAATGTGTTCAAAGGACAGCCCCTCATATACACACCACAGTATAAACATTTTAATGAAAGAGAATTTTTTGTAGGAGGAAAAAAAGTGCCTTTGCTTTGAAAATAATGAATAAGCTTTCATTGAAATGAACTCTTTATGTATATCTTTATGTTTCTGATCTGGCAGCTTTGAAGAGCTGATATCATCAGTTTTAGAACCTGGAGTCTGGCCACTATTCTCTGAAACATGCTTTACAATGGAAAAGACCATTTGAAAGCAAGTAAAACAATACAGAGCAAAAAAATCAGGTACTTTTCAAAGCTTGCAAATTTTTTATCACTTTGCAAACTTTTTTCCTAACATATGAACCATTCTGTGTCTCTCACTTATCCATACCACTGCCCCGCTACTCTGCAGCTGCATTTAGGATACTAGAGCTACCGACGGCAGAGCTTAACTGCAATTTTACTTTTCCATTGGAAACTGTTTGTGTAATTCCCACTGCGTAATGCTGCGCAGCTGTTCTTGCCAGAGCCTACGCTGCATCAGCCCAAGCAAGTACATACTTCTTGAGTTCCTCTCATTTGTAAGCACAAAAGCACACTGGTGTAAGTCTGACTGCACTGAAACCAAAAGCAAACTCACACGTGGGCTTCAGCAGAGATGGGAAAGTTACTCTAACAGTGCTCATCATTTACACAGCATTTCTCACAAGAGCCACCTCTGTTCATAAATTTAACTCTTCTACAGAAAGAGGATCTGAGGCAGAGGGCGTAAGGCTCAGCAAGCTTCAAAGGTTGACCACTGAATTCAATAGGAGAAAGACAGTGCTTTTGAATCCTTTCCTACATTGACCCACGCAGTTTACTTACCCAAAGCCGCAGCGAGAATCAGAGCTGGAGTCCGGATTAAAGTACATCATCTTTCTGCACACAGACTGTAAGCCATGACTTATTACATGCACCCGGAGGGCAGCTTTTCAGACTTTCAGCCACAGCACTCTCCAGCCCGCCACTTGTGCTGATAGTCGCTGCTGGTCCCTGGCTGGGCTGAGGAGAGACAGCCTGACCCCCCCTGTAGCCCCCTAGCACTCCTCCTCCCATGGGAGCTCACCCTCCTACTGCCACGGGTCTCCCAGGTCCGTGTCGCTCCAAAACTGCCCCAGATGAAACTGGTCTCTAAATGTAAGAGCGGGTTTAAACTATCCAAAATTGCACCACCAACTGAGCTGCCACAAAGTTTTAAACCATCCAAGTATTAATAAGCTTTTTGCTTATAATGAAAAATTCAAAATCAATTTCCTTCTCCTTTTGTAATCATTTCACAGGCTTCCAAAAGAGAAAAATCTGTATTAAAATGTGCCCTGGATACTCTTGCAACCGGAACTCATTTGAGGGTCCCAAGTCCTAAAAGCACAGCTCCTTTTCTGTACATACTGGTCAGATAGATTTTAGAAGACAGACAGAAGCTTTTAAAAGTAGTCTTTAAATCTTCTGTGGAGCCAATAGGAGGCAAAAATTGGATCAGATGTCTGAAAATAAAATCACAAGAGGCTGAAGAAAGACTTCAGGGGTAATCCAAGGAGACACCACTGACTCCAGCAACCCACATTCTCCAGTGAATCTCAAAGGCCCTGAGACACAGACCATCTACCTCTACTGATGAACTGCTTAGTCGCAGCAAAATTTAAGAGTACTGAAGGGCTCCTCTACTGTCCACAATTAGCCTTATCCTTGCAAGTGGAGCCTGTGCAAGTGGAGCACAGCTCTTCTGAGTTCGCACGCTGATTATCCCACTCTCCGCACATCCCGTCTTCCCACTGTCACCAAGGGGGAGGGAACAGCAGGCAGAGAAGGTGGTTCCATAAATTCAGTAGATCAGAGTATCTGTCTCCACAAGCATTGTCTGGATTTATAATTATGAGCAGCATCTAGCCTTGGGACCATAGGAATTAGTCTCTGGGGTCTGCAGTCCCCAAATTTCAGAATTTTGTTGTGTTCATGTTCATTATGCTTATCATTCCACTTGCAAGCAAATTTAATAACAGCCCTCTAATCCTGAGAGCAGAGACCACACACAGCAGATTGCAATATATAACACTGTTTTCTTGTACATGTTTTGTACAAGAAGGTTGTTTTGTGTAACCAGGCTCAGCTCTGAGGCATCAGGACTCTGCTCTTGCCCACTAGTTTGCTATGAACCCAGGAACGACCCAAGGATCCCTATATTCCTTCTGGTCCTCATCCCACAGCAGTTCTGAAATGTGGCAAAACATCAGGTACTCTGCCGGAAAGGTAACAGGCCCAACGTGGCTGGATTCAACTCCTGCCATGGTGCTGGTCTCTCCATCTCAGCCAGTCCCACCTGACACAGTCATGGGAGAAAAACAGGCACTGCCAGAAAGATATTCATCTTATCCAGAAGACATCTAAAACTGGCCAGATATGTTTCTCTCTTCCCCAGAAAGAGAGTAAAGGCTCAGATGTAGACATCAGCATTTGGCCACATAAACCCCACACCCTATGTCTGACCTCTGGCTCCTGAAAGCTCCCAGTTCCCTCCTCTCCTGTGCTCCTCCTTCACTCAACAGCTCCTGCAGCCTACAGAAGCATCAGGCCTACAAACACTGCAGCATGAAAAACACAAATGAACATGTAACCCCCACATCTTGCAAGTACTTGGTGATGTTTTCTTCCACCTCCCATGGATAACTCATAGCAGGACCACTTCGTGCTCTGTTCAGCTCTTGCACACTGTCCGTGTTGCGGGAGGATTATGGCTTTTGCAGGTAGCTTGTTTGCTATGTGCATCTCTATGTAGGGTGGCTGATGGGCTCCGAGCACGGAATAAGAGGGCCTGTAGTGCATCAAAGTCTGCTGGACAGCCTCCAGTGTTTTGCTTCAGTCAAACTTCGATGTTACTGGTTCATTTATCGAAGATCCCTTCTACATGACCATGTAAAACCAAATTATTCTCTCAGTTGCAGGAGTGGAAATTATGACAGTAATGGATGCGTAGTGATAAAGATGATCAGGGCTGTGGGCCCTGCTGAAATAGCAATCTTGTTGGCCATCCTTGGACTCCATGCATCTCTACTCCCTGCAAACAGGCAGGGCAGAGCAGCCCAATAGGTAGACCCAAAAAGCATGCGCAAGACGGGTACGGTCCTCCTGTCAAACAGGGACTAAGCAAACATGGCCAGTCACTCCAGCAGAGAAACATATCTGAGAAACTGGAAGGATCTGCACAAAAACCCATGAAAAGCTGAGCTGCCTCAAAACATTTTCTGTGATTTTCCAGAAAGAGAAATCTAAAAAGTCCATTATGATTCTGGTCAGTTATTGCTTTTTTTCCTTCCATTGTTCCATTGGCCTCACTCGAACACTTTCTTCTCCCAGATCTCAACTAAAAGTGTTCAACCGTGCTTTTCCTTTAATAATACTTACTTTTTCTTTTTTTTTTCTTTCAGAGCAAAGGTCTGCTCTTTTTACACTTGCTTTACAAGGCAAATTTGGCATACAGTTCAGTTGCGTATCCTGATGTGGGCTTATTGAAGGCAGGTGCACACTTTAAAATATATGGGCACAGAGACCCCCTTCCAGACTATAAAAGAATACTGGGCATGTCCTCATGTGCAATATCGCTAGGTTTTTTATTCATAAACCTAAAAATATGAGCTGTTCTTTTGCCTATACACATTACAAGTGAGTGTGAACAGGCAGGCACCGTATTTCAGAGATGGTGTTAAAATGGCTCCATTAGCGTTTTTTCTAACTTATTGTCTTTATGTGACAATAATGGGAAAAGGAAATGTTACTGTAAAGTTGCACTTTCACTACTAACCAGAGAGAATCGTGCAACAAAATGTAACATAGCGAAGTAGCTTCAGCTAGCCCAGCTGCCATTATTTTATTTAGTCTGGAAAGAGGTGATACAGCATGCTGTCAAACAAAATCCTTCACTTACTAGTTAGCATTCTTATTGCATTAATAATATGCAATGAGCAATAATGAAGTACAATTATTCTGTCTGTAATGAAATAAACACGGTTCACATGATGCCATCCTTGGAGATGCTTAGTGTGGTGTCTTTTTTATTTTGATAGATCTGTATGTAAAGTGAGTCCACCTGTGGATGTTAGAAGAACATTTTTTTTACTTTCTAAAAGTCAAAGAAAATAACAGAGATCAAATGTTTTGTATAAATTCTTTCCCATTTTCTTGTTTGTGTTCACTCAAACCTCTCTAAAGGCCAAATCTACACATGCTGCAACCCCATTCAGCTGACACTGTGGCTGTGCCCTGTGCCAGGCCATCTCCTGGTCACCTGGACCAGGGACCTGCTGAAGCAAGGAGCTCTTTGTCTCCGAGGCACTTGCTTATGTTCCTGTCTGTGAAAAAAACAAGATACAAGGAAAATGTAAAGAGGCAGTGGGGCTGTGCCCACGCAGGGCTTCCCTCAGCATGGGATCAGGGTGCAGCTGGAAATATGAAGAGCCCCAGGCTCAGATTTGTCTGTAGATGTTCAGCAACATATTTCTCCCTGATGCCAGGGCATCTAAACACCTTTGTGAGCCTATAAGGGCATCTAACCCAGTAACAGAAACAGGTCAAAGGCATGTCCTTGGGCACCACGATTCAGTTGTCCAAACTGCTAAATTGTTAGCATGGACTCTGATACGGATTCGGCCCATGCCACCTAGCTGTCCCCAAAAATGCCCTAAGTTTGGGAGTGAATGTGAGTCAGGGACCATTCCCAGGAGGGAGCAGGAAAGCAGCTTCCCAGGTGTGGAGGAGAAGAGAGCAGAACCACATCTGCACCTACCCTTCAGTGCCAGGTGTCCTCAGGCCCAGAGGGTGGCTCTGAGCACAGTCACAGCCTGAGAAATTCAGGAAAATCTGTTCAAAAGTGGGTTTGGTACTCAATATTTGTGTCTAATCTTTTTTTACTGGGGATTTGTTTGAGAGCTAGGAAGTGTGACTGACTGATAAATCCCTATGCTGGAAGAAGGCTCAGAGGAGATGGGCAAAAACAATGTGCCCATGAAGCTCAGAGAATAATGCAAAGAAGCTGACTTTATCTCAACACAAAGGGAACTAGAGGGGACCTTTGTTTTAGATAAACAGCTATCAAAAGTTGAGTGGATCAACTAGTGGTGTAAATGTCTCTCTCAGTTAACCAGACCAGCATGGGGGGAGTGAACCCAACATAGAGTATAAAAACTAAACAACTAACAAAAGAATGTCAAAAAGGTATGCGCTTGAACTGGCTTCAATCCACTTATTCCTGCCCTGTGACTGGGGACACCCAGAGCCCTGACGGTGATTGTATTATAGAGACCGATAACGGGAATCACACTGGTATCTTGACTGAACTCGGTATTGCAATTGCTATATTTTGCTACATTTGGCTTACATTAGTATTGTGCTTTCAGTATATTTTGTGTTACTCTACTAAATCAGAAATCCCATGTAACATCAGCTATCTTCAAATAACTAATTCGATGTTAAACATTACACCCTCCACACGTGGAATATCTAAAAGAAGCTGGTCAGAGAGTGTTGGACCCTGGCAAGAAGACCATACTTTTTCCTTCCACATAGCAAAGACTGCAGCACCATGGAGCACCCCCTCTGAATTTGTGCTTAGTTGTATCAGCTGCCAAGATGCTTACGCTCCTTAATCCTTAAGTCATACTAAATAGGGAACTGGGCTTCTAAATCCCCTATGCATAAACACAAGTTATACCTGTAGCCTTTGATTTGATCATCTCTTAATTCCAGTCAGTTTGCCTATGATGACATCAATGCCACGTTGTATTCTGGTTCAGATCTGGTTCAGACGATAATTACTTTTTACCACTTTAGGAGGTTATTTTTTCACCTTCTCAAATCCAAACCTACAGGACAGTACATTTCTCTTAACTCATTGGTAGTAAGGGCAGCCCATTATCAAGTCCCATACTCGGTGGAAAGCGCAGGGCTGTACACAGCAGACCTGCCTTGGATCTCTGCCAAAGAGCAGCAGGCCCCTACTCTGGCTTAAAATTTGCACTTGAGCACAGACGTACACCCACGCAGCATGGACAGGAGATGAACTTGGGCTCCAGCCAGAGCTCAGACCCAGGCCGACTCCTTAGCTGAACACGCCTATGATTACCATTACGTTAGATCAAAACCAGTAAATTTCAGCATAAGCATTTCACCCCACTCTTAAAAGATTTGGAGGTCATCTGGGGACTGAAAACAGGCAGAACAACCTACTCATCTAGAAAACAAATGGAAAAAAGTGTTGCTGTACCACTGTAAAACTTCAAGAGTGCGGCCATGATGCACCAACTCACTTCCCTACTACATCGCTTCTGTGCTTAAACCTCCTTGCCTGCTGTACAACTCATGTGAACGATACTAGACTCCTCTGATAAACCCTTGATGATATGATTCTGTGATATCAACTGTCAAAGAATGGAATTCTTAAAAGTGCTATGTAGTTCAATATTTGTTCTTTCGCTGAAAGCTGCAGCATTTTTGCTTATGCAGTGAATGCACACAGCGAACTCCACAAAATGTTATCCCTTGCTTCATTACTATTGCATCACAGCAGTCTGATGGGAATGTCTTACTCAAAAAGCTTTGTTATACCCATATCTATTTTTTGCCTTCTTTTCCTGCATCCATTTTTTTTACTGGTAACGTAACAGGCATGCGTAAAGAATTTGTTAGCTGCTCCAGTGCTAAGAAGATATATCGCTCTTCCAGATCTCCAAGTGTAACAAAAGGAATAGCAAACACACAGAAATTAAAAATGCTTATTTTAAACTATTTATCTGAGGCTGACAGAATCAAGATTGGAAAACCTGTTATAGTGTACATGCATAATTCATGAGCCAGAACAAGTTGCATCCTTGATCTCTCACCATTGATACAAAATGCAGAAAATATTTTGTAGGCAAAGCTACCTTGTTGGTATCTGTGCTCCTTAGCCATGTTAGAAACTTGTCCTTTGAAATCCCATGAATTCTCTATTTTAAACTTTGTGCTATGGGGGGAAATGCATTAAAGCACAATTTTGCTCCAAGAAATGACTGTAATATCAGCACCTTTTCACTCTGTTTATCTTCTCCATGCAGGTATTCAGAGACATCTCTTCTTCCATTAGTGATAATGGGAGGTTTTTTCTATGTTTTATTCCTTTTATCACTGCAGAGGTCATACTGGTAAGATAGCTATACATCATTAACAGCATTACAAAGCCAAGCACTAGCTCCCACACAGAGTAAGGAGATAGAAGTACAAACTGGAGACAATGGGGCGACATAACCCAAGTATCTGAAAGGAGAGTTTTGCCTGATCAACATATGTCCTGGGGCTGAGGAGGCTCAAGACAACATGGGTAGTTTAGCTTTCACTCCCCTTGTTGAGTTTATAGATCTGATTGTCAGAGAGAGCAGAGAGAGCTTCTCTCTTCACAAACTGGGAAGTTTTTGAATTAGAAATACCTAAGTTACAATTATATAAAGTGCCATGAAATCCCTTTAATAATTTTCCTGAACAAAGCTGAACACTCAAAATTAGACCCGAGACTATCCTTGTCACCAAAACGCTCTCTCTGCTTCCAGAGATGATCCCATTTCTGAGCCCAGCAGAAATGTCAGGCAACAATTTCATGGGCAGCTGGCCCAGTGCAACATCTCATTTCCACTAAAAAGAGGGCATTTTGCCCTTCCTCTCTGTTCGCACTCCTCTCCCATCCCTTGTTTTACGCGAATGATTTTCACCAGGGTGGTTGGTTAAATCAGTTCACAGAAGGGCCTGTTGAGCTGGCACAAAGTAAACAGCAAGAAGATGACCAGGAGCGACAGAAGAGGGTGGAGGAAGGAGGGATCTTACCCTTTCAGCAACAATAGGCTGTTAAAACATTCACTACCTCTCAGGGAACCACAGCCTAAATTAGATGTGAGGAACTGGGCAGTGTCTATCTTTTTCCATTGACTGTAGGCAGATCCTAGAGCACTGGCTTAGCTCAGACATCCAGCTTTTAGACAGCTACACTTAGGTGACATCAGTCCCCACTGGGAGTACATGAATTGCCAAGGCAGGGTGGACTTGCTTCATTTTTATCACATTTCAGTCAGGGACACATCTTTGGGTCCTTTTCAGTCTGCGCTCAGGAGCAGTGCAGTAATGAAGAAAAGAGTAAAATGTAAGTAAATATTTACAGAGGACTCTGCGATTTCAGCCCAATTCTGGAGGACTCTGAATGCAGGTGCAGGTATCCCCAGAAGGACACCGAGAGGCCTGACTGTGAACTCGCATCTATTTTCACTTATTTCTACTTTCGTTTATATTTTTACAGGAAAATTAAGCCTATACATCCAACAGAGTTCAACAAGATAAGAGAAATAAGTCCACTGTTTCAAAGGAGAAGGCCAGTGCCAAGAATGAAGGCGTGCTGACTGGCATAGTGTGTGGCAGAGCCAGATGTTCAGCGATATTTACACACTGAAAGCAGGTCAGATAATCTGCGAGAGATGAAAATTTGTCCTTTTGACTACTCCTTTCAAAACCACTGGTCTGTGTTTACTGATCTGATTCAAGAGAGATTTCTATGAAAGTATTGGTGGAAAATAAGGGAATGAAATATAGCATCTTTTGTAAGTACACATTTGCATTACAGACTTGGATTTTGTAGAGATGGAAGAAGAAAGAAGAACTGCATGTCAAACCTGAACCCTTTGAGGCTGTCTCAGCATAACTGCCTCTAACGTGCTGAGGATCTTGGGAACCTGGACTCATAAAAAGATGTTCAAGGCATTTTTATGCCAATATAACAGTAGATCCAGAAAAAGACCAACGTATCATATACAAAAAGGAAAATAGCAAGAGTTCAAATGTGAAAGCAATGGAGTTCAAGTGAGCAGAACCAGAAAAAAAAAAAAATAGGTCCAGGAAATGTAACGAGCACATCTTAGAGAAATCAGTCTTTTCTTTCTCCATGGTCCAAGTGCAGTTAGACTGACATTTTGAGGAGGTAGGCAGATACAACGTGCTAAAGTGGATTGTCCTGGAAAGCCTCGTGTGGTATGTTCTGTGACTCTCATACAAAACATATTTGCAGAACACTGATTTAAAATCTCCTGTGCTGTGGAAGACAGTCCCAGGGTTCTGCAATTCAGGCTGTGTGCACAAAAATATTTGTGATTACCTGAATCAAAGGGGACCATTCTTTATTGAAACTATTTCATTTGATGCTAATAAACCATTGATACTTTTATTGTTGAACAGTGCAAATATCTTTTCCTTTTAAGCACAATCTTTTAAGGGAACTGTTCACAACATGCCATGGTAGGAAACATTTTTCTTGGGTTTTCTCCAACCATTCTTGCTAATGTGCTAAGTTCTTCCATCCATTACCTTAGGAATAGGCACTGCGCTTTAATCTAGAAGGTGGTTTCCTGTCCCTTGATGATCTGGTTCTTTAGCAAATCTTTCTGTGTTAAGCTTTGTTTTTATTACTAACTGACTACATTAGGACTTAAAAATTTTGTACAGCCAAAGTAGGTGTGGTACTATTTATAAATCAAGAGCAAGTTATGCAGTTTTCATAAGGTGGTTTATATTGCATATTTGAAATCTGGAGGTGTTTCAGGAATGTATCATAAAACCACCTTCCATAAACTGTCTCTCAGGAAACAGTAATGATAACAGAGGCAGACAGATCTCACTTTAAACAAGTTACCTTGTACCCTTGATTTACTAAATTTCTGGGATTTTTTTTTAACCAGATTGAAAATCTTTCCAACTTTTTGAAGTCTTATCAGCTGAGTTTTCAGAAGATTCACTTTACTGCTGAGGTTTCCAAACACTCAATAATGTGAGGCTATATAGCCATATAAATCTTGCCTCGTAAGTTTTACAGATTTATGAAAATCCTAATTGTATACCATGTACTGGATAAAAGTAAAAATAATTCCATATATAAAATAATAAAAGTACACATATTAATTAAGCTGCCAGACCTCAAAATGGTGAATTTATAACTGCCAGAAAAAGATTTGACATCTGTGCAATTTAGTGAACATGAACTGTAACTTTTCTGGATTTTACCTCACGTCTTATTTTCACAGAAAAATGTGTGCAAAGCTTCATGGCTGACAATGTGGGTGTCAGAAGCCTGAAAAGGGTGAAACAAATTGGAAAAGTAGAATAAAAATATATAAAAACCTGTAAAATTACTATGTTCCCTAACTGTAGGCAAGAGCTATATTTAGATCTGGTAACCATAATGGGACATTGGTTAGAAGATGAAGGACAAATTTCAATACATGTTCATTACGTTAAAGAAATTACACCTTGGAGTAAGCCTTTTATATTGAAAAAGTACAGTAGTANAAAAAAAAAAAAAAAAAAAAAAGAAAAAGCTTTTTTGCAGAAAGAAGTTTACCTTGCCTATATTCTTCTGTGCTCATTTTGCTGTTATTGAATATACCTGTGTAGACAAGAAATGTCTTTCACAGCTGAGATTTTCCATTTGCTCCATCCTTCAGTGAAGTCAGTTCACACCATCACAACCGGTTCTCATGTGAAGAAGCGCTGGAAGAGTTTTATTTTATTTAGCTATCCTGAAATATTTTTCTTGCTTGTTCATTACCCAAGGTCTAATAAAACCTATCTAGCCTCTGACATTTATCTCACTTGCGTTTTTTTTGTGGAAGACCTTGAAGGCCCAGAGGAATGGCTAGGAGACTACAGATAAAACGCATATACTGATTTTTCACAAAGGAGCATTTCTTCTAACTGCTTCCTAAGTATTCGAGTTTAACGAGTGTTAATTGAAACACAGCATACAAATAAAGTACAAACTAAATTATTTTATTCCTCTACACAATTCAAATTGCCTCTTTTTACAGATGTCATAATCATACTTACTACATCAATATCTATTGAAAACCATCTGGTTTTGTAACATTAAATACAAACAAACACTCATAAACCAGAAAATTAGCAGTAATAAAAATAAACCTTTCCAGATTCTTTTACAACAGACAGGAACTACTCCTTGAAGGAACTCTTTTTGTGTAATTGTTTAGAGAAACGATATTATGAACTTTAGATTATCATGAGAAATAATATTGTGGACTTTAGATTGTAATATATATATATCTATACAGCTTGAAAATAATCTGTTATGAAAGACACCATATGATAGCTGCTTAAAAACACTAATAATGAGATAGAAACATTAAAAAAAATCTTCACTGAGACTGAATCTGATGCAAGAGCTTCAGTTTTCATCATGATGCACCTGACATGGAGAGAGAGCAAACATCTGAAAGGAGGCAGTTTTTCCCCCAGCTGCTCTCCCTCCTCTCTGCTCTCAGCCCTGTCTCCCATGGACCAGCTCTGAAGTTGGTTTAGTGAACTGAACCAGAGGGGTCTGAGAGGTGACAGAGCCAAGTCAAGGTAAAAGTGAATGGTGAAGAGCAAGGGGGCAGAGAGGAGCTGAAATATTGCCTTTTGGGTAGGATGGCCATCCTCCCCAGCTCTATGACATTGTAACGCTGCTTATGCACTACAACACCAGACCTGAGGCTTCAGAGCTTAGTTCCAAAGTGAAATCACAAGGACTTCTGGATGCATAATTTAATGAAATTAAAATGCACTCAGTCTCAATGAGCCTTACAAAGAATTTGGTACCCTTAAACCTCCTCACAGATGGGAAAAATAAGACATAAAGAGGTCATTAGGGTAGAGCAGGGACCAAAACTCATGTCACCTGAAAGCTAGTCCTGTACTCCAGCTGCCAGGCCAGAGTTATGATCATGATTAGGACTAAGGAGCCTAACACCGCCAGAGAGGTTAATCTTGCTGCATCCATCAGAGCCCAAAAAGACTAGGGAAAGGACAGGAGGTGTTGGGACCTGGCCCTGCTGTTGCGACACTGAAGTTGGGTACAGCTCCTGGTTACACGTGAGCTTATGTGTGACTGCCAGGTTCCTGTCTCTTACCTTTGTGCAATGAGGCATCAAAAGAAACTACACAAGAACTAAAGTGATGAACCAGGTACTCAAGACCTGGAAATCCTTCCCCAAAGTTCCGCAAAAAAAGTTGTAATCCCTTCTCCAGCTGGGTCCAGCATGACGGTTTGTGCTCCCTCTAGAGAGCTCAGGCAGTGGAGGAGGAAAAATCACAGCTGTGTGTCTTGTCAAATCAGCAGTGCCACCCTACCACACAGCTGAGAAGACTGCAGTATTCCTCCTCACCCTGTGGCTATGTGGAGGACAGGTATGCTGCAGCCTGTCTTGGATGCTGCTTGGTTGGCAGAGGCCACCCAACCTCTGGGTACAGTGAAGAACTCACCCCAGTCAGCTGGGCATCTCCTAAGGAGCTGTGGCTCCCATCAAAAGGCTTTGGAGTATTTTCTGTCTTAGTGTCTCTGTGTAACTATACCATCAGGGCTGGTTGCTTCCAAGGGGATGAAGAGCTGGGGGTTAAGGGGTAACCCTGGGGCTGGCTGTACCCTCACTGGTGGGGTTC
>RSEF01000001.1:204607178-204623837 GCA_003993805.1 Himantopus leucocephalus | reverse complement strand
TACTGTATCTGAGGTCTGTGCTGGGGGCAGTGCCCCTGGAGGGCTCCCAGGGCTGGAGATCAGCACTGCTGTGGTGTTCTGGGGCAGGTACTCATGGGCCTGAGGGGATGAAATGGGGTCCTGGGCCCTGGGAAGGGTTGCTGCGATGGGACACACGGGGTGTTATTAATGACATCTCTGTTCAGCAGTCCATGGCTTGTCACTCACAGATGAGGCCTTCCCAGTCACAGGAGTCATTTCGGATGGGCAGCAGATGAAACGACATAGCTGTGCACAGGGTGCTTCACTGCAGAGATTGGTCATGGCTGACCCTACAAGAGCTGTTGGTGCTGGGTTAAGCTGCTGGTGGCTGCAGGCCCTGCAACTGCTTTCTTTTGGCTGAAAACATGGAAGAGAAAAAAGGAGGCTTCATAGACAGCTAAATATTTTCTGAAAGTTTTCAGACCTAAGGTCCCATAGGCCAGCTTGGTAAACGAGAAAGATGAGCATAAAAGCACATGATCTTGAAGTCTGGGGAAAGGAAGTAACTGAGGTAACAAAGAAAAAAACCTCTTAAGAAAAACCAAAAACCTTTAGTTGCACAGAAGNAAGGAAGTAACTGAGGTAACAAAGAAAAAACCCTCTTAAGAAAAACCAGAAACCTTTAGTTGCACAGAAAAAGCAAGGGCACAACAGGAAGGAAGAGAAGATGGGTGTGCAAGAATGAAAGAGAATGTACCCTGTCTCAGCTGAAGAAACACTGGAGACATCCAGGCCCAGGAACCCCAGCAGAAAGGGAGAGAAGAGAAGACAAAGGAAAGAAAGGTGACACAAAACCCAAGACGTAACACAACACAGGCAAGAAGCAGAAGCATGCGACTGAGGACTGATCAAAAGAAAAAGACAATGGATCCAAAGAGCAGCAGTGTGCTAGCTGCCACACAAGGAGCAGGGTATGACATAAGGCATCTCTATTATTATTGTAAAGAGAAAGAATTCCAGAAGTGTGTTATGAAGCTGAAGTCAGAAGGACTTCAGGTACAGACCAAAGAACAGATGTTCCCACCACCTGGAGGACTCAGATCTTCTCAAGTGAACAGTGGAGGGATTTCTTCACTAAGGAGTTACTCCACCAGCCACCGCTGATCATGTTTTAGGCCTAGAGAAGAGCTTTTCAAAGAAATGAGCTTGGAAAGTAGCAATCATGAGGCAATTCTATTTTACATACAATGGGAGTTTAAAAGCAAGTCAACAATTCAAGTGTGGTAGTTTAGGAGGGAAGAACGATGAACCTCACAACTCATCAGTCTATAAAGTTTTAATAAATGGGCCAGCTATTTTTAGGTTGTGTCTAAAGGACGCCCTTAGGAAAAGCTGGTGTGTGGATAGACAATGGCACAAGCGGAGGGCTGGCAGACTGCCTTGAAATAGGTCCCAAGCCACAATGAGAGAGAAGTCACATACGGAGAAAAAGTCTGAGACACAGTGAGGCCACTGCATGGAGGAGGCGCCTATGAGCAGGTAAGGGCTGGGGAGGGGGGGAACAGCCCAACAAAGGAGTAAAGGGTTATAAGAGCAGATGTGTCTGTTTAGTTACGTTGTGAATAAGAAAGCTGAAGAAATGCTGGCTTTGAGCCTAAAGGACTAGTGAACCCTTGAGTATACCATCCACCAGGCTTCACATTTTAGTAGGACTGGAGGACGGATGGGACCCTAGTGACAGAGATGACTAAAGGCAGGAAAGCTAAATGCCAATGCCAGGTTGCCTGTGCCCAAGATGGGGTGCTTTGGCTGCTGATGGAGACTGTAAGGCACCAGGAGGATTTTGAGGAGCCAAGTTTGGGATACTAACTACACCAAAGAGGAGGGGGGGGTGCATAGTCATCACAGAGATTCAGATTATCCATAAATCAAGGAGCAAAGGGGAGGACTCTCCGGAAATTGCATCCCAGCAAGTAAAAAAAAAAAAAAAAAGTAAAAAAATTGAATAATCACATTAGAAGTATACTAGGAGCAAGGAGAGTGAAAATGAGGTACAGAAAGCCAAAAGCTCTCAGAATAACAAGGGTGTTGTCAGAGTGCAAGTTGATTTTAACCTTGGAAAGGGAATGAAAGCAAATGGCCAAAAAAAATGTATTTCTACAGTAAAGAAGAGCGAATGAAGTGGTTGGCTCTGCATTGAGAGTACAGTCAAGATAATCTGTATATTGCCCAGAACCATGTGAATATCTTGCCTTCTTTTCCGTGCAGCTGACAGTGCAGATCAAACGGGAAGATGCACATGGTCATCAAAGTGGTGGCCTCCACAAAGGACGCAGTTCCAAGCACTGAAAACACCCCTTGTTATTCAGTTAGGAGTGAGGAGGTGGAGAACCTGACAATCTGTCTTCTGCTAACATTTTCACTATGCTGTGAAAACTGGAACATAAAAATGCACACACAGCATGGGATTCTGGTAAATCCATCATACCAAAAAGTCCAAGAAAGTAGAAAGCATAGTCCTTAACATGGAGGTAAAAGGAATGATCTAGACATTTGGAACCTGATAGTTTGAACCCAACACCATGCACAACTTGAAAACAAAATGTATGAAGGGAATAATTAAAGACATGGAGATAAATAGAAGATGGGATAAAAGGTTACTGAAAGTATCATACCAGATTCAAAAGAACTCTTGTTCTGAGAGATTAAATTAAAAAAATAAATTTATGTGGGAGATGTAATCTTTCTTTGTAAAATTAATCTGGAATAAGTGGGGATTAATACAAGAATTGTAAGGTGCACAAGGAACCAACTAAAGACAACCAGCAAGTGGGGAAGTACCTTGCCACAAAAATGTTGGCTTGCTAATGAAATTTTCTGATAACAGAAATTTGGAAAGCATTCTTATTAGGGAGGAGAATCTGAATAAACAGGAAGAACTAGATGACCTTAAGGAGTGAAGCAACTGAAATGGGATAACATTTAATGGTATCAAATGGCATGCTCTGTACCTAAGGATCTATAAAACAGATTTATGCAATAAACCAGGAGCACATCAGTTCGAAAGGTGAGAACACCCTGAATGTGCTGTCCACAGGATCTGTTGCCAACATAATGAAGCTAAGACAAAGGTAGTGCAAACCTAAAATGGACCAAGGGCCATTTCTAATATAGTTAGGAAAGTATTGGTGCTATTGTAATTCCCTGGGAGATCATGTTTGAACTATTGTATACAGTTACAAGGAAAAATTCCTCTACCCTGTATTAGGCATCTAAAAGTTAAGTATTTTAGTATGAACAGGTTCCTTTATATACAGTGAAGAGAAACTCAGAAGGCCATTAATCTCAGCCTATAATAGTGTCTAATACAAATCTAATGCAATGGCTTATGGAAGTTTCTCTCTTCTCTTTCTCATATTCGAGTATAAGGGTGGTCAAGGCTGAACACCTCAGTGTGTGAAAATAGGTGAGGTGGATCCAGCTCAGGAACAGAGACTAACGAGCATTGTCTGACCCATGGGATGAACTTCACCAGGAACAAGAAGATATAAATTGACTTGATAAAGTCTGAAAATAAGAAGGTTTACTATCACAGCCGTGAGGGTTTACAGGTCTTCAAAAAGATCTAAGACATTTTAAGTCAATGACCAGCACTGTAGGAGACTAGCAGAGAAAGAAACGAGATTGAATGACTTTATTCAGTCCCATGGTGCTACATCTAAACCTTGCCAGTTATCCACTTACTGTTTAATCAAATTCACACTTTACCAGCTATTTAGAGATAGTCATTCAATAATATAGACAACTTTATGACTTCACAGTACTTGCAGTATATTTATAGCATACTCCTTCCTAAAGTAAAACACTATGTAAACAAAATTGTCCTAGACTAGCCTGTTCATATTTGTCAGTGGCTGGCAAACCACAGTGTTTGTCAGTTTGCTAAAGTCATCTTTGTTTTACCACTACCTTTCTTTGTCTCTCCTCTAGTCACAAATTGGCTAAGATGATGGCTGAAGTTATGTATCAGTACTAAAATATTGTGAAAAATACTGTTTAACACACTCTAAACAGACATATTGTCCATGTAAATAAACATAATTTTTTTCCCAAATAAGTAATATAAATTTTTGAAAACACCCTGCAGAGTAAATGACAGAACTTCAAATAAAACTGTCCTGCTTGGTATAAGGCTATTCCATTATTATGAATGGTGTATCAGCACATATGTTTCTCAAATACTCTATGTTTCTGCACATATGTTTCTCAAATAGTGTGTGTTTCTGCATTATTTTGCAATCCTGTGACCTAGTCTAGCATTAAATCATAACAAGTTCAGCAGCTGAGTTTTATCCTTGCCTGTAGAGCACACGTACCATTACCATTTCATAAATAGGAATAAGGCGTTTAAACTTCCATGCTATATATCCATGCAGCTATTTACATTTTGCCTCTTTCTTAACTATGACATCTAACATGTGACATTAAGAATCATCGCATTCGTGTATCCTTTCAATATCTCATGATTTTCAGCAGGAATAAAAGGAGGCAGTAGAAGATTTGCTTATGATCACATCCTTCCCAAGCCCTAACTGCAGAACTGTCGTTCTTTGGCCAAAGGACTGGGATTGAATCTTTTACCTCCTGTACTTCTTTCTTTCTAATGCAAACTGAGATACAAAACCAAGGATAAAGCCTTGATTCTAAGTATGCAGCACAGCCCTTATGAAGACCCAAGTGGGGTGGAAAATTCCCAGCAAACAGGTAATACATTTGTTGCTTCAATATTCTGCCTGAGGGTTCCCATGCTCCATCATGCCTCCCTGTAATGGCTGACCCATAACAAGTTTGCCAACCAGTTACAACTAGTGGATAGTGGAGCTTGACCTCAGCAATAACAAACTGCAAGGTATTTTTCCTGTTTTTTTTAAGAAAACCAAGCATACGTCATTGCAGTGTCAGGCTCCTTCGGTAACTCCTGAAGCCACTGGTGAATTTCAGCCAAATCTGGAAGAGTTTCAAAAACAAATTAAGTTCCTGCAAGTCCACAGGGGAGTGGTGGTGAGATAGAGGAGGGAGAGCCCCAAGGTTGTCCCTCTGGAAGGTGGAGGGCAGGAGAGCAGTGCAAGGGAAACGCAGTGTTTGGTACCACTTGCTGGGGGGCAGCAACCTCCAGACAGGTATTCTGACAAGCAAAATCCAGCATAATCTCTTATTCTTGGAAGCCAAAATCAGATCTGATCTGAAAAGACAGACAACAACCAGTGAGCCAGTGGAAATATTTGCTTAGATAAAATTCCCTACAGAAAGCTCCAGCCCAGGCACAGTAGGCACCGGCACCTCCAGTGTAGCCTATTTCTCCTCCTCGGCAACAGTGGAGGAAGAGCAGATAGTGACCTCCCTGTCTTAGTATTGCTCTTTGGCATGCCCACACAACTCAATTACAGCAGGATAAATAACCAGATAATATAATGACTGCTTTCCCCTCTTGTTTGCCTTGTAAGAAACAAAATCCATGCCTTGCTGATGTGTCCCCTCAAGAAATAACTCTCACTACACTACGAAGATTGTAGATTTTTCCAAAACTGACTTCAAATGCTACAACATACATCAGTGATACCATTTGCATAACAGTAATCGTGGTAGACTTCTGTGGAGTTCTCTAAAAAAATAAATAAAATCATCATAAGTCAACAAGGTCTAAATTTCAGTATAAATTTCAACCATAAATGTAGAAGATGAAGCTATCTGTACTTCTGTTTTTAATGAACAGTCACTCTTTTAATGAACAGTCTTTCCTCTTTTGTGAATGACTATGAGGCAACCGAATTGGGAAAGTTCAGCATCAGTTTTCAGAGAATGTGGTACAAGATTTTTGCTTGTTCAAGGCAACCCAGCATCACCAGTGAATGAGCAGATTCTGAGGAACGTTTGAAAGAATGATCCCTAATTCCATCTCCAGTTTAATGTGACCAGCTCTTGGATGCTTATGGGTGTGTTTAAATTAAGCAGAGCTCTCCAGACCTGCAAAAAAGGGAATGCCTCTGTGTCAGCTGGATTCCCATATGATCAAGCTCTCCAGGGAAGGAGGGAAAACTTTTTATTATTTCATGCAAATATTTCTTTCTGTGGAAACTAAACATATATGGTTTAGCAGACAGAAATTGCTGTTAATACTTCCAGTTCAGGGACAGGATCAGAGTGGACTCCTGAAATTTATTACAAATACCAAAGGCCGAAGGGGGATGAACTGCACCTCAGAGGTGGAAGGAAAGAATCTCCCAAGAACAAGTCACAAGCAACATGTCATCTGGGCAAATTAATATCCCTACTCCCAGACAGAGAATTTTTTTGAAAGGGAGGGAGAAGGGGTACTGTTTTGGTTTATAGGGATACTTCAGAATTCAGGGCTTAATTGTACTTTAGCCATGCAAGCTTGTTTAAGATATCGCTTCTTTCAAATATCTCAGACCTTCCTTCCTTGAAAGCTCACATCTTCAAAATAACACCTGGCGATGCTTCATAAAGTACGTAAGAACAAACTGAGATAGAAGTCCAGACTCCAAACACGGAGGTTAAGATCATTAACACGAAAGAAAACAACATAAAGCGTGTTCCGCTCCCAAACAAACCATTTATCCTTTTTACTTCCTGATTCACCTATCAAAGATAACTGGGGGAAAGAAAAAAAACAACCCTGTTTATACCTCCACACTGGATGCCGCCCTCCGGGTGAAGGCCTGGCACCTTCCCGCAGGTGCGGGACCCGTGTCAGACACTGGGAGTCAACAAGGCAACCCCTGGGGAGAGGCAGCACGGGGCAGGGACGGGGCCGGCGCTGGCACGCCGACTCTGCGCCTGCCTTGTACCCCGGCACCTCTCCTGCTCCTGCCCTTTGCGTGCCCCAGGCGTGACGGGCAGGGCTGCTTTTCTGAGCGGGTTGTATCATTAGCATTGGAGGCAGAGGTTTTTTTCCCGCCACATGTTTGCACAGCACCTAGCAGCCGGGGTCTCTATATCAGTAGGGCTACTGCAATAATAACTTGAAAATACCAACTAGCAATAGAGCTGCGGGTATTTGTGTGGTGCATTTACCGCCCGAGTCCGGCAATGTTGAAAGTTCACTGTGTTACCAGAGAGTTCCTTGAATGTCACAGCTCCTTGCTCTGATAAATTAGTGTCTAATCCTAAAGGTGGCTCATTGGTTTTCAGTATTAGGCCCTTAATCTCCTTCCCTAGCTCAGGAATCTTCTCACCCTTGCACCCAGAGAGATCATCAGTCATTCCTTTGCCCAGAGTTAGCAAACAACATCCAATTTTTTAGTAAAGATGTCAAAGTGTCTGTCTAAACATCTTCTGGTTTTGGCCTAAAACTGACATGGGCTGAAAGTCTCCAGCTCTTCCCTAAATCCTGACAGTTAGCTAACAACAAATAAAAAACAGCCCAGTGATTTACTGTGTCGATCCCACATTGTTGTGCTCTGTGTTTCTTTAAGAAAGGTGTGAGTATATGTGTAAGAGTCTTGAAATACAGTGGTTGCCATGGCAATTATCTGTGTTTAGAGAGCGGAGGGGAGTAAAGTTCCATGTAAGTGGCCAGAGTAGAGTGCAAGTTAAACATGCCTCTTTGCAGGTCTAAATTATGTACTTTTCTCCACCACCACCAGCCCCCCTGCTAAAAATATTTGTGAAAATATGCATAGATTGTCTGATGAGCTCCAAACTATTCTTGCAACAACGCCAGCCTTTTTTTTCCCCCTCAATATTCCCACTCGCCTGTAAATCTTGGGAGAATAAAGCATAAGCCCATGGGGCAGGGGAAAGAGGAGTTTGTCTGAGCACAGACTTTGCAGAACTGCCCGACCACGCTCCCATCCAGGAGTTTGCTTATCTGGTTCATTTCTCCCTAATGGGACTGAGTGCATTACTCTTACAAAACTAACAGATCAAAAATATAGGTATAACTAAATGGCTGTAAATGCAGTTGGAAGGGAATGTTATATATGTATAAATCATCAGGACAAATATCCCTTAGCATTTATATTGTGCTTTACATTTTTCTAACTACTCTGCGGATTTGTTGTATTTGAACAAATGTGCATTGTGCCTGGACCTGGAAAGGCTATACTCCATAAATCTTTGTCCTCGCGTTCTCTCTTATTTTCATTTATCAACCTAGGTTTTTCCCCCTTTCCTCACCTTCCCGATAAGGGTATGATTCCCATCCTCCACAGGCGTGCATGCAGTTTGTGTATTTATTTGCCAGGTGTTCAACCCTCAACGCTGGCTCTAACGCCCCACGTGAGGCTCTTTTGCTTTCGCATAGGAATATTCTAATACTTAAGGACAGAGATCACGAACAGAAATTGTGCAGTCTGATGGCTGCCTGCTCTGTTTTCACAGGGGTAGTGTTCACCTCAGACTCAGCAAAATGAATGGTGATTTTCACATTATCCACAGGCGAGACTCCATTCTACCACTTCCTGCATGCTGCTTCTCCCAAAAATGGGCTGTGATGGACACTGGCAGGGTAACGAAACTAGAGCACACGCTTTGCAGTAGGCCTGTGTAAAGAGCAACAGTAACACTAGGAATAAGTCATTCATGAATGCTTATTTAGAATTCACATACAACACTTACATGCTTCACTTGAGTATCTAGCAAATTCAGCAAAAGAATTGATACCGTGACAGTTTGACACAGCCGCTCTTGAAAATGTGTTGCTAGGGGCTTCTTTAAATATTAATGGGTGAATTCCAAGATGGAAAGACATTTTAAAAAAGTGGACCCTGAGGCTCTGCTGGTTTCCGAGCAGCTGTCCATAAAGGAGCCATGGGTTCCAGCAGCTCTGAACTAAGGAAAGGGAGCTGTATTTACTCCTGGATCCAGCAGTGCCATGTTGGATGACACTGAAGTAATTTCATCCCTCTGTTGCCTCCTTTACCTGTGTTTTAAAAGTTATAATAAACTTCCTCTGCAAAAGAATGGTGAGTACTATATTTTTAGTGAGCTCAGGAGTATGCTTTACCAAAGAACCAGAAATTATTTGGTCCTTGCCTCACTGTGTTTACTCTTCAGTTTTACACATGGGACAATTGGTGGCATTGATAAACAATTCAGCTGATGAGGCAAAGAAAGCCAAAGATTACCAAAACATGATCACAGTTAGTTAAGGTGTGTGACCAGCGTGATGGCTCCACAGCAAGGAGGTTTGTTTGGTAAATATACTCCCTTCTGGTAGGCAATGTGGGAAGGGTGGCATTTTAGGAGGGATTTAGGCAAGAAGAGGGTGGTTAACAGGCAGAGAATAGATGTGGGAAAGGTCTTTCATGATTACAGGTGTACTACCGTCAGCAGAGTAAATATGCAATACGGGTAGATTGTGTCCTTTGCCCCTACAATAGGGACTGTATTTCCAGACCCTGAAAATTGGCAGATCACGAGCATCACACCATCTACTCCCTTGGAAAGAAAGCACTGCACCAACATGAACTTCCCTCTCAGCTAAACTGATCCAGTAATACAACCACCCAATTGAAAGGCTCTCCCAAAACCACAATGTCAGAAAAATCACATTTTACAACTAGGCAACACGCACTCTTCCCTACCATCTGATTTACTGCTCAGCTATTGCTCTTCAGATTACGCTCTTGATATATCTAGCTGATACAATGAGCATGGGAGCATGATGTAGACTCACTGGACAGTTCCAATGAGGCTGGGTCTCATTGCTTACAGTATCTCAAAGCGTGTTAGATGCTTCTCAGGGTCGATAAAGACCCTGCCCAGTAGATCCTGCTGCCTAAATGTTCTATAATTATGGTAACCTTCATGAAAGCTTAGCAATAAATAGCATTTTCCATGAGGCTAGTTCTGTTTCAAAAAGTAATCGCTTGCATATGCGCGGTATGACTGCTTTCTCCATAAGCTGAAGTCACATCATCTCCTCCACTTTGTTCCCGTAGCAGCGCACAGCAAGCAGCCGTACGCTACTCTGTGGTTTAACCCACTTTCTGAGGACACAGGCTAAATCTGTATTGTTCTGCTCGTGTATATCCACGGGGCCTGAAAATATTCAAAGAAAAAAATGCAGGAGCATAAGATGGGTAGAAAAAGACAGTGTGGCAGAGAATAAAATGGGAAAACTGTCCTGGTAACCAGGCACTCCCCCCTTTTGCCTGGGAGTACCTCAGACTTACAGGTTCGGTTTTAAAGAGGCAGGTTAGAAATGCAGAAGGTGTATTGGAGAGGAAAAAGTCCATCTCATCTCAAAATTATTCTGCACATTAGAGTGATTCAGTGAAAATGTGTATAGCCAACTGTCCTCTTAGACTCAGGAAAGAAGGTTTATGAAACTCCAGATGACCATGTTAGCGCAGGGCCACGTGTGATCAGGCCCCCTCCACTATGTGCCTCCTGGGAATCCCATCCCGCCACGCTTGCCAGGACTGTGGGCCAATTTTAACTTTAGTTTACCCTCACGCCTTCCTTCGCAGCACACCCAAGCCAGGGATTAACCCTCCTATGGGTGCCGTGTTGTCAGGAGGACCCTGCTAGACAGACCCAGAGGTTTCCTTGCTCCTGGGGGAGACTTGGGAACATTACTTATGGGTGGTTCAGACTTCCTTACTCCTCCAGACATGAAGCGATGCACAGCCTAAGCTACTGCCCATGTGCTGCTCCTTCCTAGACCTCCACATTTTTTTAGCTTTATGGAAAGTATTAGATATTACAAAATAACCTGTAGATGAGACCATGACGTAAAGAATCTCACAGTATTTCATTAACTCTCAGTTTTATAAAGTCCTGAGCATTTTGGCCCAATCTTGCAAAAATACCTATAGTGTGTTCTGCAAAACACTTGCAGCCTTGCAGGATAACTTAAATTTTTTTCAAGACTCTTTGCATGCTTGGGAAGTGCTCTGCTGGATTGGGCCCTAGACACCCAGGTACTCTTTAGCTCATTCACATGCTATAATGAGGTAGTTTGTATTAGACTTTCAATTTAGTTGTAGATCTTGGTCCATTTCAGTAAACTTTCTTCATGAAATAGGTAATATAAGGCTCGAAGCATTACGATACCGCAGTCGTGAAACACCGAGTAGACATTTCAGTCTACTCTAGAAAAGAAATGGTGTCTGTCATTTGTAAACTTTTAAAAAAATTAAGTACAGTGAGGAAGGTATTAAAGAGAAACGTCTTAAAAACAAGTGGGGAAACTCAGTCTTTTTCATTCTGTGAAGAGAGTGTGACAGCATATGGTACATAGTGGGTGGTTGTTCTAAACATAACATGTATGTGTTCGACCTAAAATGTTTTATTGGTTCCTACTTATGAGAGCAGCAGCTAAAAATGACTGATGACTGTTCTTTCTATATCAGCAGTGTGTAAAGGCCCAAGGAAAAAAAAAATCAGACTTTATATTCATAAACATTTTTAAACGGACACAAAAATCTGTTTAACATAATGTTTTCTACAAGGTACCCCAAGTTTAATATTTCCTCTTTGTGAAACTGTAACACTACAGTATTGTTAATTATTACTATTATTTCTAGATCATCCTAAAATATGTCCAAAAAAGGGGGAATAATCTTCCCTTCCCCCAGAGTTACTGTAGCTCTCATGGGGACAGTATCCTTTGAGAGTATAGGTATCTAGCACTACACAACCAGGTTAGCTTAATAGAAGGGAAAATGCAAGGCACGACTACAAGTCTTCTAGATCCATAGGAGAAAACAATTGTATCCCTCACATCACTGTGACCAAGTACCTTACAAATGTTGAAAGTTGTGCAGAGAGCAAAAACTCACCATTGTCCCCTCATTTCTCCCCTCTGAGAGTTATTATTATGGAAGGAACTGAGGCTGAAACTGGGAAATCTTACACTCTGCTCCAAATAAGGCCAGTTTGTTACTAACCTGTCCTCCTGCAGCAGCGATTCCTGCGTCTGAGGCCAGCTGCCAAGCATGCTCCCTCTTCCTCCCACACGAGTTTCATCCTTGTGGTCAGCTGTTTCTTGGAAGCTGAGGTGCATAATTGATATTGCAACTATCAAGCTGTGCGCAGAACGAGCTTACACAACTTTGTGAACATGCTTTTCTTGCCCTCTCCACCCACCTTTCTCTAAAGCTATGTGTTTGTTGGTAAAAACAGGATTCAGGTGTCAGTTTTATGGGTGGAGCTCAGGTGATTCTGCAGACGAGTGTCCTAATCCCACTTTGGGAATCAGACTGCGCCCAGGTGACTCTCCCCTTTGAGTGAGCTCAACCCAACAGCACAAGGGGCCTGATCCTTACACCATCAGCAACACCACCGTTACTGGCTGGCGGGGGCCTCCTAAAGGGAGTCCCAGCAGGTAGCCTGCTTGGTGGGAACGTAGAGAAGACGTTGCGCATGTGCCTTCTGAACCTATCTCATCTCTGAATTTAACCTCCCATGTAGCTGTCCAAGTGTCTATAGAGTCCCTTTGGTTAGTTGAAGTTCAGAAAGCCAAGTCTGCCCCAGCGGGTGTGGGATAATTCCCTAAAGCACTGGCTGTGAGAGAGATGAAGCACATTTTGTGGCTTTGTCCCAAAGCGGCACAGCAAATTTAGGAGGGACACAGGCTTTGGAACAAATTCAAAACTGTCTGTTTGGGTTTTGTGGCTGGTTTTGTGGGGTGTTTTTTCAGTTGGGTGGGTGGGTTGTTTTTTTGTTGTTTTTCACCAATAGCACACATCTGCAAGCCTTTCCAAGGAAAGGACTGCAGAGCTGATCAGCGGATGGTGCCTCGCCCTAGGTAGGACTGGCCCCTGAGAGCTGTGTAAAAGGATTCTGGGGAAAAAAAAATCTGTTTTGTTTTTGTCCTGCTCCTGAGAAAGGAGAAAACTCACCCAACCTGCTGTAGTAATGACTTTTATCAGAATTACAGCATGAGAAAATCATTCTTGCCTATCCTACCATGATTCGTCCAAATCTGGAAAAGGAGACACTGCTGAGATATTATGTCCTTTAAACATTACTATCATAAGAACCTCAAATCTTCTTATTCATAAACAAACATATCCAGCCCCACTTTCAAATGTTTGTGCATGCTGCTTGAAACGCCTGAGAGATTCTTGCCCCAAAAGATGGTAATCTATGTAATACACAAATCTCTGAGTGAAGATATGCAGATTATTGTGGGGGAAAAGAAAAAGAAAAACAGTCACAACAAAGACAAGTGTGGGAATTTGGTTGCAATAAAGTTATGTGATCCCTGGTAATACACACATCGTCTTATGTACTTTCCCCAAACGAATTAGATAAGGTTAGATTTATTATAACCTTTCAATTATTTTACTGATGCTAAATATGTTTACACAGGGGATGTCTACAGAGCTACTTGGGAAACTTCACATAGCATTGCAGTACACTGGGGAGATAAATCCTGAGTATGCAGGGCCAGCTTTATCCCTGCCTATTGCAGCACTGGGAAGTGAAGTCACGATGTAGAAGGAAGCATCAGGTCACAGAATACCTCAAAACCCTGAGGAGACAAGAAAGGTTGTCAAAGAGTATTCGTCTTCCTAGAAACTAATCCGCCAGCCATTCAGTGATAGTAAACAGAATCTTTTTCTTATAAAATTCACTATATTTAGGCCCTTGGTAGTGCAATTGTGAAAAGAGGCAGAATTCAGACTCACTTTATTATAACTCAGGATGATTAATGACAAAATTTCCAGTACTGTTTCAGAGATCTTGTTTGAGAGTATCTGTATTTCTGGCAAAGAGTTTGCTCCAGTGCTTTTCTTTAGTGGGATTAAAGGAGTTCTTCTATATTAAAAGTTTTATGTTATGACGAATATTAAAATTAAAGTCATACTTTATTAAATCACTGTAACATAGTAAATGTAATGAAATATGTTTTACACTAAATGGTTTGGAAGGAAAATCTGTGTAACTATTGTCAAACAACTTTCTTTTCAAAAGTAAAATTGCAGTTTTAGTATACAATTCTTTGAGTCTTACATGAATTGTCCAGTTTTTCTATATTAAAAGACTGAAGAAAGCATAGAAAATGTTTCATGTGGAAAGTATTCTCTTTCTTCATTTTAAAACATTTTTGTCTAAGTAGTTTAAATACTAATTTAAACTGCATAAAACTGAAAGAAAATCACTGAACAACTGCAAACAGGGAAGAACTTGATAGGTGACATTTATTGGATGTCCTCAATAAAACACAATTATATTTTTCAATGGAAAAGATTACAAAGCAGCTTAAATTGCCCAACTGAGGGAATGCAGCCAGCTTGTCTTGAACTAGTCATAGTGGATGAGGCCTGACATAGATGTTTGTTTTCTTTTAATAGGTTTCTGCAGGATCTAACCATGATTTATTTCAAGTGGGAGTACTGACAGCAGTTAAAATGAGAGAAAAATCGTTTCACAGTTTTATTGAATGGACTCCATCAATAGCATTGGGAGAAACAAATTAATACAACAGGCATGTAAAAGCTGGTGAAAACAAACCATGCACCAAATCACAAATTTAATGATTATTTAACGATACACTGCACAAAAAAATGTGTTGCATTTCTTCTCCCTGGTTTCCACTGAGGCACCTGGTGTAGTGCTACACTGGAGATGCTACACAGATAGGGATGAGCACGAAATCCTTGAGATGGGTGAAGAGTCTCGTGGAGGTGTCAGTGGGTTGTGCAGGTCAAGGAAGATGCAGACCCAAGGGAGATGAGGAGTGGAGCTTTGCAAGAGCGTGTGTGTGTGTGTGTCTGTGTGTGTGTCTGTCTTCAGGGTGCTCTGTGACAGACTCTGTCTATCACACCAATTTTTCCTCTCATCTTTGCAGCCTATTCAGTCAAAGAGCTCTCAGACATAACTGACGTGCACTTAGAGGAGTGTTTGTGTCAGTACTTCCCAAGCCCTCTCCTTTATCAGGTACTCAGAGTTAAGCACATGCTTAAATACTTTACTGGATCCAGGCCCATTCTCACGCACATAAACCGGACAGGGACAACTAGAAGTGGTCAAGAAATGATGGGACAGTGCTCACAAGGAAAGCACGTGGATTGCCATTAAACAGGGCAAGAATTTTGCAAGAATTTTAAAAAACACTAATGCCATAATCCAGCTGCTGAGTGACCAGGTTCCCAGTGTGCACACACTTCCAAGAAAAATTATACTATGGACACAAGGCAAGCAGTCGCCTAGTGGACTGCTGAGTGCACAGGATTTATGTCTGAGTAGTTAGTATTATATTACACTCACAAAGTAGTATCCAAATATCAGCAGCTGTGTCTTGTATCCATTATTTCCCTTCTCCCCCAAATATAAACCTTCCTCACCTTTTTAATTAGAAAAGCTGTTTATTGACTATGACACGGAAATATTTTACATGATGTTGTCCAAAAATGCCATTATTAAATAAGCAGGAAAATATGTTCAGTGGTAAATAGAGATGACCTTTAAAACGATGTCAAGCCCACACACCCCATGATTTGTGCGTAGGTATGTGTTACTTTAAGTCACTGTATAATACCAGTAACGTGACATGGAAAGCTGCTATGGAAAGTATCTTTGGTTAAAGAACTGTAGGCTAAATAAATAATTAAAAGCTAAAATGCATAGCCAGCTTACCTAGTACACTCCCAAATTCAAACCTGTTCATGGGAGGCCTGACTTTATATTTGCAGTAACATGGATAAAAATTGATTTGTTTTTCATCTTGAAAAATATTTTATAGCAGTTAACTGAGGTCAGAACATCTCTTATTTTCTTGGCTGACTCATTCATCACTCATACAGCAGCCTTCTCATGCGTAACAGAGAAGCACTGGTGTCACGCAAGGAGAGAAGTGGCACTGCGAAACCCAGGAAGAGAGGCTGAATTCACCTGTGTAAAATAATGTAATTTTTCAGAAAACATCTACAGAAGAAAAATTAATTAGGCAAGAGTGCACCCTATCCTTCTCCCAATGCTATTCCAGTGAATTGGAGGGGTTTGTGGGGTTATTCCAGGAAACTAGCAAATATTTTTGCATTTGTTATTGTTGCTGTTTACATTTGTTTTGATTTCAGTTTGTATTTAGGGAGAAGGGAGAAGAGACAGAGAAGGAAGAGAAGGGACAGCTGTCTTTATACAAGACAACAGGGCAAAACACTTGCTTTGAGTGGTAAATTATTTCAAAAGTACTGTGAACTTTTACTGAGAACCCTCAGTAAGTGGCGTTAATATAGACACAAATATAACTGGGTAAGACACCCTAAGTCTCATGTCTCGCATGCTTGTGGCAACCCTGGGTCTGTAAGAGTTTTCCAGGAGTCACCACAAGGATATCCAGCTGCAAAGTCTGTGCTGCTGGGCATCTCTGGCAACATGTATTTCTATCATTATCAAGAACACACTCATGTAACTCTATCGGCATCTTACTTTGTTATTTGCAATTTACATTACTTCTTTCAAAAAGCTGTGGCTGGGTGACAGAAGAAAGACAGCTGGTTGGCTTGGTCATTGTGTGGGGCTCAAGTGAGGAAGAGGACCCTGTGCCTTCCCAGGAGCATGGGGAAAGCAAGGGAATATGTGAGATGAGGTAGGCCGGAGACCAGGAGAGCCATGGACTGGTGCTCCTCACGTGCTGGCACTTTGCAAAGCCACGTCTGGGAGAGTGCTGCAAGGAGCATGGAGCAGGCACCCACCAGAGATGGATGGATGGATGGATGG
>RSEF01000001.1:204595463-204607078 GCA_003993805.1 Himantopus leucocephalus | reverse complement strand
TGAAGGCAGCCCCTCTCAGGTACTTACCCAGAGATTTGGTGGAGAATTTTTCGACTGAGCAACTCTCTACTGTAAAATAGTGATTCGGCAAAATCACCAGCTTTTACAGAAACTTACCTGTTCTGATTGAAGTTTACTCAGAAAGGGGCTCTGAAGCACTAGATGAAATATGGGGACAAAGAAAGTAAAAGAGCCCTTGCAACATGTTGGTGTTCAAAGCATCCAGTTAGGAGGGAAAAAAGATTTGCCTTAGTCTAGAGCAGAAGTTTGAGCGTGAGTTTTCCTCCTCATGAGTGAGTCCAGTGACAACCATGAGATCCAGGACAGCTCTTTTTCCTTGCTTTTCCCAAGGAAAGCAACAATATATCTTGAGGATATGTCAAACTGGAACTTCTTTTAAATCTCAGAGCTTCACAGGATAAGAAGACCATTTCCCAGCAAAGATATCTGATCTCTGGTAGTTTTCTTTTCACACTGCAGTGTGAGTGTCTGTGAGCAGGCACCCGAAAGCCACAAACAACCCGTTCCCATGTGAGAGTATGCTAGCTGGGGGGGAGGGCACACAGACACTCCTGAGGTGGGTGTCCCCAGGTCCCCACTACTCTCCAGATGCAAACATAGTGACAGCATATTTTCTGACAGCTCTACTTGGGCAGTTTTGAGTGGCTGCAGGTCATGAGGGGCTAAGGAGAAAGAGTTTTAAGCTATAGGCTGCATCTCAGCACAGGGGACAGGGGAACTGCTTGTACTAACCCTGAGACAGTGCAAAATTGTTCCAACTTTCCCAAACTAAGAAGGGAGCTTGGAGGGGTGGTTTCTTGGTTCCACAAAGGACCGGCATTTTGAACTGCCCCCCTTTCTCTGTGAGCATCATGAACTACACTCAGATGCAGATGACATGAGCAGAAATGAGCCACCAGTGCTTGCTGTGCCATTCTCCTCCTGCCAAATGGGTGTTCCAGTGGGAAGCACCAGCTCAGGAACGGGCAGAGACATGGGAGCAAAGGCCGGGAGCAAAGGCCGGGAGCAAAGGCTGTACTCTCCAATGCACAGCTCATGGGAAATCCAGCAACAATCCAGGAGTAAAGACTGAACCTTGGACTCCTTCAACAACACAAGCTGTGAACAATGACACAAGGATGACAGTCTGTCCTCCTGTGTCTGGGTGGCTGTTAGTCCTTCACTTACCTGAAATGAGTTTCAAGCAGCCCTGTGGTCAGACCACCATGGTCTTCAACTGATCGATAGAAAAGACAGAGATCCCACAAAAGACCTAGAGATTTAAAATATTGAAAACCAACCAGACTTAAATTCTTCATCTGCTCCCCACCCTAGTGGGCATTTAGTTCTTCACCACATTTCTAATCTCAGTCACCCCAGAGATCCTTGACAACCCAACCGTGTCCTCCTACCACCTCTGTTGCCTTTGTTCAGGACTTTGCTCCTTCTGCCTCCAACCCCACCATCCCCATCCACTTCCAAACACCCCAGTCCTGGTCATCCTTTCCAAGCTCCAGTTCTGAGCAAACAGCCCCCCAGCCACTCAATGTCATTGCTTTTCTGCTAGAAAAATGACCTCCTCTGCAAGTCCTTCCCATCTTTGTTTCCTCTCCATTGCTGCTTCCACACCTGAATTTTTCACCCATTTTGCCTCTGCCTGTTCTAAATTATACACTCTGCTGTGAACAAGGCCTCATTTTATTTGCTTTGTAAAACATCCACATACATGGATGGAGCCGTATAAATAATTAATACATGCCTTAATTTAAAGATTATGAAGAAGAAGGTGGTGATTGCTGCAGAAAGATTAATGCGAATGAAATAACTCGACCAGACTATAATTTTCTCTGGCGACCCATGAAAGAATTAACCCAAAGGAGGCCCCCTTAAGTACTTTTGCAGATAGCCCAATGAATTCCAGGTATGACTTCGCTTTGCATTTTTCATTTTCCTCTTTCTTCCACGATATATCTGCCTATCTTAGATGCAAGCATACACATATCCTTGCCTGTTCCTCTGCAGATAGTTTCTCCAGGTCATTTCACACTGTGGCTCCTCCTAAACAGTGTAATACTTTTCATGATGCAGGCAGGGTAGCGGAAGACCAGGAGGGGCAGTTGCCTACACACCTTCATGCAGTACATAGCCTTTGAAAGAAGGACTCAGAGCTGGAAGCTGCGTGCAGAAATGCTTGTTGGTCCTATGCTTCTCATTTTCCTCGATCTTTGAGGTCAGTTCCTGCTAGGAGGTAGGACAGGCAGAGGTCTATCAGCGAGCTGCACAGACCTCTCCAGGATCATTTGGTCAGCCCAGCATTCTGCCCAAGTTAATGAATCTTGCAGAGGGACAGGACGCATTAACAAGGAGTAGCCTGGTACCAGCAAAGCTATTCTGCTTCTCAGATCCCAAACTCAGTACTTCTGTACCTACCAGCTTATTTGGACTCAGCTCAGATCTGCCTGAGCCTTAGGAGACTTGAGACCCCTCAAGTGGATGGAAGTGATGTGTGTATCAAAGTGTTTTGCCACTCAGTAAGAAAACCTCCGAGAACCCCCAGCATGACAGCCCAGTGAACAACAATGGCAGCAGAAGTCCGAGCCTTGCTCTTTTCCTGGGATCAGCCCAGCATTTAATTTGTAAACCTTCCATTCTCTTTGTCCTTTCCTCCGAGAAGTTACACAAGCAGAGGAGACTGTATGGGCTGAGGGGACTGTGAAGAGGGAGGGGGACACAGAAAGGAAGCACCTGCGGCTGGGGCAGCTGAGCCCAGATCCAGCCAGTCCCATGCAGCTGTGAGGGGAAAGGTCTCTTTTCACCCTTCTGTCTTTCTAGCAATGCCTTACAGGGAGAAAGTAATTTTATAATGGCTGGAGCTTTCTGATGCCAAAGAGGAATGAAGGAAAGTGACTTAAAAGCCAAGAGCAGCCTTGTACCAGACTTCAAGGTAGCAGCAGCCGAGCAGAGGATGGATACTTTCCACCCATGGAAAAGCCTTCACAAGGAACAGGACAGGAGTGGCAAAAGAAGCTAAGCACATACAAGCCTGAGGTTTTATGCCTAGGATGGGATCTCAGTCCTGTTAAGGACTGTAGGGTGGGAACTTGGGGAATGCGTACACAGCTGGATTAGGTGTCTCAATGAACTACAGCTGAGTGTCGTTTGATCACGATGATGAAATGCAGAGGACAGCTGAAGCTGGCACAGAGAAGGATCAAGTGTGAAAGGTTTTCAGGCATCTCAGCAGACTCTTGCACCCGTTTGCCTCTGGGTCCCTCCATGAGCACATCACTGCCAGTTTCTGCCTTTCTTTCTGTCAATGCCAGCTTATGCCTGCTGGAATAGTGAAATGTGAAAACAGATGCAATCAGAGACCACAGAGAATGATCCAAAACATTGGAGGCTGCTTCCAGCTTTGCTAAAATTCATTTATCTGCTTTTTTCCAGGTGAGACCTTCTACAAACTCTGCACCATGTACAGATATGTAGCATCTGCCCACCTTCCTGGGCAGAAGGAGGGAGCAGATCTTGCTATAGGAAAGGGACAGGCATCTGCCTGCCTACTGGGGATGTCATCACCACAAATCTGTCCCTTCCCTGATCTTTGTGAGCACAGGGAAGAAGCCCAGAGACCCCAGAGTGTGGTTCCTGCAAGCCTTCATTTAACTTGGTGTCTGGTAACTCGCCCTCTCCTTTCTAGTCCCTTTAAGCCTCTCGTCACTCAAATGTCACACCTTGCTTTTTTTCTCACAAGACTTTGATTTTCTTTCCAGATCATTCTAAGGACTTTCCTCTGATGTCACAAAAACACCTGCAACATTACCAATACAATAAATCATGTAAGCTTGCTGACTCAACTTTTTTGCAGAAGACGTTCAACTTCCAGTGATCTCAGTGGGAACTGAGGTTGTTCAGCGTGTTGCAAGATCAAACCTTAAAAGCAGGCTTAATGGTAGTCCCTTAAGCTCAGCTTTCTCCTTTGGTTTACATCAAGTGATGATTACCATTTGTTCTCTTTTTCTATAAATTTGAAAATCTTTACACCAGCAAGAAAAACAGTATCTTTGGTAATCTACCATGTTCCATTTATCAACCTATTAAAAAAAGATGGGTACAGTAATTTCTTATATGGATTAGGTGTCTCAGATAATTCCCAGATACTGCTTTTCTATTTTGCAGATTTCTGTGCTCACCTGCAAGCTCTGCCGTGATTCTTGTCTCTGCTTGGCTCCCGCACATAAAAAGGGAGACTTCATTGCCCAAACACACATTCCTCAGTAACAGTTTACATTAACGTCTCTCTGCTTATCCTGTAATTGCAGTGTATGTATGTACTCTGGCTCTTTGCATTCGTGTTTGTGGAAGTAGATGTATCTTGTGTGTACCTGTTTTATCTATCATAACACCAAGAAAACAGAGACACTTTGAAGTACGCATTTGGAAACTGCACAACCAAACTGTTTATAAATATCCCGGTTAATCACTTTTTGTCCATGAGTGAAAAAGGCTGCCTTAGTCTTGAGAAATGTTGGGTGTATGGGGCATTCTGTGTTACTACTTTCCAAGGTCCAGAAGACAGATTTAGCTGTGAATATTGTTCTTATGTATCATTTTTGGCCTTTTGGTTTACAATCAATGCCAGTGCTTGGGGTACAAAAGAGTCACCAGCAGTAACGGTTTCTGGTGACACAATTAAGCTCTCATGACTATACAATAACTGAACCATGTTGCAGTTTCAATTACCATTATATTCTCTGTCTCCAGTCCAAATATGTTGTCTAAGTAGTGGTGCATTAAGTTAAATAAATTGAATGAATAGATAATGGCATTAAATAACTGCTAGGGTGAATAAAATGCCTTTTAAATGAAATGAGGGGATCGATGCTCCCTATGTGTTTGGCTGTAGTGTGCATTGCAGCACGTCTATAGAACAGTTTGGGATGGGAAGATTCAATCCTGCAATGTGCTACATGTTCTGGATGCTCTCCAGAAAAACCCTAAGCGTAGTCTTGATTTCAATAAAATTAATAGACCCCAAAAAAATACAGCTACGTATGCGCTCCTAAGGACGAAGGCCATGGTTCCCACAACATTGCAGGATCCCGCCCTTGGCAAGGAGAAATTCAATACGCAGCAATAAGCACTGCAGGCTAACATCACAGGGAGCCGGGGAGCGGGAGAGAGGGAGGGACCTGCTCCCAGAAACAGTCTGTGCGCAGGCTCCCGTTGAAGTCAGTGATTCGGGATCAGATCAAAAGGGATTTAAGCTATAGCTGAAAAACAGATGGGGAGTTGGTGAGGTGGAAAGAGAGAGAGAGCAATTAATCCAGACAGCTGGCACGGCAGTGAGGCAGACCTGACCACCAGCGGTGGAAGGGAGCGAGGGGAGAGCCAAGGGACGGCTGGCGTGGGAGGTGCTGGGCAGCACGGATGGGCTTGCACAAGCGTGCAGGGTACAGACACAAGAGGCTTCAGAGCACGATTTTTAGAGTAGAAAATTAAATTGCTAAAGCTCACACTAATTCTGCAAACCTTGCCGCGCTGGCGGTGGGAACCTCAGAAATCAGTGATTCCCCCTAACTAATGTGGGGAGCCACTTCTTGGGCGAGCGGGGAGGGATCCAGCAGCATCCGCAGCAGCCTGGCATTCGTGGGTCTCTGGAAAAGTGCCCGGGGAGGAGCAGGAGTTACGAAAGCATGAAGTGTCCAGCGTTCAAACGAGTGATCAGCAAAGCGTACTTCAAAGCCAGGGAGCTGGACCTGCAGAAAGGTAGCTTGCTTTGCAGAAAACCAGTCATCAGTTAAAGCATCCTGCTGTCACCTGCGTGCTGGGGCTTGCACAAGTGCCACCAACACTGCAGCAGGGACATACAAGCAGAATAAGTCCGTGCTGGCATGGGGATACAGAACATTGGGAGCAAAATCATATGCAAGAACATCTCTGCCCACAGGGAGCTGCCTGGTGCACCAGGAAGCCTGTGGGCTTTCCTGGCATTCTTGGATAAGCTTTACGTCCTGACACCTGGAGTAGCTTTTATACATTAGAGTTTCAGCCTTCACTTTCACAAAGAAGACAGTCTGGAGCCCTGCTGGTTATGGAGAAAAGCTTGAAAACTCTAAAACTAGAGCTTCATAATCCCAGTCAAAAAATGGCAATATTTACTTGTATTTGATGACATTATGGGGCTTGTGGCGGTCTGGGAGTGCTTGAGATGGGCAATAGAGCAGCAGGCAGGAGACTGAACCACAACCTCCTACCGCAAGCGTGTGGGCAGCGCGGCTGCGCTCCAGGGACGGTGCCTGGTCATCTGTGCACAACACGAGTCTGCGAAGCAGCTCCTGTCTCTGGCTGTCCTGGGCAACAGAGCAAGCTCTGATTAACCACGTTTTAGTGGGTGGAATGACGGTTTCCGCTATTCAGTAAATATTAAGTTCAGTCGGTGTGGGCTTTACTGGTATTTCTTTTTTTTTCCTCCCTCTCTTTTTAATCAGGAATGTATATGCTATACAATTAGGCTGTATTCGATATCAAAGGCCCTGCAGAGAGGAGAATGCTTTCTGAAGACTTATGAATCCCTTTTGAAGGGGACCCTGTGATGTGGTTGCCTGCGGTAGCAAAGACTGGATTCAGTGACCGTAGAGGTCCCCTCTGGCCCTATCCATTCCTTCCTCCCTCCATACAGCTTCATTCTGGGGTATTTTATTTTTAAATACAAATTCTTGAGAAGTTTTTGTGCAATATTTAAAAGCTGCTGAACAATCTATGAAACCACAGATGGTGATCTAATTTGTGAATTGGACTTCAAAATATGCACTGATCCACTGATCATCTGATCCACTAAACCAACGCAGCTAATTCCAGTCCTTCAGTGGTAGCAGCAGAGCACTATGACACTGCAAGGGCATTAAAGGTATATTCTTGCCTAATAAAATGACGTGCCAAAGCTAGAGAGAGTTGGGAGACAACAGTACCACGAGGATGCAGTTAAGCACAACTTCACCTCTCTACTACTTATTGCAGCAACTCTATAATGAAATTTAGCTCCAAAAACTTCAGCAAAACCAAACCAAACCACCTCTTTGAGCTTCTGGTTTGCTTTTGATAAAACTCTTTAGAATTCCAGGGTCCAAAGACAGCTAATTCCATTCTAACTAAGGTTTTTACTGGCTGAAACTCACCATATAAATCTAAATGTTTGGTTACATGTTATTTTAGCATCCTGCAGTAAAAATAATTTTTTGGAAATAAATTAAACAAAACAAATCCCACGAGTCTAAATTATTAATGATTTATGCCAGTACAATTGCTGAAAGCGGTACAATTAATCCAATTTTCAGCAGTTGTATGGTGTGAAGTAAAGCATATATTCTAAGCTGTAAAATCCTTTTTAGTGTAAAAATTGAACTTAAGCAAATTTTCTTTTGTGCCACCTCGATGTAGAAATGTTTATTTTAAATTAAAGCAGCTAAATTCAACATTGGAGGAGTTTTGATATGTAACTTAATTCTAATAAATTATAATGGCTGTTACTTTTCATACATAGCATGTGGAACTTGTTAATTAAAAGCTACTTCCTTGTGTTAGGTCTTGATCACATTCCAAAATCTCATACTTAATGTGCTATTAAAATCACTCTTTGACAGACCAGACCTGGAAGGCACCGCATACCATCAACTCCCAGGGAACTTTCTCGGTTGCTTTGCACTTTGGAGGTTTTCCATGAGTTAAAAGTCAGGCTGGACTGTTGTGACTGTCCCAGCTCGTTGAACATCTACCCCCTAGCTCTGCATACCCCCAGAGGCCTCAAGTCCAGAGCTTTCCCTCACCAAATTTAAATATTGAATAGTTAGGAGCGGGCACAGAGCACACGCCTGTTAGCCACACTTAGCTGATGGCTCCCTTGTTTTGCTCATGGACTCCTAAAGGAAGAACTGAACTCAGACCTCAGAGCTTTCAAAAATAAAGTATTGGTTTATCAGCTGTGGAGAAAAGTTTTGGGGGAAACAGGCTACAGAGAAATGCAGTTCCCTCACCTTCCTCCACTGGTAGTCTGAGGACATTTATTTTCTTTGGGTCTTGCAGTAGCTTCTTGACATCCTCTTGGTACCCTCTGCCCACGTATGTGTAGGTCCTCAACATACGGAGACAGGGACTCTCCGGTCAGAGTCTCCTGACCTTGGCAATTCAGATTTAAGTCCTGACAGCACAAACCAATGGAGGAGACTCAACATAAAGTCTAACCAGGTTCCCAAGATGCCTCTACTCCGTCGCTGCCTTTCTAGTACTCACTATGACTTCTGCTCTTTTTGCATCCTTTCCTTTCAGCTAGACCAAGGCTCTTCCAGAGGCAGAGGCAAAGTCAGGCTCAGGTATTAGAGTGACCAGTTGACACTCAGTCATTCCCCTTTCACCATCCCAACTAGTTTTCACTGCAAACCCAGTGCTCGGGGTGCTTACATGCAGTGCTCTCATCCTTAGGTCCCATCTTGAACTTACAGGTACTACCAGTGGCGCAATGAGCACTTAATGTGCAGACATCTGAAATATGACTTTCCAGTCCTGCCTCATACAGCTACTCCAGCCTGCATGGTCTAGATATTCCTTGGGCTGGAGAAGTGTGGTTATGACTCCACAACCTGGGCTTAGTGCCCTTGAAAGCGTGGAAAGCTAGATTCAGTTTCTGCTCCAGTGCTACTTAATATAAAACCATGAAATAGTGAAATAGAAATTCAGGCCTTGATCTCAAATCTCTTCCTGTATGGGTAAATAGCTTTCTCTCTAAGGAAAGAAGTGCTGCATGAAATCTTCTTTAATTAACTCAAAGTTGGAGGTAATCTCAATTCATACCAAGGAATGAATGAAAGACTCTTTGCCCTTGCAATTTGAGGAGAGGGGGGTCGACCAGCATCTCCAATCAGCCGATGTACCTTCCTCCCTCATTCCCGCCTTCCCTCACTTCTGAGCAGTTTGGCTTTGCTTAGCCAGGTACGCGCAGAGCTGGATGACCAGCAGCACCCAGCCAGACACGTTTTGTAAAAGCCTGGCTCTGCATGCAGCGGTCCTCAGCAGCCGGCACCATCCCTGGGTTGGTGTCTGCTGGTCTCTGCGCAGCTCAGGAGGCAGTCTGCCGAAATGAACTTTTTTGAGGCAAACCTGCGGGTGAGTGCTGAAGGTCAGGATGCTGGCAGGGAAAATATACAGCAAAGCATAAAGGAGCTTTTCTGCGGAAGTGCTCTTGGATAAATATACTTAGTTCTGAGGAAATGCCGGAGTAGGCAGCGAGGGGATTGAAAGCTGTCCCATTAACCGGGGAAGAGGCAGCAGCCACGCGCCTGCCTCCCGACCTGCCCTGCGCCGGCAGCACCTGGCAGGGCCGCCCAAGCAGAGGGGCACCCAGCTGCACGGCCCCCATCGGCCCAAGGATAAAAACTATTAGGAGAGCTTGAAAGTGCCAGTGGGATCATTGGGGATGAGCTAACAAGTGAGCTCCCAGCACGGACTGGTTTTCCTCCAGCCACTTAGCAAGTGTCATCAGATAGCAATGATATTTGCTTACTACTGAGCTGCGCTGGATTCAAACGCTCCTCCCAGTGCCCAGGAGGGCTTCTTCCCACCCAAAATCTTTTTTTGGAAGAGGAAAGTAGTTACCAAGATGTATTACACGTGGCAGGTTAAGATTAACGCTATCGTTTTTACCAAACAAATAGCCATCCATTGCTAAAGGTCAATAAACTGGCAAAGGAAAACGTACAGCTAGTCATAAAGAAGCTTTTCTGTGAAAGTGTTCTTGGATAAATAAACATCAGTTCTTGTAAACACTGTGTACTCTCCAGATGTAAATATTCAGAAGGTGTGCTCAAAAAGCCTGAGATGGTTCCAGCTCAGCATTTTATTAATAGGAGATGGTGAATTTTTGGTCAGCTATTAAGTACAACTTAATGTGAAAAAATGTTTGTTTGCCTAACAAGACTTACTGCTTACACCAAGCTGCCTCCAAGATTTTGATAAGAGTATTCAGAACAGTAGAAGATACTTTGGATGTTAGCAAACACCTTGTGCAATATAGAGAGATTAGATATGGAGCAGGTCGCAGGATGCAGGCTGGGAAGGAGAACAGGGGGTTGGCGGTTTACAGAGTTCAAACAGGGGTAGGACGGGTTTGGTTCTGCGATATTGTTTCATATCATTACACAATTATAAGCTAATTTTCTGGTTTTTCCTTGTGAATTTGAGCTTTACTCAAGCCTGGGTGTTGTTTGAACCCAGGTTTTATACTTGCTGTGCAAAAGGTGGAAAATTTGTTCCCAGGATGGTAACCCTGCTCGGCTGGGAGGGCAAGGTGAGGTGTTGTTCCAGTGCAGAAGCACACCTGAGGGACAGGTTTAAAAACTCCAGGCTGCTCAGAGGAGGTCTGAGGCATCACTGGAGCACACCAGCCCCTGCTATTGAAGCAGCCACCTCTCAAGGGCTGGCATTCTAGCCACAGCCCCATGGGGAGTTTCAGGAAGGGACACTGCCCTGTGGGCAGAAGGGCAGTCCAGCCTTATTAAATCCAGCAGTTGTTTTCCTAACTTGTCCTCAGAGTCTTAATTGCTGTTGCTCTTAGCACACCACCACCCACTTTCCACGAAAGCTGGACAGAAAGCACCTGCTGGGGTCAGGCAGTTCACCTCCCTCCTGGTTTGGGATTACTCCTACTGTACGCTTTCTGGCTTTCTTTTGCCAGAATAACTCCAAAACCTCTAAGCAGCAAAGCTTCTGCCCCTTCTCCTCGAGCCTGGTGCTATGGGCCGGGAGAGCGCACTGCCCTTCTCTCCCCACGCAGAAGCTGGGATTGCCCATCCTCACTCTCAGCTCAAAAACGGGAGCTTGGTTTGCATCTCAATGGAGATTGTGCAAAAAAACCCCTGTATGTGGTTGGACTCCACACCAGCATGAGGTACACATCATACATAGTACATATGCAGTCTGGGGCTTAAACACAGGGTGAGTGTAAACAATGCAGAANAGCCTTTTCATGCAAACGACACTGACATCTGTTTATGGCCTTGCGTGGTGTCTCCTTCTCTGACAGGAGGAAACCGGTACACACAGCACCGGGCTCACCCTGGGACCTGGAACCTACTTTTCCCCACTAAGCAACACACAGTGGTTCCCAGCAAAGGGGCTGCCAAAGGGCTGAGTCTCAAAACAGGGTTGTGGGGGGGAGCGAGCCCCTGCGGAGAGTCCAGCTGTGCACAAGGCCCTTTAAGGGCGCTGTATCGGGTGTCATACACCGACATATCCTAAGGCAACTGCTGAAATGCCTCTGACCCCTCTGCTCTGGACCCCATCGTAGCTGCTTTCCAAGCCACACGCAAGTCTTCTAGTGACCAGAAATAAAGAGGTCATTATGGTGTGCTGTAGAAAGCTCTGACAAAAGACCAACACAGTGTGTAACTCAGCCCCGAAGACAGCCCAGAACAGGGCTCTGAAGATGAGGGTCCCACCGGTGCCCTTGGTGCCTGCTTGCTGTTTTGGCTCCTGCTGACACCAAGCTGTGCCATGGCCCTGCTGCTCCTGCAGCAGCAGCTCCCAACTGCTGCTCCCAGCGGGTCCAGAGGAGGGCCACAAAGATG
>RSEF01000001.1:204554555-204595363 GCA_003993805.1 Himantopus leucocephalus | reverse complement strand
CAAAGGAAGGTAATACATTAAAATAGACTTTACATGGTGCTGAATTTTAGCTTTATAAAAATTAATAGTTCGCAAAACCTCAGTCAGGAAGATTCTTATTTGTCCTTTTTTGTGTCCCTATGCCAGCCAAGCACAAAACCCCAGGTTACTGTGAACCTGAAGAAGCTGAACATGAAAGCTCTTGCCATGCCTGCACTTCAGTGGCCATTTGCCCAGACAGGTTCTGCCTGCAATGGGGTGTCAGTGAAGCCACTTAGGTTTGGAGAGAGAGGAAACATAGCAGCTTTCTGAATATTCATGTCTCTCAATTCCAGGAAATTTTTGATACTTGACACAATTTAACATAGCAAAAATGTTGAGAAATTATTTTGATTAATTAGATATCTCCTGCATTTTGAGGCTCAGCATTGCACAACCTGTCTGGACTAGAAATATTTTGGGACATCGGGACAGATAACTTTCGTGATCAGTTTTAACAGAGCAGAAATGAAAAATCTGCAGCACCGACTTTCTAGAAATTTTTCTAGCAAATAAACATGAAAAAAAACAGTTCGGTTTCTTGGGTCTTTTCCGCAGCTGGATCCCCAGCCAGTGTGAGTGCTTTGTATTAATTTCAAACGCCTGCATCATGATTCGAATGTGTTCCTATGCCAAGCGGTTTCCACTAAGTTAATAAACAGAAGTATTCAGCCCTGTGCTGGAAATCTATTCACATTCCAGAGGACTTGAGTAGATGGGCATCGGGTTGTCATTCACATACTCTGTCTAGCAAAACAACGTTCCCAGCTTACTTACACAGAGCAAAAGTGTTCTAGGAATTTGCAAGTGTGGTGTTCTTAGAAACAAGCGACCTGCAGCCACTTCGCCTGAAAGCATAAGTGTTACTGGTGGTTTGGGGACAGATACTGTGGGAGGAACATTTGCATTGGAAAGGTCAAACAAGTAAGGGGTGAACAGCTTCAGGAAAGTCATAGTGCTACTCTTCCCCTGGGGGATATCTCACAGTGCTGTAAGCACTGGATGCAGGAAAGCTTTCTTGATTCATACCAGGATGAGGGGGGGGAACTCTCACCCCAGATGTCCATCTTTCTGTCCATCTAGCTGGAGGTTGTAAGTGAACAGAGATAAAACTTGATGATCTCATAGAGGAAATACCATACCTACGCTAACGATAATCTAGAGGTAGAAAGATACTGTCAAATGTAAAAATGAAAGAAGAGAAATCAAACTCAGTTTGGAGCTGGAAGGAATGAACTGTTTGTAGCACTGAGAGCTTTGTGTTACTCAGACCCCAGACACGCAGGTATCAGCTCCCTGCACTTCCTTTTTTGCAACTGAAATGGCATCAAAGTAGGACACATCAGATGCACTGCTGCCATGTTCAGATGGTTCCCATCTTAACATAACTGTTCAGCCTGTGAGGGGGAAATGTCACCTCCTGTTTCCTCCAGTTTTAAAACAACATCACTCAGCAGCAACAAGAGTTATCAGACAATACCTCACAGATTTGCACAGTAACTCACTCTGGTCTGCCATAATAAGAATGACAAAACAATTCAACATTTTGCCACTCAGTTCTTTAGACCTCCTTGTGGGTTGCAGGAGCACCTCAAATCACCCTTTGAATTTCTCCATCTTGTTTTGTCCCCTGTGGAAGAAAAAGGTAAGTAAAATGAGAGTAGTGTGCATGGCCTTCCATGAGCTCGGACTCCAGTCTTACTGAAAATGTCTAACTTAAATATTGTCCAAATGTTACATATCCAAAATATATTTTCCACACAGGGCTCTGCTCTTGAACTGTCTAGCTGTGCTGAAATTTTCTCATGGAAGTTTTCAGTTTCTCTTCTTCTCACACAAATAGCAAATGAGGACTCCATTGCCTCTGAGACGGAGCTTTTTCATTTTAGAGGGTTTAAAATGTAAAAAAAATCCGGTAAGAAATAATCCTAGTTGTTGCACAATGTCCTAAGAATTTTTTTCACATCTGTGGTATGTGTTTTCAGATATAATGTGTCAAGTTCAAAAAAAAATACGCACGTTTGAAATAACAGGCTGACCTTTGTGTATATTTATAATGAAAGTATTTAGTATACTAACTTGTACAGCTTCCCTCTTTTTAGATACAAAAAGAGAAACTCAGACCCTGCTGAAGCCAACAGCAAAATTCTGATTGGGACAAACAGCAACAGGCGCTTACCCATAATCTATATCATAAAACCATAATTGGCCGTCTCCATTAGGACTAAAGTAAGAGGAATGTTGTAGGTCAGGACGAAGGTGTATTTGCAGCCTGCATAGTTTCTGCACACATTAATAGTCCTTCATGAGTATTATGTTCACATTTTTCAGAATGTATTTGTGGTATTTTATTTGCTAAAGCCTGGTCGGGTGGTCACTGCTGTCTGAGACATAAAATGATGACAGTCCCTGGCCTAATCAACAAAACTAAACAGTGGCTGAGCTCGCTCAGGTTGCCTGATAAGCTGTACCCAGTCAGAAGCAGTGCTGCCCGTTGAGTATATTTCTCTATCTGTCTTGGTGAGGACATCAGGAATTAGAGAGGAGAAAAATGTCTTTGGGGAGGATGAGAAATGCTGAAAACACACAGTATCTACAGCAGCAGAACTGTACAGTTTGCTTGATTTGTCTCTTTTTCTGTCCCAGCAGGAGAGGAAGCTGAGTTTACAGAACGGCAACTACCTAACAGCAGGGAACTTGCTTAGTTGAATCCTGACTCACGCTGCTGGTCTTTCTTGGGGTCAGGAGCTCTGCTTTTGCTTACTCACTGCAGCAGCAGTCAAAGAAAATCAAACCTGGCGCATTAGACGAGACCCAGTGTTATGCCTGGCAGCTGTCATAATGTTTGACTTTCAGGGCCGAATCATCAGCCTTGGTAGGGATTTTTTGGCAGCAAAAAGAAAGGCTAGCAAAGGGTGGCCTGAGCAGGAGCTGAGATGAAGCCCATCTCCAAGCCTAAGGGACTCTTCCCAGTGTCCCCGAGATGCCCCAGCTGCATCCCCACCGCAGGAGCTGCCGGCTCTGCTTCTGTGCTCCTCCGGCCCCTCCGGGATGGCGGGTCCAGGGGAGCTGTGTGTTGAGGACCACTTTGTGTGCTGGCCCGGGGCCTCAGGCTTCCCTGCGTGCCGATGAGCCGGTTTCACACCGGCAGGCTCTGAGAACAGCAGCATTGGCCCCCTCGGTGGGCTGCAGCATTGCCCACCTCGGTGCCGTGAGCCCCGGCTCACAGCTACTGCCCCCCCTCTAGCTGCAACGTGGAGAGAGCGAGTTTCTGTAGCATTAAAGCAGTAAATGTCACATGAAGGGAAATTATATTTTCATCGGTTTGCCTGTACTTTGCTTTTCAGCTACCTTTTCATGCAATTCAGACAGGTCAGTCCAAAAAGCAGCAGTTCAAAAACTTCAGTAAAACCAAGGCATGTGAAACAAAATGGGAAAAATGCCCCTAAAATTCCCCTAGTCCAGTTTCCACAGTAAGTATGGACCCTTTTTCAACTGCTTCTCCTCAAATGCATGTTGTCATGAACACAAATTAAAACCAAGCCTGCTAGCTGCAGATTAATTAACATTCCAAATGAATGTTTTTTGTTTTCAGAGAAAGGATTTTGCTACTGAAGGTCACTTTGCTCTGAAGGAGCTGGGAAGAACGCACTCTGCTGCACCACGCTCTGCAGCAAGTGCAGAGATTTAGTCCTGTCAACCAAGCACTTCTAGCAGATCTCCACCTTTTGATATGCTTAAATAACAGGACATGATGCTCTAATCTAATACTTTAAAGCAGGGCCAAGGAAGAGGATGAAGGTTCAATAATTGTATCTTGTGGTATGAAAGGGACTTGGCTCATTGGAGCCCTTTTATTTTTAAAAAAGGAGACAGGGCATGTCTGCAGTGCATAAAAAATGTGAAATGCTGTGCCCAGTTTTTCACCGCACACATACAGTTCAAGAGGGATAGCAAGAAATCAGGGAAGGTCTACACTGGAGAGTTACCAAGACAGTTACAACAAATGACCTGCAAGGGCAGATGAGCATCCTACAGCGACTTGAAAGACAGGGATGATGAGACCTGAGCCAAGATGGGAGCAGAAAATAAATCAAGGAGAAGCCAAGGGGCTTCCAAGACTGTGTAAATAAAATAGCTACTTAGTAAGCTGAAGCTTAAGAGTCCGAGTGGCAGAGCTGCTGCTGTTCAGACTCTTCTGCTTCAGCTCACTAAGTAGCTATTCATTTTACTGGTTGCTGTTTAAGTCAATTTTCCAATGACTTAGAGACTTGAGGAGCAAAAGAGCTGTTTTTCATGGATCTTACAAGAGTGTCAGCACTGAATGCTCAGCACCCAAAAGATTAGGAAAACCTTTAAAGCAAAAACTTTGAAAGGGCAATAACTCTTTCCAGTGCCTCTTTATTTCATTACCACAGGTTGGGGCGAATTTTTTAGATCTATTTTGTTTAGCTTCAGAAATTGAATATTCTGCTATGTTTTCCTTAAGCATATAATGTTTTTTCATGTTTTCGTTAAGCTTATAGTCAAATACAGGATGTGGGGTTGCAATTTTAAACAGCTGCCTCCCAAAATTACACTATGCATTCAGGTATTAGCTCATCAACTACTGTTCCAGTCCCCTTGCAATGATTCCGTTTGTGCAGGTTATTTCCAAAACTCTTGTGTAACTCGTCAGTCACAAAGTGGGAACTACCTGTGTGTTTTCACACTTTCTGGAGATGCCCCCATCCACGTCTTCCCAGAACCAGTGACTAGTGCAATCCTTCCTCCGCGATGTAAAATGGAGCAGGCAATTGCATGTGCTTCCCTGTGATTTTCAATGCAATTCAGGGGCAAGTTCTGCTCAAAATCTCATAGTCTGATATATTTAAGGTTGCTATCACAACAAATGTTTCCTGTTAGAGATCAGGGGCCTTTCAGCTCTGTTGCTACACAAAGAGCCATAGCCTATTTAGGCAGGGTGACAATCGGCTATTTTCAAGTGTATTCACATGGGGCAGTTTGGTGGCTGAGCTGTGACTTTGCTTCCCAAGAACGGCTGCAGGCAAGCGGCTAAAATACTGCCAGTTCAGCCGAGCTGTGTAGAAGACACTGAGCCAATCTCAGTTTTTGAGTTTGATTTATCCTGCTGTTACCTCAGCGGAATGAGTTTGTATTTCCACCAGTTTAAATGTCAGACTCTTGGCCCAGGCTTTCTTTGGATATTGGGGAAAGGGAAGAAGAAGGTTCTTGTGCATCTCAACAGGAGCCGTTCTGTTTGGATGAGCAACATCTTTGCCTGCGTCACGGGGAACACACACCTTTTAGCCAGGGCAGGAACAGCAGCATGAACCTTCATGGTGAGAGCATAAGCAGCAACATAAGGTTCGGTAGGTGAAGAATTGCCTGCTCTTACAGGAGGTGAACAGAGGGATAGCGAGTACTACAAGATCAATGTAAGCTGTAGCTCCTGATGAGGAAACAATACCAGAAAATGCAAGTTCTCAGCTAAGGTCTAATGGTAATTTCCTTGTTTGCTTTGGGCAGGAGGATCAATTTAGGAAAGGTGAATTCATCGTCTGGGTCTTCTATAAAACATAACAGGTGACAAGCTCTGTGCTTCTGATATTTCCCAGCATCATAACAAACACCTCCAAGAAGCAACAGGTGAAAGCAGAAGCATTTTGCTTCCAGCTCAATAGCCGGTTACCACCTCAAGTGGTAAGACACTGGTGTAATCGATGGTCAGTGTTTGGAAAGATTATAAAGGGACTCTTTCTGCCCTTTTGGGGGGCAGAAGCAAGTCGAAGCGCCAGCTTTTTCCTGAACCTCACATCTTCTGCCTTGTTCCTAGAAAAGCCACGCTGCAATGGATTTCTGTTAGTCTTTAAAGGCCCTAATTTAGGCATTAGCATTATGGACATAATTAAAGCCCTGTCCACCCTAATTACCTGCAGACACACATTTTCAGTTTGAGAGTGGCAAGGAGAAGAGGCAGAGACAGTTCATGGAAAGCTGCTGTTTGGCTGGTTTTTACTAGGAAGGGTAAAATGCAAAGAAAAGAGGAAAAAACTTGTTGATCTGAGGACATGCCTGATAGCTTGAAATAATAACACTGGGACATAAGTTTTCCCATTTATCTTAATCAAATCTTAACTCTAAGAGAAGCCCCCATTTTTAAACTGGATGTTAATTCTGAAATCTAGGGAGCTTTTGCTGAGAGAGAGCTCAGGGATTGATGCCAGCACTGAAATGGCTTTGGCCCTGCCCACCAGTGCCAGTGCTTGAGTGCATGGAGGCTGGGAGAGCTGGTCCTTGATTCTTCTGAAGCAGAGGGCCACCGCATTCCTCCTGCACCAGCCTTTACCCTCAGCACACCATGAGGGGTGAGTCAAGGGCAGGGAGAGTGCCCCATAGGGCACTGCACACCCTACCTGCTGCTGCCCACAGAGACAAGCAGCAGGTCCTGGGAACAGCAGTGGTGGAAGAAGCCTGAGGTTACCAAGATGTCCTACTTCAGATATTTGATTTTTGATTCAGGCCAAACTAGAACTAATGGTATCTCATTTTCATGTTTTTTTCACTCTATGTGATGTTCACAGTGTTGTTTTCATCCTATGTATTTATTGCTACAGCAGGCTATAGCTCCAATAATACATCCTAACCGGCTGTTGGAGACCGAGCACTGAATGAGCATGACAGTAGCAAGAGTAACACCTCTACAAAAACCATTGATTCATGTCTGTGACAAGCAGTGCTATGGAAGAAAGCAAAACTTCCAGGCTATCCTACCTTCTCTCACTATTAAATGCAATTCCTTAGTTGCATCAGTTATACTGATCATACAGCTTTTTGTTTCCTCCAAGCAAGGGCTTAACTCTAAACTCATTTATGTGAAGATAAATTAAGAACAAATTGCCCGCACCTTCAGTAAGTAGCTGCCTGTGGCCACCTGGGGATTTTTCAAAGAAGGAGCACAGATGTCTCCTGACACCAGGCATGGCTCCTGCTCAGCAGACACCTTTGCTGTCACCACCACAGCCCACCACACACCTCAGCAGACCAGGCTCTCACTCATGTCAACTGGGAGGCTGCTACGGACCTCAGTATATGGAGGAAGAGTCCTCTAGCCCCAGCAAGGCAGGTCTGCTTACAAACCGAACCCTTGTCTATGGTCTGAATCTTGTTAGTGCCACTTGAATTATGGAAGTAAACCTTAAGATGGATCACTCATTAAAGGTGTGCAACGCATGACCTAAAGTTGCTAAGAAGCACCAGTTACTTCAACTACAACTCACGATAGCTGGAAAGTGAAGAAGAGTGGTTGTGCTTGGGGGAAAAGAGGCAGCACACAGGCAAAGCAGGGAGAAGAAACAGGAGAATTTGTATTTCTGTCTTATGTATGTCTCTGCCCTGCTTCAAGCCTGTGCTAATTTTCCCCTGGCAAACCCAGGACCTTCCTTGTACCCCTTCTTAGATGAACCCTGTTTTCTTCACTTCTGTCTTTGCTGCCTCTCTCTCCTCTCCAGAGGGACATGGCTTTTCCTGCTTCAGAGAGACTTTCCCTGCGGCACGGACAAGCACCTCAGCCTGTCAGAGCAAGCACTTTGCCCTGGTGGAAGTTCAACCCTGCAGCTGGGCAACCGGCAGCTAAGGGGAAGGTTTAATGAGCATCTGCAGCAGGTGGGTAGTAAGCACTTTTACCGTGCATTAGAGGCTCTGCATACCCATGTAACAGCTGAATATGGTCTCCAAGACTACATTTCTGTGAACAAATCACATTTTCCATCAAGAAAGAAACGGGCGTTCAGCTGCACATTGCCTCATAAGCTGTGGAGCAGTTACCTGACTATTATCATAGCTGAAACTATGACTACAAGTAACATGACCTTGAATTCAAAATTTCAGCTCAAGAGTATCTCAGATGATTTTTAATTGGTTATTTAGGCAATGCAAGAGAGGAACTGGAAATAAACTGGTGTGCATGTACTCTCAAGCCTGTGGCTTATCTACATTTATTTTTTTTAACATGTCACAGCCACCAAGTTTATATAGCGAAGGGAGTTACTGAGTACTGAGACAAAACTTTGCCTATTTTCCATGATGCTGCTGCAGGAGACTGGGGATAGTCCTGGGATGGAGTATCCTACCTTAATCTAACCAAGCAGGCCTGTTTGTCTTAAAGAGAAGGAAGGCGACAAGATGTTTCTAGCCGTCCTTGGGAGAAGATGCTGTGTACCTGGATGTGTATGTATCAATATGAAGACAACCCAGGAGGAAAACACCAGTCTGCTCAGAACAGCCTTCTGGCATACACCAGCAGTGCAGTTTTCAGATAGATAATAAGGCCATAAAAATAGAAACATTAATTAAGTGCGTGGAATATGGGCCGAGGTGGGAAAGATAAGAGGTGCAAATTCTACTGAAGCCAAGTATGAATTCCTTCATGTGGTCCTGGAACAAGGAAGGTTGTCTCTTCCTGAAGAAACTCCTTGTGCAGTACAACAAACCAAGATATAGGATCTTGGTTTACCAAGCAGCAGCCTGGCAAGCACGCTGTTACAGAGGTTGAAACAAGCAGGAGACATTTGGCTTGGAAAAGAGCAGGCTGATCTCAAGAAACAGAAGTTGTCAGTGGCCATGGCAGTGTGTAAGAACATGCTCTTAGCATAGCATTCAAGTTCATTGTACATTAACTTCATAGACACTGAAAAAAGCTTTTGCTAGGACAGCAGATAATATCACTTGGAAAATAACGGGACATTACAGAACCCCAGAAAGACAGTTAAAATCACGGAAATCTCTTAAGAGGGATCTTAGCATGAGCAAGTTCACATTAGCTCTCCTTCAAACCCACTTGAGATAAGGGACAACAACATGTAGTTTTCTTTTCCTTCACAGTTTCTTCCAATTTTTTTTACTGGATAAAGACTGGCTTGATTAGAAATGAGAGTACATTGGACCCGGTCACAACAATTACAAAATACAGGTTTCATTGACAGTATCTGCCTCAACACCCAAATACCACAAAATTATATTAGGAAGATTAAGGTGATAGGAAGAAGCAGCTAAAAAANTAAAAAAAAAAAAAAAAGTGGTTGGAAGAGGGGTTTTTTATTAAAAGGAAAACAGCTAGTACAGGAGAGGAGGTGATACAGCAGGCCACCTGGGGGCAATTTCCATGTACATCGAGGAGGCCAAAAGAACTGCTTTCCTCTGAAGGACAGCGAGGTGGACTGGCACCAGTGAGGAAAATGCCCCTACTGGAACTGGGGATGTGCATGTGAATTCCATTCCTCAGAGAACAATTCAGGTCTTACAACAAAAGTGATTGAGAATCAGACTTTGCATCTTTAACACACATGTCAAATCATGATTAAATGAGTTGCAAACATGAAGTAACACAAAGCAGCTGGTGAAGAGAATTCAAATTAATAAGGTGATGTGTACGATGGACTTTAGATATTAACTGATCTTACTGGATAATAAGAACACTCTGTGGAAGGAGAAATGGAAATAGACAGGCAACATCTGAATAAACTGGCATCACATATGGAACAACCTTCTAATGATCCTATGGTTGGACTAGATGATCTGAAAGGTCTCTTCCAACCTTAACGATTCTAAGATTCTATGATTCTATGATTCTATTAAGAAAATGGGGGAGATAAAGACCCAAACCACCCTGAAGAGGAAGATACAAGCACTGATCCCATCTGGAGTCAAACCAAACAATGTCTCAAGGATGAAAATTCACAGAGGATCAATACCAGCAAGTCTTCTGCTTTCCTGGAATGAAGATAAGGTGGGATGCAGAGTTTCTTTGTGAAGGTTTGTGAAGATAACTACAGTCCATGAATAAAAAAGACTGATTGTGGCATGAAGAAGAGGAAAAACAATAAGGGTCCTAGCTGAAAAGTTACTGCCTTCCCTGCCAAAACATGAGAGGTCAAGAAAAAGAAAATTGCCTTAACCAAAGAAGACAGAGGTACATAATTTGGCTGTTACTAAGTCAATGTGTGTAGGACATTCATAACAAGCATAAAGGTTTCTAAAAAGCAATAGAAATTATATTACATAAGAAATATAAAAGGAAGAAGTATGCATTCAAGACCACAGCTGTGAGGGAATATTTGAAGATGCTGTTTCAATGTTTACATCTGCTCTCTCAACAAGGGTAGAAATAATAATATTTTTAACTAAAGCTACCCTTTGCGGGGGGAGGTTGTCAATAAAATTAATGAGTTACAATGTTACAGAAATGCTCTTTCCACCTAGACTTACTGCCTCCAACAGTAAGATATACATAAATCCAGGCCCTCTGGACATGGAAAGAAAGAATTCTACAGGGCATTTTTTGCATATCACCATAATTTGATGGTCTGTGATTTCTCAAGAAAACAGAAATGTGAGAAACATGTTGACAGTTGAGTCTAATTCCAGAATTCTTTCGACTATGTTGTAGTTGCTACTTGTGAGTACTGCACATAAAAATAACTTTCCTCGACCTAAAGAAAAAGGGAAATTCGTATTTTTTTGCTATGAGGTGAAACCCCTCTGCATCACTAAGCAATATAGAGCTAAAATTTACTTTCTATACTGCTCTGCATGACAGGGTATTTGTAAGCGTGTGTTCGAGGTAGATGAGGGTTTAATAAAGCCAGTATGACTTCAGGATAACTTGAAAAGATTTCTCCTATGATAAGAACAGTGTACAATGTATTAAGGCACAAATGCTGTTGTAGCCCTCTGGGTGATAGCTACAATAAGATAAGGTCAGCCTACGGACTATACCAGCTACTCTGAGCACAAAAGCAGCATCTTTGTAATGCATGTGATCCTCTGTCCCAGCCCAGGATCACATGGCAACTTTCCTGCCCCAGTGTTCAGACCAGAATAACTCTGAAAAATTATACAAAGACAGCTGGACGTCAGAAATAATGAATCAAAAATAAAAGAGTCTTTTCCAATATCATCAGGTAGAAGAAAATGCACGCAAGCTATTAAAGATATACAACCATCAGGGAAAACAGCAACAAGACTGGGTTTTATAAACTCCTTTGTGGGTGGAACTTGATTATTACTCTCATTTTAAATTTCCTGAACATCAAGAAACATTTTCTGCTTTCAAACCTCACGCAACTGAGCAGACAAGACACCTTGGGCAATAGGTGCATTGTTTATAATCACTAATTGTCTGTCTTATCCTTGATGGATAAATTTAATAAATCAGGCTAATTAGCATTTAAGATCCTAATTAGCCGTGCCCTGCTCACTTCACAACGCCAAACTGTTCAGCAACAAACTCTAGGGCAGGCTGTTCCAGCTTCTTGACCAAAGGAGATGAGGTTATACTACTGGTACTTGTTTAGGGGCCAGATGGCAAAACCACCTTGTAGTGTTATGGTGAGGTGAAAGATAACATCAAGGCAGGACAGAACTGACCTGTGAGCAACCCACAGAGAGCTCTAACAGTTTAAGAACAGAGATAAAAGTCTGAAAAACAGAAGTTTTCTGGTTTCTATTCTCAGATAAGTAAATGATACACCGTGTGGAAAAAAAACATTGAGGCTGATGTTGTTGGTTACTTCTTCCCCCAGATTCCCCGCCTACAAATACGGCTGCCTGCACATACACAGATACACGAGCAAGGGCTGAGTTTCCAAGATTTCATCAACATTTCAAAGAATCTGAAACCTCTCATTTCTGCACAACAAACTGCAGTTTAAGGAGCCTGGCCATATCCCTGTCTCCATGTTTGCTAATGTACCTCACAGGGACCTTGTGAGAATTCACTCGTTGTGACAGGAGTTCACACAAAAAGGTATCCAGCATGGCTCACAGCCCATCTATTTCTGCTCCTATAATCATGGGTAACAGAACCAGACCTTATATTTCCTTTTTTACTTGATACAAGAGTATAAAGAGCAGAGCATAAACTAAGAAGAAGATTGGAGGGACTCTGAAAGACATGCTGCAGATGCATCTTCTCTTACCTCCTGCCGTATTCTGTCTCCAAAGAACCGTAGAGACCGCCTTAGAAGCAGTATCTTCAACTCCCTCCTATTTGTACGTTTATTAAACACACATTTATCTTTTTCCAGCGGGACAATAGCAATGCTTGACTTTTTACACCACAGAGTCCCATCTTCAGCCTCCACATGTTACACCCAGTCATTTATAAAAGATGTCTTTTTTTCCTTCCAGTTGGCAGGCAGTTTAAGTTCTGCACTGACTGGTGACAGTTTAAGACAGTTTTCCTCTGATTTTTCTCTTTCCATTCTCCACACTGCCCAGCTCTGTGAGGTTTCATCCACCCCACTTAAGTTTGGGAGCACTGCCTGACACATAACCAGAAGCAGCTCAAAACCAGCCCATACAGTAACATTGCTCTGGATGTCCATCACCTTTTTGCCCATGCTGCTTGCCCACAGATCTGCTTCAGGTGAAATGCTAATGCAATTCTTTAGATATCCCCCCACTTTTTTCCAACTTAGCAAAAAGACATAGAAAATATTGATGGTTTTGGTCTTCCTGGAATTTTCTCACACCCTTTCTACGAATAAGAAAGGACATCTTTTTGCAATCCCGTTATTACACTTGTGCATGGTTATAAGAAAATGCTCTGAAGGAACATCAAGCAAATAATACCAATTTTCAAAATTCTATAGCAATGTATTTATACAAATTACAGAATTCTGTATGTATTTACACACCATTACAGAATATCAAGTAAATAACACCAATTGTTCTTTTGTTTTTCCCTCAGATTTTTCTTCAAGTGAATTTTAGTGCTCGAGAAAGGTGCCAGATGGACAGCACTAGAAAATGAAGACTTGTGTTTGTCCACAGCACAGGAGGAGGGGCACTGCAAGCCTCCCCGCTTTGCCATGTCAGCTCTCTCCAGCCCTGTTTTAGCAGGATCACGTAAGGAGCGGGAGGGCATCCGTACCCTTTCACGCCTTGGCAAAGGAGCTAAGCAGCACCNCCCCCCCCCCCCCCCAGAAAACAAACAGAAATAACTCATTTTACAGAAGGGACTGAACAGAATCTGTTGTTCGCTACCCAAAACAGGCTGAATTTGACCCAGTCAACCTGCAGGGAGTGGCAAACTGCCAGCTCCTGGACCATCCAGTCTTGCAATAATGCCTATGTTAAATTACATGTTTCTATATTTACATAAAGTCAGTATTTACACACCATTATGGGTTATTTGAGTAAATCGGTTACAGTTTATTTATATGGACTGCCATAAACTCATAACATTTTTCTTGGGTTTAATCCTTTCTTTAGAAAAATACAAAAAAAAATAAATTAAATAAAACATGTTAACTAGTAGTAATGATTTGCCTATGACTAAAAATCCAAGTCGATTTAACATTAAGACTCAAACTGTGGCCTAATATTGTGGCCTCAACTCATAGGATTTTTAACCTTTGCAGTTAATTTCCCAGTTTATGTCAGATTTACAGAAAAAGCAGAGTTGTAACCTCCCTTTCTTGGGTAGGATGGATCTGTTTAACACTGAGCAATGAACTCTAGTCCTCCCCAGAAGCTTGCCGCCTTCTCCTACGGTCCAGCACGGCTTTGCACCGCCTGGACAAACGATTCAGCACCCGGTTGACCCACAGCAGCCAAACCGCCTGCGGGTCTCAGCAGCTCCAAAGGGTTAAAAAAAACCTCATGGGCTGCAGCCGAAGGCTGTAAATTCCCAGGCAATAACAGTCCCTAGACAAGTATGTCTACCTGTATCCTACAAATCAACTAACGTAATTTATGTATCTTTATCATTCATAAACAATTTTAATAAAATGCCACATTTTATTAAAGATTACTGATATCGCCGGTTGAGACGTGGCCCCTCCTACCCGCTCGAGTACTGAAGGGTCGTGTTCATTCAGGACATCAAGCCAGAGGTTATTCCAAAAGAGAATTACGTTTCAAATAACATATATCGCATGGACAAGAGTGCCTTAGAGCAAAAAAACACTTAGTTACGAATAGGCTACAGATTTATGTATCGCTCCTGCGGAGTGTGTCTGCGCCCAGCCTCCCTGCCTCTGCGCACAGCCAGGGGTGTCAGGACCAGCCGCGCTCCCGGCAGATCCAATGGCAAAGGCTACACTCAACTTAATGGCACCGAATTCAAATCCTAAGGGATAAAGCAACTACAAAATGCATTTGTCATATGGAGCTTACGTGATTTTTTCTCTCTTTTTTTTCCTTCAGGGTACTGGGGAAAAATTGCCTCTTTCTAAGGGTTAATTCCCCAATGGTAACTGCTAATCAACGTGTTTGTGTGCTTAACATAAAATGCTACAATTCCTTAAATATTACATACTGTCAGCTCACTTACAGTTCATGANATGAATATCTGAAGGTACTTTAAAAAAAAAAAAAAAAAACAAGTCTAATACTGTCCCCCTCATTGTCATTATTGATAGAGATTTATTAGTTTCATTTTGCAAGTTTTACTTTAGGAAGGGTGCTAATATCATGTATTATGACAGTTCACACTGAAAGCAATTTTCCATAAAAGATGTTACAATGACCCCTATGGAACTCATATATTTTCATAGTAGATAGCCAAGTGCACAAATAAACATGTTTACAAGAGTGATCCTGTTAACCTGGTTCTTGCCCTCTGAAACCATTATGTGCTATTTGAGGAATCGTAAAATTAGTACAATTGTTGATATTACTTATGTTGTTTCTGGCATTCTGCTTTAGGAAAAAAAAAAAAGCATATTTATCATTTAGCTTTGGTATAATCTGCAATAGGTTTTAACAAGTAGAATATATTCCAACCCCTATATTTTCCACAGCCGTGAAGTTTACAACGATGTAAGAAGTCACTTTATCAGAGAGGAAATATTACAGACACAGAAAAAAGGTTGAAGACCCAGTTTTCTCTTTAATCCTCTGGGGGCAAGCTATGAAACAAGCAGTCAGAAGAGTGAGGACTCAGTGTCATGAGTGGTGTGCATACTTGTACAATAAAACGGGCACAAAAGAGATTGTCGCCTTTAGTACATGAGGGTCACTAGAATTTATTATTACCTTTTTATTGTTGTTTTTTTTTTTTATCCATGCACCTTTATATTTACTTGCATGAATTTACCACAGGTTCATAGTGGCCTTTGCCATTTTAATGCTTACAGAGCCTAAAGCTTCCAAAATGCCTATCTGGCCTGTACATATTTCATTAAAAATAAACTCTATATAATAAATAAATATATAAAATAAATAAAATGTTGCCTTTGGAATTTCTATAAATAAATTTAACTTTTTATTTTTATTTTTTTACTAAGAGGTCTTTGCTTTAAACTCAGTGGGGTGAGACCCAGAGAGCAATTAACTGAAAAGTCTCTTGTTTAAGTAAGACTGCACCCTCCATGCCTTTGTAAATGCAGCGTACACTTGAGCAGGCCACCAGCCAAAAATCCTGATGAATCAAAGTATGGCAGCTATGCTGATATATGACGAAGTACAACTGATCAAAAATTTAAAAGCGTGTCTATTCCCCAGCATGCATCAGGCCTTCCTCCTCCTCCTCCTCCTCCTCGGCTCCTCTCTCTCGCGCTCTCACTCCCATTCATCCTCTCCCTTTCTCTCTCTCTCTCGCACTCACTCTCTCACGCTCCCTCTCGTACTAAATCAAGCGAGTGGGCATAGGCTCTCCTCCAGGAGGACAAACCTTTAAGTGCAGAACAAAATCAGCATGTTCCATCCAAGCCTCCATCATACATTATGCATGCGACAAAGTTTGGCAACAGTGGAGCTGATGTGATGACACAGCTAATCAATAAGAACCCACCGCATGAAACCTTTATAGTGGTTACTTTTTAAGGGCTCAAGTGAAGGAATTGTCTTTGTCAACTTTGGCTTAAAATATCCTTATATAGTTCCGGTACTTTCTCAGGGTCCACTGGTCTAGGTAAAAAATGTGTAAATTTTTGATGCCGTTTAGTCCTAGTCCCTTCTCTTGGAGTCCCATCTTTATTTAACGCAACGTAGTATCGTCTTCCAGTGTCCACGTGTTTATATAGATTTGATGAATATGTGTTATACCAGTTTTCTTCAAACTGCTCTCTGAATACACACTCCTGGGTTAATTTTTCCTGTGGAAAGAAAAGAAAAAGCAGTAAGAAGATAGGTAGACACAAAAATAATTTTTAAAATATTTTATAATTAATTGATATTACTATATGTTATATAATATTAAATTATTTATTTTATATAATAAACAATTTAAAATATTTTTAAAGAATTACTATTTGCATGGCTTGAAATCAGTACATCCTTTCTCAGTTTGCAAAATGAACTATTTCAATATTCCCAGTTTTAGCTAAGTAAATGTATTGCTGGGTATTTTATTAAGCAGTCACAAGGGTGGATAACCCTATGTGAAGCAAAAATGATTCTCCAAAAGCCTCATTGCCCAAATCAAAACAGCAATGGGGCTTTGAGCAACCTGGAAGCAGAAGGTGTCCCTGCCCACAGTAGAGGGGTTGGAACTAGATGATCTTTGACGTCCCTTCCAACCCAAACAATTCTATGATGCTATGATTCTAAAACTGAAAACAGATATTTTAATTTCTGATTATTCCCAAGCAGTTCACAAGACATTACTGGACTTGTATAACAAATTTGAATGAATAGACATAAATAAAGAAAACTAGAACTGATTTGCAGGGTTGTTATACAATTTAGGGCCCTAAAACCTTTATGTCATCTCATTGCATGGGGAACTCAATGCATTTCAGTGATTTAAAAAGATACTATTTACTACCATTCGTTTGGTTTATTATTTGTGTCATGGAACCACAACCTAAGAGAGCTTCAAACTGGAGCACAAATCCCATGTGCTGAGATGAAGTTATGCAAGGAAACTCCTCCAGGCTTGCTTTGCTAGGGTTGTCCTTGTGTCTTGTCCAACTGACGGGACCCACTGAAGAATCATAGAATCATAGAATAGTTAGTGTTGGAAGGGACCTTTAAAGGTCATCTAGGCCAACTCCCCTGCAGTGAGCAGGCATATCTTCAACTAGATCAGGTTGCTCAGAGCCCCGTCCAATCTGACCTTGAATGTTTCCAGGGATGGGGCATCTACCACCTCTCTGGGCAACCTGTTCCAATGTTTCACCACCCTCATTGTAGAATCATAGGATAGTCTAGATTGGAAGGGACCTTTAAGATCATCGGGTCCAACCATCAACCTAACACTGCCAACACCACCACTAAACCATGTCCCTAAGCACCATGTCTACCCATCTTTTAAATACCTCCAGGGACGGTGACTCTACCACTTCCCTGGGCAGCGTGTTACAATGCTTGACAACCCTTTCTGTGAAGAACTTTTTCTTAATATCCAACCTAAACTTCCCCTGGTGTAACTTGAGGCCATTTCCTCCTGTTCTATCGCTTGTTACTTGGGAAAAGAGACTGACAACCACCTCTCTACAATCTCCTTTCAGGTAGTTGTAGAGAGCGATAAGGTCTCCCCTCAGCCTCCTTTTCTCCAGGCTGAACAACCCCAGTTCCCTCAGCCACCCCTCATGAGTCTTGTTCTCCAGACCCCTCACCAGCTTCATTGCCCTTCTTTGGACACGCTCCAGGCACCTCTATTTCTTTCTTGTAGCAAGGGGCCCAAAAACGAACACCGTATTCAAGGTGGGGCCTCACCAGTGTAAAAACTTTCTTCCCTATATCTAGCCTAAATCTTCCCTCCTTTAGTATAAAGACATTAAAGACATCAACCATTCATCAGATCCCCCTGCCACAGACTCCCACTCCTTCCAGTTCACCCACTTACTCAGTCTGTGTGTACTCTTCTACATCCTTTTGGTCTAAATAGATGGGGTTTGATTCAAAAGCAGCCACTTGATAACCGGATTCATTTTAGGAAAGACTCACACAAGTGACTGAGCAAGAAGACTGGAAAAAAGGTGGCGAGCTCTAGCATGGGCAAGCTGATGGAAAGCTGGGAAAAATAAGCCTGGAAATATTATTTTCATCTAGCACAAACAAATTTAATAACGATAATTTAATACATTTTTTTGTAACAAGAATTCTCGCTATTCAGCACTCACATGAACCAAACTCAGCTTCCAGGTGAAGATCAATTTCTAATTATTACAAAGCTCCACACAACACAGACTTCTGTGCATGTGTTTTACAGACGTTAAATCTTAAAACAGTGCTTTTAGGTAGGTAGACACAGAAGGGAAAATGGAGGCCAAGGCCCAAATGCATCAAAGCATTTACAGCACCTAAGCCGTAAATGGGTGCCTGAACTCAACTAAGGAACCACAGCTCAAGCTCCAGTGCCCCCAAAAAGCCACCATCCATGGCTTAATCCAGGAGCTTCCCAAAACCCACCATCACTGAAGTTTGCAGCTTGCCCTGGGGCTGCAGGTGCCTTTGGGGCCACCTCTGCTGCTCAGGACTCAGCTCACAGCCCTTTCCCCAAACGACGTGCTTCAACCCAGATGTTTCGCTGCTGCTTTGCATGGCAAGCACGCTACTCCGGGGATAGGGCTCTGCAGCTCACTGGGGTTGGGGACCAGGGTCCCAGGCAGGTCCAAGGAGCCCTAAGCACCTTACAGGAGTCACTCAGGAACTATCCCACATGGGGAGAGCAACCCCTGCGCAAGTGCGGACAGCAAGTCAGCACCTCTCTGCACCCCTACAAACTGGCTACTGGGTGCAAAGCCAGGGTCTCAGTGCCTAAAGGTTTGGGATTTAGAGGTTTCTTCTATATTCAACCCATGGAAACTCCAGTAGGCAAGAAAGGCAGCAAGTAAGCAGCTCCTGACTTCCCCTCTGGTGGGCATTGGGAACCTCATCACCACTCAGGAAGGAGTAATGCCCAACAGGACCAGGTCTTAGATGTTAAACACTTCACTATGGCAGCAGCCATGTCCCTGTGTGGACCTGACTGAGTGCAACTTGCACAGCGGCAGGAGGAGCCTGTGGTGGAGAAGACGGCAGTCCCATCTCTTGCACCCTCTACTGCGGTTCGACCAGGAGACTTCCCTCCCTGAGGGTCCAGCTGAGCCGCGCGTGTGGAGACATGAGCACGTGCACAGGCCAGCTGTATATAACATTTTATTTTAGAGGCGTTTCTGACTATAACATTTTTAATGTGCAAAGTAGCTCAAACACAGCAACATTCCGTACTGGTTATAGGGAAAAGAAGCACAAATCTGTTTACATTAAATCCTTATCTATGGGCCAGATCCTGCAACCTCATATTGATAATTGCCTCTATGTCCTTTAACAGATAGAAACTGCAGCAGCAATGGATTTTACTGGACCTCAGCAGCAGCCGAAACTTACACACATTGCAGAGCCCCTTGTATAGCCTCAGTGTACAAACTATCATAAAAACTATTCAGCTGCTGTAAAAATTGTGTTTAAGTACAGCTTTCATTAGTGTTTTATTTTGCATGAGGTTTAAAATCACTTTGTTTGCTTTAAGGCAGAAGCAGATGCCAAGGGGTATTATATGCTGGGCCTATAGCTCCATGGGGAAAGAGAAACTAATTCAAATTGTTTTCCTGCTCTCAGAAGGCAATAGGATCACATGACAAGCACTGCAGAAGCACTCCCTGCTAAAAATAGCAACATTTTAGGAAGATATTTCAGTCCTGTCTTGAATTCATTAATTATTCACTTCATCTGCATTTTTTTTAGCATCATCATAAATTTCTCTCTTTGCAAGAACAGTACTTCCCCCCATGCCCTGAAGGAGAAGTTTTAAAATAGCCTCTCTTTATCTGGCAGGTTTGATGGATCACGGCAGCGCTGCGGTACACTTAACTAGCAGACCCTGAATAAGGGGGGTTGCACTGTACTGCGCTCTGGATGAGTTCAATGGGTTTCAAGCTTACAAATTCAACCTTTATTTTCCAAGCTTATCCTGTTTTTCCTTTACATCCTCTTACAACATAGCTACACCTCTTTTGTCCTTCAGCAAAATTCTCAAAAATTCATGTATAGACAGTAGGCAAATACTTCAACATGAACTTGACAGAGCAATTGGGACGCAGGTTCAGATATGTAGGGACACTAACACTAACAATCACACTTTCAGAGAAGTGAAATAATTTCTTTATAAACTCATCAAACTGTTTCTTTCCAGGACACGTAGAAATTCTGGTTATACTCAAAGACCACCGGAGTAAATCAGTGTCAGTGACTTTGGATCAGGCCCTGTAAATAATGTGGGGACCAAAATTCCAGCGTATCCTTCTTCCCATGCCCTGGAAGATCCTTACAATAGTGGCTCACCACAACAGACAAACCAATATCCACTAGAATAGTCATCTATGTAGAATCATAGAATCACAGAATCATTTAGGTTGGAAAAGACCTTTAAGATCACTGAGTCCGACCATTAACCTAACACTGCCAAGTCCACCACTAAACCATGTACTACCACAACACTACTTAATACTAACTTACACTCAAGTTTTGAGCACACATGCATTTATACAAGCCAGAAATGAGCATAATAAAGGGGTGAGGGTCGTCCATCCTGCCAACAAGCGCCTTCTCGCCTCACCAGCTTAGGATAGGAAAGTCTTGCTGAAAGCCAACTCTCCCAGTATGGGAATGAGATGGTGTTTCCTGATCACAAGTAGCTTACATTTCCCCTTCTGGCTATGACTTTTAGAAAGTCCCTGTACACACAATTGAAAAACAAGATTTAGCCCTAGAATACAACAATTTTGGCCTACTTTTATTCCAGTAACTGACTTCTCTATCATTTTTCCACTGCCAATATTTCCTTGCACCACACTTACTGTCACTAGATGTCTTTGTCAAAGGCTGACACAAATACAAAACACACCCAACTGGAACAGCTATGGAAAGTAACATGCATTCCTGTGAAAAGGGAGGCTACCTGCCTTAATCAAATCATTTAATTCAGGGGCCAAATAAGGAGGGGGCCTCAAAATTATACAAATCAGACGTTGCACCATGTACTACATTTTTTCTGTGAGGACTGTTTGTGGAGTATTCCACTACAAAGTGATTGATTCTCCCTTTACTACATTTCCACGCATTACCTGTTTGGATTTTTTTTAACCTGTTATTGAAGTGGGAATGTACAAATAATTGAATTGTGCAAAAATGCACATATCACAAGGGTGGAAACACAAAGCAGATTTAATTCAGAAGTCTGCTAATGCCTGGTCAGTGTGAGCAAGCCCAGAAACCCTTTCCCTTCCTACATTCTCCACCATCTAAACAGGGAGAAAAATAATTATGTTATCCTATTTCCAGGTAGATCTATTAAAAGTGAGATTGTAGATTAATAAAGTAGTTACAGCCATCACAACGAAAGATTTGTCAGCTTGTTTAAAAATAGACATCGCTGTGAAACGTCTAATTGGAAATAAGTGGAAATAGGCAAAATACATGTAAAATACATGAAAATGGTTTCATGACTCCAAAGAATGGTAAGACATTTGTGCTGCTTAGTAGTTGAAAGCACAGTACAAGGTCCTGTATAAAATACATCAATATTCTTTTTTCTTTTAAATAACCTTACAGAGCTAAAACTGCAATTTATTTTGTAACCTGATCATCATTCCTAAAATCACAACAAATACATTTCATGTCTAGCAAACTATTCTGTTCTATCTCACCTATATTTTTTCCCTTTTGCAAACTGCTACACTGGTTCAATACACTTCACAAGAAAACACCTAATCCAGAAGTCCAAACAACTCTTAACAAGAAGTATATCTGACGTAGTCAGCACTTCTTACATACCTGCTGCATGTTATCACCGTGTTAATCCACCCTGTCTTAATAAAATCATGTTTAAATATATAGTCTCCTAAATAAGTTCTTGCAAATCCCTTATTATGGGTATATGATGTTAATAAAAAATGCATATGTAGTGAAGAGAAACAATCAAAAAAACCTCCTATTCTCTTCCAAAGTGGTTTTCTTTGCTGTTCTGCCTACAAACACACATATTTTTATATGCAGTTGGCCCTTCCCATGCTGTAGTGCAAACAGCCTCTAGAACATACTATGTTCAGCTAATAATTAACACTCATCCAGAGTTGTCATAAATAAAGGTGTAGTTTAGCATTTGCTGTGGTGTTGTCTGATCTCCCATGCTAAGCCTGTATGTCTCTGGCTGAGCGGACAACCTCCAGCCACAACGAGAAGCCAAACACCGGTGCCCGAGCAATGCCACTTTCCTTTCCAAGTTAGACAGCAGTGCCAGGCAAGCTCTGCACATCGAATATCTGACTCGGTGAATGTCACAGGGTTTTCTTTGAAGACTTTCTCCAAGCAGTGTTTTTTTCATAATGCTTTGTTTAATAGTTTGACAGAACATAATAAAAAAGAAGGGGGAAAAGAAAAAAAGTCTGCCAAAAAGGACTAGCTGACTGTTTTTCTGTGTTTCTGTCAGTGATTCTCCATGAGCACTGCAGAAAGACAGCAGGAAACCCTGCAGGGCCAGAAGAGAGACCAAGCAAATAGCCAGGCACCCACGCTGCCACTCACATGCATTTCATATTCCATGGCACTTTTTAAAAGAGGAGAGAAATTAGGCAATGATATCCTGGCAAAAGCACAGTTGGGCAATTGCATTTTCCCTACTTGAGGTCACCTTGTACTTTCACAGAGATGAAGTATTCATCTTAGTTTCTCCTCCTAAACTTCTAATTAATTTGTATAAAGTTTTTATTATACATAAATCCCCACAAAAAAAAAAAAAAAGACTGTTCCGTGCGGCTGCCACGGAGCAGTGCTTGAGAGTGCATGAGGGTGCTTAAAGATTAATATCTTTCATACAAAATGCTTGTTAAGTTCCCAAGACCTTGCAGAACCTGGTCCCCTTGGGAGCACTATCACCAAAAGCTGCGTTAGCTACACAGATACAGATACCGTGGTGCTTCCACGTCCCAGTGAAGGCATCAGAAAAGCAGAGCTTCCTGAACAAAGCAAACAGACTCCAGCACCAACAATAAAATCCCCAGAGGCTGTCAGTTCAGCAGAGATTTCATTGCTTCACCCTTTTGCCCCTATCTTGCCCCTCTTTTCCCACTCCCATGCCCTCCACACCATCGCGGACCTCCTCTGGAGGCACCAGACTGGGATCCAACACTACGCTATCCCAGGGTTGTTTACAGAACTCTTCTGACATGAGCCACAGGAGGATGAGATGCCAATTAGGCCTCCATCCATTTTTTGCCACTGCCAAATCCACAGCTCTTGCTTTTACTGATATCCACTCCTTTGAGATTTCAAGTTTGCAGCATCTGTCAAGCTTTAAGCGTGCCCTCCCTGGACATGAAATCATTATAGGAAGAGCAACCCCGCTGTGCCTGAGCTCGCATCTGCCAGCACAGGCTGCCCACCAGCAGCCATGCTTATGTCCATAAAGGTTTGATTTAGATCTGCCCAGCCAAGTGCATTAGATGAAAACTCATTTTCACCTAAACACCCAGGGTCTGCTCGTGCTGCTGTTGGAAATCATGACAAAGCTCCAGGGACAGGCCTCGGGCCACGTAAGCTGTCACAGCGCCATGTCTCTGGAAACCGAGGAGCTTCCTTCTCCGCACCACAACAGAGCAGGACCGGGAAGAAGTCAACTCTTAAAAAACAAACAAACAAGAAGCAGGTGTGTTCCCCTCCCTTCCACGCCAGCAGGACCGGGCCCATACTGTGCCATTTACTAGTCACACTTCTGACCTCTATTTTATTTTTGGTTTCCCTGGCACGATCAAGAACTGCAGTCATCAATGTTATCTAAGCATCTAATTCATAACGCTTGGCTGAACCCTTCCAAGAATCAGAAAGCAAGGTGGTATGCAATCTGATACGGGGGCCGGAGCCAATTTTTAAAGAAGACAGGAGAAAAGTTCCCATCAGCTTAAATGGAACTTGGATCAGGCTCGCAATGATAAAAAGGCAACAAATATTTTAAGACACTAAAAGAACCATTTCAGGCACGCTCAGATTTACTGAAAGCTGTAACTTGACCTACCCCGGCTCCCCAGTCCACAAATTCTCTCCTATCAAAAGACAACGTGTGTGTCAAACCAGTGCTGTTACCCTACAGCTACACACACACTCTTTAGCCTGAAATAGTAGTTAAGCTTTTAACTGAATAGAGATTTTTAAATAAAACTTGCTTTCCTTAAATACAACTAAGATGAAGCATAGCATCAAAATCTTTTGTCAGTATTCTTCACTTTGTTTTGTGGTTTTCTAAGCACAGAATGCCTGGTTAAAGGAAAGATAGCCCTCCTTCAGCAGAAAGTGCTGCCTTTTGCAGGAGCAGCTAAACTCACACGCTGAAAGACATTGTAAAGTGGGTGATAAAAAGTACTTAATATGCATGAGTCTCTACACTCAGTCCGTACCCCCCAAACTGGATTTATCCATCATATGAGAAGCACCTTATCCCTCAGCTACAAGGTGTCATCATAAAACCAGCAGAATGCTCAGAGCCCTTCATAAAACACTTTGCCACGGGGACCAAATAATTATAATACATATGTAGTGATAAAAATGTACGCTATAAAAGTACTTCATGTTTTATTCTTTCAGCAAGGTGATTTGGTCAAGGACTGATGAACAAAAGCCTGTCTCTAAATTTTGTTATTTGATTTTATGTAAAGCTACCTGATAGGTACTAGCTCAGAGGATGCGGACATTACTGACCACATTGTTATTCTGGATGGGGGTCTTCAAACAAACAAAGCATCACAGGCTATTGCATTTTGGAAAGATCCAGTCCTCCTCGCTGAAGTGCCAAACATTCGTTGGAGTCTTGGAAACCAATAAATTTGCCAGAGAGATTTTAAAATCTACAGTGCTTCGGTGAGCAGTACAGCAAAGGGCCGGTGGTACTTTAATGTCTTTACCCAGCAGGACCAGATTGCATATTCAGTTTAAGTTGTTTAAAAATGAGGCCTTTTAATTTCCCACATTTTTGGTTCACAAAGGCAGGCCAGCATTTCAAAGAGCTGCTGCTGAAGAAAAGATGTCACATTTGCCCTTTCAGACAGCCGTGCTCCCCTGTTGGCAAACATTTCTCATAAGCGGTCTCTCCAGAGATGACTCTTTGGACACTTCCCCCATTCCTTTTCCTAGAGGCAATCCCACTGTAAAGTAATGGATCTAGACAGACAATTTTTAATACTTCACTTTCTGAGTAGGACAAAAAAGATTTCCCTACGATTCCTCAGAAAATCTACATCTTTGGTGCTGCTATGCCCTGACTTAGGTTTTCAGTGACATAGCTGATCCCGCCTTTGGAAAACACTGGAGGAAGTCGGGTGGCTCGGCTCCTCCGCGAGCCCCCTACTCCTCACACACACATCAGTGGAGCCTGTCTTTCAATGGGTCAAACTTTAGCCATGCAGTTAATTTCAGCTTTGATGAAAGAAGTTGTCAATCTGCCTGAAAAAAAAAATAGATATATAATAACAACTTCAACAGAATTGGTGATTGAAGAGCTCAAAGACCAGGCAGTTGGTCTACCAGGTACCAGCTGCACATGGACCTTCCAAAGAATTTAGATTTTTAAAATACAAAGGAAAAAAAAACCTGATGGTTTGGGTTAAGCTTTACAACATTTGTATTTTCTAAAATGACTCAAAGGATTTTCCTGAAGGCTTCCCTAGTAAGTTTTCTGTTCTGAGTCCAGATTATACGACAGATGCTGTCCTAATGAAAGCATCAGCAGGCCAAAATTCCCTTGCTATTCAAAGGCAATGAACATTTATGTGTTAAAAGACTGTCTTTAGATTGTGGACTCTTACGGGCAGCAACCCTGTCTAGATTTAGGTTTTTAAAATGATGAATACAGTAGAGCTCTTATCTTGATGGGGGTCTGCTGACACAACCATAAAATTAATAGGTGGTTTTACAGGAGCAGGTCCAATCCTGCTTCCATTAAATTCAATGGCATTTCAACCATAACGGAATCAAGTCAAAATTTCTCCTGAGTCACAGTTACAGTGCCTCCATAATTGTGTTGGATTCAAAGTGTAAAGTTTAGCAGATTAAAGATGCACAGCCTGGGCCAGACCTCAAAAGCATGCAGCATCCACACTAGAAGCCAAGTTTTTCCTCAGCAGCAGTCGTGGAACACAGACATAAAATCTGATCTTCAAACCAAAAGTAACAGCAGAGGTCTGCCTTTATGCAAGGAATGAAAAAGAAACCAAAGGGCTTTATAAGAGGGAAAAAAAATGGATTTGCACTGTAAAAAGCTTTATTTCTTAAGCTTTTTGAATGCGACACAAATGAACTGCATTACTGCACATCACCAAATCAGCCTGAGCACATTCAAACTGCAAAGCAAATCTCAACCTAGACAAAATCCCTAATGAAGTCCCCACAGGGCAGACTTTTTCTATTCTGTCTTTGAAAATGATGAATGGTAAAGTGGGAAAGAGTGCAACGTTCACATCCCACTGGCTCCTGAGTCAGAAACAGAGCACATCAGATCTTTATCTGATGCAGCGAATAATCCCCAAGCATATCTCGGTATGTCACTGCTGATGATGCTCTTTTAGCATGTCACTTCAACATGCTATTCTCAGATCAACTGAAGATGCTGAACCTTTTCACACCTCCGTATGGTTAACACGGCTAGCTCCAGAAACGTTCAGGGCTGCAGCGACTGGGGAGCTACACAACTGCAAAGAAGTGAATCTGAAGACATTCAAACTGAACATGCCCCGCGCTCACTCGCTGGGTAGGATTTGGATTTAGGATGCAGCGATGCCACTGTAACAGCCACCCACTGCTGACAGCGTTGTACTCAACCCCTCTCCTGCCCCACACTGCAGCTGACTCGCCCATTGAGCACGAGTGGTTGCCCAAACAGGCAACAAGCCAGTTCAGGGAGCTAAACTGGCAGAGAAGCAACTNAAAAAAAAAAAAAAAAAAAAAAAAAGAAGAAAGCTTTCTTCTGTGGCTTCAGATTCCTAAATTAGCCTCCTGATGGGTCAGATGAGTGCTGGTGTCGGAGCAAGGAAGGAAGCAGAAGCACGCAGCGGAGGCAGGGAACCAAGACTGCCCTTTCTGGAAGGGGGGTTCTGCAAGGTGTTAGATCACCTTGGCTGTCTCGTCAAGCAGCACCTCTAATCTCCTGTTTTTGTAAGAATACAAAATTCCATACATCTTTAATTAGGGGAAAGCAAACTATTAAATTAAACTTCAAGATCTTTCTTTACCAAAGTTTCATTTTATACATATATATATATACACACATAATTTATGTAGGAGATATTCTAACTCTTTCCTGTCCCAGCCATGTAGTAAGAATCCACATTCAGCACAGAATCACAGAGACCAAGGTTAGGAGATCACTGAGGGTTTTCCCTCTTATAAAATTATCCACAGACTTAGTATGCATCTGGAATGAAGTCCTCCAAGGAAAATGAAAGGCATGAGGAACAGTGTAGTGTCTATCCCACAAGACGCTACTTGTAGCTCTTCCTCTTTGGTGACAGGTGTTATAATCTGTGACATTCTGATTTGAAAACCAGACTTAAGTCTTAGTTTAATAAGAACCACAGTAGTTTCAGTTTCACGCAGAGCTTTCTCCCACATTACCCGTGTTAAGCGTATGGATGCACCTATCAATTCTTCCCACAGCACCACCCACACCTCAAAAGACCTTTCTTTGTTCTACAGAGTCCGTCATAGCTTGCTATCATTTTGCTGACTGGTTTGTGGTTTCTGGTGCCTGTGAGGAACACCATTTAACAGTACCCAGCTTTCAGCAAGGCTGCCCATCCAAATTCAGAGAGAAGCTATCAGCAAAGGTGAAGTAGTTGAGGTTGTAGACAAATCTTCCCAAGTCACTAACTTTTCAGGGCTTTTCTCAGATCTACACTATCCACAAAGAAAATGTCCACAATTACAAAGCTGTTTCCTGCCGTGCAGTGCAGAGAGAAAGAAGTTTACGCTTCATCTCCCACCTCCCTGAAAAAATTCTGCAGATCAGCTCAAAATCTCATTTCCTCATGACCTGAAACTTCCTAATTATCCAGCCTAAGCTTTCTTGTGACCCATTCAAACCAATTCGTTCTTGTCCTCTATTTCAAGGACGTTTTTCTTCTCTCTTTAGCATTAAACATCAATGTATTTACAGAGACCAACAGTGTACCCTCTCAGTTTTCATTCTACAGGCTAGATAAACCAAGGTCTTTAGACTCTATCATTTTATAGTCTTTTCATCCCTCTGATCATCCCAGTAAGCCCTTTCTGCGCCTGTTCCGGTTTCAACTCACCTTCAGGAACACAAGTGACCATAACTGCACTTTGCATTTGGACTAGATCCTACCGGTGCCATATGCAGTGGTACCGGTAAAGCTCTCCATAAGCCTCACATGTAAACATTTTGGGCACTTTAGATCATCAAATCCCTTCTGCAAGGCACCCATCTATGCTGAAAATACTTCCCAACTTTGCAACGTCTGCAAATTTCAGTAACACACTACTACTTTTTTTACGACAAGATGTTTAATGTCCCTAATAAAAACAGGGAATAAAACGAGACCAAGGACCAATCCATAAAAACTCTACTAATAACTTCACTCCAGTCTGATACTTTTCAACACTCCCCATTGCTGTCTTCTCTTCAGTTATTTTGCCATTCGTCATACGAATCAACTGCTAACACGCATTTTACCTCCTGTAGCAAATTCTCTCTTCTGCTGGGTCATACCTAACACAGCCCTGCGGATCAGTGCAACCATAATTCCCATTTCTAGAAAAAGAAATTCCTACCAAAAACAAAATACCAGGCTTGCCTGAAACTATTCATCCAGCTTCAGCACACTCATATTGCACATACTTCCAGGCCTTCCTCTATTCCTTCATACAAAAGCGTGCTCCTACGCCCCAAGTACAACCCCGATCAGACTGACAGCCCTGCTGCTTCCCAGGTCACGGTCCTGGCCAAACACAAACCACACGGACAGACGTCCACAAACACTCAAGGCTGGCAAACACCTGCATTTCCTCAGAAAAAAGCACTCCCTCCCTTCACCCGGGCTTGCTCCCACCTTTGCACCACATCTTGCAGTGACCTGGAAGGGAACCACTGTGGCCGAAGACAGCCCTTCTGCTTGGCCAGATTGTTCTCCAGTTCCCCGCTTCAATTCACCAGGCAACAACAGAAACGCTTGTGCCAGTGAAAGGGAGGGGATGGATGGTTGGAGGGAAAACACTCACTTCTTTTAGCAGTGGTGTCAACTGCCCCTGCTCCCTTTGCTCATCACGCATCAGGGAATCTCCCAGCCCCGTGATACCACCCCAAGGAGTCTGTCAGAAATACTGGCTAGCCCAGTTAGCACATTGTGCGGCCACATTCAGGCTATATTACATTTGCACTCCCGCTTGAATACACAGCGTTTATAAAGACTTCTGTTCCCTTTTCATTTATATAGCTTTAAATTTTTTTGCCTTACACTTTGGCGTGTTTCAGGGCCGCAGTCAGCTTCATTGCAGCTATTTCCATTTTATCCCTGTGCTTCTACACCTCTAATACACGTGTTCTTCTGCACCCTGCCCTTCTCCCATTCCTTGCAGACCCTCTGCCAAGCACCCACAGCCCGTTAGACTACAAATCCTTCCTGGCAGTTTCACCCTTGCTCGGCTACCGTTTCCACAGGGTTTCTGCATCTCTGACAAAGTTTCGAGTTTCCTTCACATTCAGACCCACAATCACCTTTATGAACTGGTTCTCTTCAGATCTCAAAGTTTACTATTTCAAATTAGTTCCAGGCTTGTTTCTTTTAACTCTTCTGCTTAAAGTGGATTTACTTAGGAAGACGCAAGTCGCAGTTACTGCTAAAAGACACCATCGGCTTTTTGATCGCAGGACCGCCAGGTTTTCCCGAGCAATGCTGCTCATGTGGAAAGCCTGGCTGCTCCTCGCAACTCAGCCGCCCCAGGAACTGCCCTCTGCCTCTCCACCATTTGTACCATCGAGCAAAAGGCACTCTATCATTTTACACACAAGCAGAAGGGCGTTAAACCTGCTGCCATAGCCATTATTCCTCCTGGGATTTGACCACTCTCAGCCTAGAAGTCTGCGCCTTCACTCACCAAAATTGCGTTTAATTCTCCCTCCAAAAATTATTCTGTGCTGCAACTGTCCTGTTTCCAGGCTCACCTCAGCAACAGGCGCCTGCATGTACACTGACACACAAATAAACCAGATTTTAAAAAAAAAAAATCAATCTGAAGCCTACGGAATCCCTTTAGATTGGAGGTGTTTAACATTAACAGGAAAGTGTGAATGATACTGCAGGGTAATTTATTTATCTGCCCTATTCTCAGATATCTGCAGTGACCATATACTTGACCCAAATGCTGTTCCCAACATGCACCTTCAACCTGTGTTTTTCTTCACGTTGCTTCCGTGCACCTTGACCTACCATTTGAAAGGCTGAACAATTCCCTTTCCTTATTTGCACGGGAACATAAAAGATATTTTTAGAAAGCAGCAAAACAAATCCTTACCTACACCAAGCAATTTTCAGTAAACTACAAAAAATTGTCCATTTTCCCTCAAAAAAATTGCTGTTCCCTGTCTTTATAGCCGCATAGTCCTTCCAGGACTGTGGGGACCCAAACAAAAGCAAAAAAACCACTGCAGGTGCAGCCCTGCTGGGACAATAAAGAGGCATATCGTCACCTCCCCGCACACTTACTGGGAAAACATGTTTCTTCAAGGACAGTAGTCTCTCTCTCTCCTCCCCCAACCTCTCCCCAGTAGTTTTAGGAGCAAAAGGCAGGTTTAGTGTCCCAAAAACATTGGGACAAACAAGTTTTCAGTTAATTTTTTGAAGGACGGCAATTTATTACCCTGTTATAAGCAGTCCTCAATCTAACTTTGCTGCACACACCCTGTAAGTCTGAAACCCAAAGGTGAGGAGCCTCCGTCCCTGGCTCCAGATCTCGGCTCTTCAGCTCTGTCCCAGCTGCTCTGTGGGCATATGAAGCCTCTCTACCCTCCCCTCTCCGTCCAAGCACTCCTAGCTCACTCTCTCCCTTCCTCAACAACTCCACCATCTTCCCTCCTGCCTTCCTCCAACCTTCGGCACAGCTGCCCTTGTAGGTGCTCCAGATCTTCCAACTCCCAATTTTTCTCCTGAGCATCCAACCTGAGCTGCCTTTTGCCACCTGCCAAGTACACAAGGAACAATAGAGACACCAACGTTTCATAGAATCATCGAATGGGTTGGGTTGGAAGGGATCTTTAAAGATGATCTAGTCCAACCTTCCTGCAATAAGCAGGGACATCTTCAACTAGATCAGGTTGCTCAAAGCCCCGTCCAACCTGACCTTGAATGTTTCCTGGAATGAGGCATCTACAACCTCTCTGGACAACCCATTCCAGTGTTTCACCACCCTCACCGTAAAAAATTTCTTCCTTATATCTAGTCTGAGGAGTTGGGCAGGTCCGTGCCCATGGGAGATCTGCAGGGCAGGAATGCCAGCAGTGGAATGTAGCACAGCTTTCTATGGCAGGAAAGCCCGGGACAGTGAGGGCAGCTGAAGTGAGGGTGTCCCATGGTCCTGCTGTGCTCGAGGTAGCACTGGGTCACCTGAGAGGACAGCCTGGGATGGGAACAATGGGTACCCCATGGTGCGTGTTCTCATCACCACCTGCCATGTGGGTGCCAACTGTTGATATTCCCAAGGGCAGAGGTGCAGGGCAGCATGAGAGTGGGTGCCCATGAAGGCATGAAGGTCATACGACTGATCAGAAAGACCTCCCTCACTCCACAGCATGGAACTGAGGAGCACAGCTAAGACACATTTGCTAACACTCTTGCCAGAAGCATTGGCAAGAGCCTTTCGGTACTCGGGAAAGAATAAGGTCTTCATGTCTCATCTTAACACTCTTCAGGTCCTATCTGTAGTTTGAATTTTTCCCCCTCTCCAGTGACAAGCACAGTAGCTGTTGTGAAACATGATGAGTCATAGCTGCAGGCTGCAAGGGGAAAGCAAGGTAAAGGGAGAGCAGGAACAGAGCAAGACGGAAGGGAAAGCTGCTGTCACTCACCAGCCTCCAAGTCATCGCTACGTGGCTACCGCTGGCTTCTCCGCAGTACCACATACATTTATCTTCAGCTTTCCCTCATCCCGTGGGATGAGGAGGAACTTCAGAACAGCCACCATATGTTATACGTTGCTGCCTGAGAGCAGCATGAGAGTCACTGGGCCTTTTTAACCAGAAGATGCAGTGGGAACTGCCCCTTGTGACAGTGGCAAGTTGGGAAGAGTGTTTGTCAGGCAGCTAATCTAGGAGGAAAGCAGCATGTTGAGAAGGCCAAGAGGAACATGTCTGGATCAAGATACGCTGAAACTGTCTTTACTGTTGCCTTTTATGAAAATTGGCAGCAATCACCCATCCTGGCTGCTCTGCTTCACCATATGTCCCATCTCCAGTGGCACCACAAATATGGTGGGAAAAATCTTCCTGTGCCAAATGTTTCAAACACAAATGTAGAAGGAGGTAAGTCTTTTAGGGCGCTGATTTGATTCACACCTGATGTATTTTTCATGCAGTAATTTGAATATAAATATGATACTGTTGTGGACACAAGGCATCTATTCCCGCAGTGTCAAGTGCTGCAGTCCTGAATGCTTGCAGAAACGCACCTGCTTAGGTCCACAATGCTGATGCAGAGCAGGACCAGGTATTTCTTAGGCTGATATTCAGTTGTGCATGGGAAACAGTTTTCCCACCTTAGAAATCACTTTTGGAGCCTTGTAAGTGTACCTGCTCTGTGACAACGCCAATGCTATTCACAGCCCTTAGTGAAGAAACCAAGACAGAGGGACCCACCTCCCAGCACAGGCAGCGCAAGGACAACTTGCTGGTGCCAGAGAACAGTCCAACTCCAGTGACCACCCCACTTAATTCAGGTGAAAAACTTGAACCTCAATTTGTCACGCATCAGCCTCAAAACTAATTTCACTTAAACTGATCTTCTCTCTCTCCATAAAGATAATTCTGTGCTGGATTGTAACTTGCTTCTGGTTCAAACTGTGACATTTATTCCCAACGGAGAGCTTCATTTTCAATTAATTGCACTTTTTTGACCAAAAGCAAAACACTGTCACTTAAAAATGTCCAGCCAGTTCTACACAACAATCTGCTCTGAGGTCTGCTTATCTCAGTGTTTCTACCAGAGCTGACAGTTGCTGAAATATAGGCACTAGGATTGCTGGTGTTGACAAGGCTTTAAAGCATCATCACACTGAGTAGCCATTAGAGGTTATATTTCATTGGAAGTAATGTAATTCAATTACCATCACTCTTTAGTATGTGCCATCTCTGGAGGCTGACAATAAGCCGTATCATCCATCAGATTTTAACCTGAACTTTGCATTCTGGCCCTATAGATTGCCAGTTCTCCATTATAAATGGCTTCATATTTTTAGCGTCATTTCTTAGGGAAAAGAGGTTATCCAATTATACTGTACATCCATCTGCCTGCCTGTCCGTCCTTCCTCAGCTTTTCAACCAGTTCCAATCAGGAGGCAAAGGTCTTCAAGAAAATTAAGTTCCTATCAGTTTTGCGACTAATCAGAGGCAGGGTAAAGAAGAGAAATCATTTGGGAGTGGTGAGCTATGTAATCCCTGCAAACTGACAATCCAGCGAGCATGGGCAGCTAACACTGTCTCTTTCTCCATGCAAGGAACACAAAAGGGTGGGGAATTTGTGTTACTGAAAGGACAGAAGGTCAGGGAGACCCATGTCTTGGACTGTGAAACACAAACCCCAAGGAAAGCAGGCTCCTTTAAAACATGGAACAACTATTTTATTAACACAGCGAGCTTAGTAATTTACAAAGAATTTCTTGTGCATTTCTTGTGCAAAGAATGTTTTGAGTAATTCACTCTGACAGTCAAACATATTGCAGACACCAAATATAAATTGCACAGAAAAGTGATGTGACATTTGCTTTCCCAAGTCTATGCACTTAAGCTCTATCAATAACCACATTTTCTTTTCCTGAATATCTGAAGTGTAGAGTAACTGATTCACTATGTTTATCTGTTTAAACGATTACTTTTACTGATGATTACCAACATTACTGATTCATATTATTGTTGTTCTTCTGCCTTTGTGCTGCCTAATTGAACCATAAAAGTACTCATGACTTCACCAGTTCTGTGTACCGTACACCAGCTGCACGAGGATTGGGACTTATGACGACTTACTCACTCCTCACTGGCAACTTGTTTACATCTGTCATTGCATCCATTCCCTTTCTCTCTTCCTTGCCATCCTTCCAACCTTTTGCTCCTCATATTGCCATTTATGCTAACTCCCTTCTTTTGGCCTTTCCTGCTCACTGGTTCTCACCATCTCTGCATCTCCCTTTCTCCACGTCCATGCATTCTCCGTCTCAGCCTTGCCCCTCATTCTACCACCTCTTTTTCTGCCTCCCACATACACTGTCATGATCGGTACCTTCTGGCTTCCTGCCCTAGCCTGCTCTTTGTTCAGAAGATAGGGAAGGTAGAGAGGGGAAGGTGACTTTCTCACGCAAAACATTACTAGAAAGGGATCAGTGAACCTGGAGTCCCCCATAAAAACACTTATGCTGAACCTTCCTGGTCTCGCTTCCTCAGACTCCTCCATGGATCATGTATTGGGAAGCTAGGCTTCCCTCTTACTCCTCTTGTTTTCACCTGCCCACTCATCACCATCTTGTCATGTTCCCTCCTCCTCTCACTGTTGTCCCATTCAGTTCCCTCCTCACCCTTTTCCCAGTTACCGTTACTCCCCTCTGACACAGGTATTTTCAGCTACACCCAAAGCCACACCCTAACTCCTTTTTGAGTGTCTCTGCAACGTTTAGGCCACCGGTTGACTATTGGCATCCCCTCCTTCATGCTTCTAACAAATCCCAGTGAATACACAGCCTCTCTTCACTTTAGACGTACCACTGCTGTTCTAGTCCTTGTCACCTTTGGAGGTTTGGATACTTTACTGCTTGAAGAAGTTGCCTTCTACTATTTGGGGATTTACTTGCTCAATTTCAGTTCCCCCTTGCCCACAATCTATCCGGGGTGTGAACCCCCATGTATGTCAGATGTCTGAAGTACTCCCAGGTAAGGGTCACATCACATCACACACACACAGACACAGACACACACTCCTCTGCTGCAAGACAGCCCGTGTTGCTGAGGACGGTCACCCATCAGCTGCAGGTAGGCTGGCTTGGCAGCCTAACTCCCACGTCTGAAATACCAAGTCTTACCGCTCCCTCACACCCGTTACTCACTCCTGCTGCCACGCCGCAAGGAGCACCAGCTGAACTTTCAGGACAAGACCACCAAGCCTCTTCCCTTCATTCCTAGACTTTTTATAACTGTTATCCACTCTTATTTCTCATTTTCTCATCCACATATGCCACCCTTTACCTCCTCCTCTACTTTCTTTTGTCAGTTCCTAGAAAGCTCTCTGCCTACGCACAAAAGGCAACTTTGTCTCGTTTTGGGTCTCTACTGAAAGGACAGACTTTAAAAATCTTACAGTATATCCTTTAGTCTTCCCTGACCAGCTCTGACCATCATTATTGCTTGTATCTAAATTGTCCATCTGCATTATTACCGATTCCTGATTTTGTCACCTTTTCCCTCTCCTGTGTTCATTATACCACCCATAGGGTCTTGTTTCTAATTGGACTGCAAGATATTTAAAGCAGAAACAGTGCTCGCGCAGCACCTGGTGCAACCGGGGCTTGTAGGAGCCAGCAAGTATTTTTCCCACAGAACGTTAAGGATCGTGACTGCCCAAGGCAAGTGAGAACTTACCGAGCCGTACAGTTCCCCTTTCTCATTCATTCCAAGGTAGAGTCCACTGTCGACTCCTCGGATGCTGACCAAGCCCACTGCTATACTGATAAATTCCAGTATACCTATAAAATGCAGGAAAAAACAAACAATGTACATATTGTTTCCATTGAAAGATTATTTGTTTCAGATGTGACTGATCCCTGAGCAACAAGCAGCTATTTTCAAAGGTGTTTTTTCCATTTTCAGAGTTGTTTAGAGGAAGATAAGGAACAAATTAATGTATCTTAAAGTACAATACTTCAACAGTGGAATCCCTGCTAGAATGATGCATTGCAGACAGCATTAACATACCAAATTAAAAGATCACTCTCAAACTTTCTCATCATTTCTAAACACAAATCTAAAGTTCAGTCATATTCTGTTTTGCACAATAAATATTACATTCAAAGAAAAAAAAAAAAGTTTCCATATTGACAAAATTAGCAGTATTAAAGAACTCACGGAATTTGTCTCGCGAAATAAATTCTGAAAAATACACTTGAATCAGAATCGTGAGATGAAAACACTGTTACACACGGAACCAAAAGATCTACTTCCAGGCGTCAATGAATCAGAAATATGGGGAAAGATTTACTCACAGTATGATCTTCCAGAGGCTTGAGAAATGAAAATCCTTAGTATAGTCCAGAGTCTCACACATTTCTGTCTAGATACTAACCATTCTCTCCAGTGTGTTTTTACCCATCTCAAATTTGGAAATTCATATATTCTAAACCTAAGTAATAGTGTATCAATGATTCAGTCTTGCGGTGCGCACAACAGCAAGCTCAGACAGACATTTGTGGACCAGGAATAAGAACACTTTGCAGAGAAGCACTGCTTCTGCAAAGCTCCGAGGTTCAGCATCAATGTGCACGGCGCAGCGCGTACCTGTACCAAATATCAGCTCACCTGGTTCTGAGGGGTTGGGGGGTTTTTTTGGCAGCCTTCCCTGCAAACTGCTGACCTCTTCAATGAGGGTGCTACCAGCCGAACCTCGCACAAACCTAGAAATCTTGTCTAAAAAATGGAAATTGTTTCCTATTTGGGAGTGCTTGTGTAAGACTGCAACGATCTCACAGGAGTTATCCGGCACCGTTCACTTGCACGCTGCCGCATTATGTGACTTTCTGAGCCACAAAACAAAGCACAGAGTAGCATTTTCAATATATTTTGCGAGTTTTCATGTCTAAGTACATCAGGTAACTATTTTTAAAGCTTATTGGAAACTGTATTTGCATGGAATAATAAAATAACGGTACAGTATGTGTTGAGCCTCATGTGGCCAATAAAAAAGCACTTCCATGGATTTTTTGAACAATTAATTTGGCATCTCCCGCAAAATAGTTGTGCACTAATCAATAACAGGCATGAATCACATAAATCTAACAGCACAAGTTGAAGCCAATAGGGAAAATTTATAGCCAAGCTAATGTAAAGATGAAATGTATTCCCTGTAAGGGACTATTGATCACTACCTTATATATTATTCAGTACTACAAACACCATAGTCTTATTGTTTTGATAACCCCGTTTTAAGGCCTGGGCATCTTAAATTATTCTCTGCATACGCACAAATAAAAAATACTGAGAGGAAATATTTAGTAACTACGGATTATATTTTTTTTTTTAAGTAATAAAAAGTGATAGCATGCTGTTTATCTGGTATATGTAGTGTCTCAAATACAATCGATCCATTGAAACAATTTAAACATTCCCATTGTATCTGGACATGCAATACTTCCAGATTTCTTTCTAAGGCTTTTGCTGTAAAGCTTTTACCAAACTATCATATTACCAAGCAATTTTAACTGAGGTTAAATCTTATGTTAAGTGTGTATTATACCATACTATAGCTAAGTTAGTAAGTCTGGCATCTTTCACGTCAGTATAAATGTAGACTTTAATTGCTGTCCTCATTTCAAATATTTGGGTGCATGCTGCTTAGTGCGTCAAAAGAACAAAACAGCACTGTCACATCCTATTGTAAGTGCAGAAGATGAATTTAAGGCACCTGGCATAGAGCATCCACATATCTGACATCAGAATAGAGACTTCTTCATTTGAAATATTCAAAAGCCTATCCACAGCAAGTTTCCTGTGGCATGCTGTTAAGTCCTTCAAGAGATTATCTGGGGCCAAGCATGCAGTCTTACACGAGCCTTGCCAGTTTAAGGATTGCATGTTCCTGTGAGTATTTTCATTGTCTCACTATACAGATAGCACTTAGGACCTGAACCAGATATTAAAATAGATATTCCTCTTCAAAATGAGGCTGGACCAAACAAAAATCAGGACAGCTCCAAAATTTAAAAGCTAGGGCCCTATTTATAGCTAAAAATGGAGAAGAGAAGAAAAGGAGAGAGGAAATAACGGTCTCGGTACATGGGATGCTGAGTATCTTCTTGTCAGACATCAAACATTTTCTTGAATGAAACCACTTCAAGGCAAAACCCGCTCCTCCACAAAGAGGTTAGGAAGAAGGTTTGGGGGAAAGTTATTCCTTTACATGCCCACATCAGCCCTTCACGCACCTTCTTCCACGTGATCCGACTTTGAGCATGCTGAACGGCAGCAGGACACCAGGACGCTGACCGTGAAGGCCAGCCCTGCTCTCCTGCCAGGCTCACAGGAGAGGGGAGCTGGGTCGTACACACAACGGGAAATCTTAACTTTCACCGAGTTTAACTCTAGTGAAGAACAGACTTACAGAAGCATTTGCCTTGGGTGTAAGCAATGAACATCTCTGCAGCTACACATCTTTTTCTTGCTGGCGTTCCACCCCTTGCACATTTCTGTCTTTGGCTACATATAGGCTCTCGATGTACTGCTGGAGTGAAGCAGTTCAGCTTCCACCTCGCACCCTAACACACCAGCAACGAGTACGGTAAACAAGCACCTCTGCCAGCCACTTCTTTGTACGACTGACTTCCCGGGGAAGCAGAGCGAAGGGAAGCGGCGGAGGACGCGCAGGCAGAGCGCAGGTCGCTGGAGCTGCGCTGCCGCGTATTTACCAAGCAATCATTCGCCCAGGGGCGAGGGAAGCAGAGCCCTTGGCGGCTCAGAAGCTCGGTGATGGGGCGAGGGCAGGGGCTTCCCCGGCGTCCCCCTGCCCCCGACGCCTCCCTCCCCCCCTCCCTCCCGCCCGCCGGGGCTGCGGCGCTCGGCTGAGCAGAGCGCTCCGCCGGGATGCGTCCCGCCTGTCGCAGCTGTCACCGCTCCGCCCGCTCCCCCACATGATGCCAATTAAGAGACGGGAGCGCAGACAGCCACAGCCCCCCAGGAGGCAGCAGGGCCCTCCTTCAGTTTCAGGCTCTTGCAGCGCCCTTGCCCACCCCCCCAACCCCGCATCCCCTCCCCTCTGCAACGCTCCACAGCGGGGGAGACCGCGAGGTCTGCTCGGGGCCCTCCCCTCCCTCTAAAACTTGGGCCCCGATTTCCACAACCCCTCGCATGCACCACCACCCCCCGCCCCGGTCTGCCGGCTCTCCCCGGAGACAGCACNAGCCCCGGCCCGCTCCCCCCCCCATCCATCAGCAGAAGGGACGGGGGGCCGCAGGGCCCCGCAGGGTCCCCCCACCCCTGGCCGGAGCCGCCCCCCCCCCGCCCCGTCCTGCCGGGCGCTGAACCCGCCTGGGCAGCCCGAGCGCCGGGGCGGGCGGGGAGGGGCGGAGGGGCGGGCGGGCGGACGGCTGCGCGGCTCCCGCAGATGATGAACGCAGCGGTTCCGTGTAGCAGCAGGTCCCGGGGAGCGGAGGTCACCTGCTGACAAGCTTTTTCTTTTTTTTTTTTTCCTTTTCCTGCATGCTCCTATTTTTTTAATGCTGTGCATGCAGTACTTGTGCTGACGCACAGAGGCACGCCTCTCCGCTGTTACAGAGTTCCTGAATTTACAATGACTCCACTGTCTAGCATAGCAAATGCCCTAGACTAAAGGAGACTGCATCAAAAAATTTTTTTCTTTTGTCACCCAGGAGAGAGAAGGCTTTGATCACCTGAGATCGCGTTAAGGGGGGAGAAGGGGGGGAGGGGGGGGCTGAGCCGAGCTCTCTTGGGGAGCTTTTCTGTTAGAGATGGACATCTTGCAGCAGGAATTGCGAAATGCCAGGGCTCCCAGAACCGGGCGAGTATAGACACACAATATGGCTCGGTTTATTGTATGCAATAGGCACGCATCCAACATAGCATCACAAAAGAATTACTCTTATCTGATGTCTTTCCAGAGGTGTGTGCGTGTGTGTGTGCGGGGAGGGGGATTCCCACAGGGCAGAGCCCAGAGAGGAGTTTACGCGCAGCCCCCGGGGTTTTCTCTTTGTCCTCCTTATTCCTGGAGGAAAACTTCCTTCTGACTCGTGCCCCCACATCCACACACACGCAGGTTTCCCTCACACGCTCGGAGGAGAGCAAATCAGCCTGCTCTCCCCCGGGCAGCTCCCGAGTTGGGATGCAGACCTTCCCAGGATCGTCAGAAGACTTTACAATCACCAAAACCCAAATAGCATCTGCTATTCGGTAACCTTCCGACAAACACAACGGCAATGTCACGGCACCGATACAAAAGCACCGACATCCCTTCCCCGCCCCCAAATAAGCCGGGAGCCCCGACGCATCCCATGGCTTTGCCGTGCCCGGTCTGCCCGACCCCGGACCGAGCAGGGGCATCACCGGCGGGCTCCAGGGGAGAGGAGTTATCACAAGGGTGGATCCTGGGGAGGGGGGATCAAAACGAGGAGGAAAAAAAAAACCCAAACATCTATTTAAAGCCAAGGCGCTGCACGGGCTGGGAGAGCTGCCCCTCGGAATCGTCAGCTTCCTTACAACTGCGGCTGGAAAGCCATTTTTAAAAATAGACGCCGCGAATAATGTGGTCGCCGCCGCCTCGCGAAGGGAACAGCTGGCGGCCCTCCTCCGGGGGCGGCGGGGCCCCGCGGGGTGCCGG
>RSEF01000001.1:204522453-204551082 GCA_003993805.1 Himantopus leucocephalus | reverse complement strand
AAAAAAAAAAAAAAAAAAGAGAGACCCGGAGACGGGGGAGAGGATTTCTGTTTCTTCTTATGATGCCGAGAATTGATGTTAGTGTGGGTTTGCCGCGCTCCGATACAGCTGCATTAATGAGGAAAGGGACAGAAGGGTCTCCTGCTGTTGCAGAAGTGTCGCTTGGGCAGAGCTGGAGGACCGGGCAGGACGCGGAGGTTTGCATGAGGCAGAGGACGGCTCCGGCAGCCCCTTGAATAAAAGTGCAGAACCTGAAGACGGGCTCTTTTGGGGGTGATGGGGAGAAAGAGAGAGGGGCAGGGAGAAAAGGTGAAGAAACATAATATCTTGGGGGCTGGGGGGAGAGATTGCGTGGTGTGAATGATGATGTGCATCGCTGAGGTGGCGGGGCCCAGGAAGGTCACTGGTGGAGGCTGGAAACAGAGCTCTGGAGAAGGAGAATTTTGCAAGGGGGTTAATTAAAAATAATCGACTCTGCATGTCCTCCTGCCCGGTGGGCATGCGGTGGAGGGGGTGGCCCTCTTCGCCTTCCCCACCACAAAAGCCAGCAGCCCAGCTCTGACTGGTGCAGCCTTTCTGCATCCCCCCACTTGCCACCGTGACTTAACACTTGAGAGGAGGGAAAGAGACTTCTAGTTTCCATGTCTAGCGGGGAAACTGCAGCAGGGAATGGCCATGTCCTGAATGCCCACGGACCTGTAGGGAACTGACACGCTCCACGCCAGTGGCGCAGGAGCCACCTCCCTCTCATTTGCCTCCATCAGGCTTTATTGCTATTTGAAACACAGGATGCAGAAGCTTCAGAGCAGTGTCCCATCACGCTAGTTCTGTACAAACGCACAAAAAGAAACAGTTGCTGCACGTCAGTCCATGCATTTCGATGTGCAAGAGCAGACGAGCCCCCCAACACCAAAGCAGGAAAGTCAGCGCTCTCCGGTAAATAATTCCATAGCATTTACCCTATATATCGGGTTTAAGGACACTGCTCACACACACGCTGGTTGTATCAGCGCGAACAACTGCAGAATGACTTGGGAAAAACTGCAGAACTCACCATGTCAAAAATCATTATTCTTTATCAACTGGATCACGGCACTACCCAGAGGCCCCACGGAGGGCTCACAGTCCCATTGTGTCGGATACTGTAGACACATGTAATAAGAGAGATGGTCTATGCCCAAAGAGCTTATGATCTTAACCCATGATGAAAGACAACAGGTGTATACTACAGACCCATGGGGGAAGGATAAGGGGAAAGCAGCCTTGAGAATAAAAAGCAACAGGCCTGGCCAATGACAAGTGTTTGGTGTCAGAAGGAAGTTTTAAGGAGATTTGAAGGAGAACAATAAAGGAGCTTTATGGTTATTAACAGGAAGGTTTTTCCATGCGTAATGGATAACTTGGAAGAGAACATAAAATTGCTTGTTAGGAAATTGGACTGCTGAAAAGTGAAGGTCTGTGCCACTGGCAAAGCAGAGGGAACACTGCGGAGTGACTGAAGGGCCTGGTATCTGCTGCGCTCTCAGTCTAGAAGCAACCATGAAAGAGGCTCCCAGCTCCTTCCCAGTGCTTTAAAATGTACATTTCTAGTCCCACTGAAGAGTATTATATGGAATCTTATTTTTTTTTCTCTAGTCCACGCCTCAGTATTTTCTATCTTGTACTTCACACCAGCGTACTGTATGAAAAATGTCTGAAGGTAACGAAGAAAGTATTCGTATCGTTGCTTTTTTTTAAAGGAACTTAAATGAAAGCCCACAGATTATTGGCTATAGGAAGTTTAGTGTTATAAAAGTGTTATCTAAGTCGAGGCTTTGATGTCTGAATTACTCATAAGTATCAAAGCCACACATGAATTATGCAGGACATCCCCAAAATTATACCCATCTGTGAGTAGGTGGTGTTCCAACCCTGCTTCACATAAAATCTATCTGTGATGTGTAACGTCAGACTTACCCCTTACAGAAGTTTGGCTTTACTGATAGCTGGGGCTGCATTAAAAACCTACACTTTTATCCCCAAGACACTGAGGCAGGAACATCCCTACCCCGAGCTCCCCTCTACTCGAGATTCACACCCACTTCCCTTATACCCTCCTGGAATTAAAGACTGCATCTGCCACAGTGAGTCATCAAGAGCTTACTCATCAGCTTTATGCAGGATTTTAACTCCTGCGAGCAGAGCTGGTCAGAAGGATCCTGCATTTCTTGAGGAGTTCCTGGCACGCGTTCTCCTTACACGTAGCACACTAATGTGACACCTCTGGCAAGTTTTAGACATCATGACTTTGGGTTTTTTTTTAAAAAAAACTGTTTCACCTGGACTCTGCCAACCAGTTCAGCTTTACATGAACTTTTCAAGTTATCAATTTTTGAGTGTCATTTAGAAAAATAAATCAGCCTGCCATGAGAAAATGTTTGGGTTTTTTTCATTCCCCCAGATTGCATAATTTCACCAAAAATACAGGATCCTATTCGGGACCTACAATGTATCTAACAACTCGTTTATTTCCCAGCCTTGCAGACAGAGAACTGGCAGACTTGGACTATTAAAAAGAAAAAAAAAAAAGAGGTGCTACAACTTTTCCATGAAACACATGGCATTGGCCATTTTTGCTAAAATGTCTTGAGTCAGCGAACTTTTAAAAGCTGCTTTTTTAATAAATCGAGAATAATATAGAAAGCAATGCCATTGTCAGTTTTCTTTACAAATGAGAATTAGGGTACTTTGAAGCATGATATAAACCCAGATATGATAAGAGTATTAACTCATCTCACCTCACTTGAGGTTGCTACAATGGAGACATCGAGATCTAAACTACTTGTTCTTTAATGCAGAGAAATAGGAGCAATTTTAGGGCACAAATCATCTGACCTATTCTAGGCATCTACTTTAGGATGACATGACTCATGCTTAATTCTTCCTCGTGTATGAAGGGAGCCTATATTAGATGTAGACTTCTACATGACAGAGGTCCAGATAGGACTGGATGGATCCCACCTGCTGCGCTATACATGTGATTCAGCATTTCCCCAGAATGGCTGGTGAGGGCACTAAACTATTAATATAGCTGCACAAATTAACCCTCCAAAGAAAACTCATGTCATCTCAGCAATGAAAAATTGCTGAAAGTCATGATTATGAAACATTAGATTGCCTGGAAATAAAATATTTGTGAAAACCTATTAAGCGTGTGATTCAGATTGATTGGATTAACAGAAGAAGTGCATACAGGTTTAGAAAAATTCATCTACAGGAATATATTGGCTTTCTTCAAAAACTGTAGAAAATACAGAAGTATTTACGACAAAAAAGATTACCAGGAAGAATCCCAGAAGACAACACAGAAGGGGCCTGTTTCCCAGTTCACCAAATTTCAGACCAGAGGAGTGTAAAACATGCAGTTTAGATGGAGGAAAACCCAAGAAAACACCAGCATCAGCGTCACCATCGATCACAGCTGCGGCAGTACATCTGACATGGACTTCTTACGGCGTTACGGTATTTTGCCGCATACAGGAATTACTGAATCTATGTTAAATAAGCACTGGCAGAATGTGATCTTTGCGACTGTCCTAGGGAGGGAGTTATTGGGTTACATGTTTTAAGATATCTTAATTTAAGTACAAAAGTAATAATGCCATTATCGGTCAGCTACAGTCGAGAGCATTGACACAGGTGTTGATACAGTCTTTTGGAATGCGTGTCCTTGTTGGTGATACTTGAGGGTAGAGAGGGTGATGTAAGTGTGAAAGCTGCCAAATATGTTTAAAATGTCTCTGCATGTATTTGTACATGGCTTATATCTGCTGTTCGTAGTAGTGAACTGATTTTCCATGATGTTGCAAGTCCCTCCAGCTCAAGAGCCAAAGTGCTGTCGACTGGAAGGAGAAAAGGGGAAGAAATCAGAGTTGCCATGTGCGTGGGTGACCGCAGACGCCTCCGCGCGGCGAGTGGTTTGTGCGGCACGGCTCACAGAACCGCTCACTGCGAGAACGGGTCTGCCGCTGCCCACCCTTTGCCCTCTGCACCTTTCCTGCCCGAGCACACGCTGTCTGTCCGAAGAGGTTTTCTGCCTTCTCCACGCTCCCATACCGTTGGTGCGCGTTTGCGGCTGCAGGCTCGGCAGGGTTTGCCGGCAGGCTGCGGGGCGCCCCTGAGGTTCTTCCTTTGCCTGGTAGACTTCTTCATGAGACAGTTCACTGCCTGAAAGCTGGGGTGGCATTCCTACGCCAACCAAGGCACACACCCAGCCACCAGCTGGACCCTGCTCACCAGCGCTAGGCCGGGGCCGCAGCCAGCAACCAGCACCTCGTCACCTCCCCTGGGGCAGGGAGAAGGTGCCTCTCGGCGCTGGCCCAGCCCGGCAGGAGCTGGGTGCGGGCCTCACTTACCGCTCCGCACGCGCTGCGGAAGGCGCAGCAGCGTGGTGCGCCTCCGCCCCCATGGAGAAGGTGGTCCATGACGGCTCCATGCCCAATTTCTGGAATGGCCGAAGGCCTCGCGACCTTTCTCCTTGGAAGGGATTGCCCCTCCACCTACGGCACGGTGGCCACCCAGGACATTTCCTCTCAGGCGAAGGCCGCAGGCCCGCTGGCTCTCCCCGCCTCCAGAACCCACCTCGGCGGGGGTCTCCTCGCCCGAGGCGGGGTGCGGCGGGGCCGCGCCTGGCTGCCGCCAGCTGCCATCCCGGGCCGCCTCCCCGCGGGCCGCGGCGCCGGACCTTCCCACCCACCCCCCCGCCCCCCCGCCCCGGTGGCAGGAGCGGGGCCGGGCGAGGCAGGCGCCGGGGGCTGCGGGGCAGGGGCAGCCGCCCCGCCGCGCTTGTGCGGGGCTCTCTTGCCCTCTAGCGGGCAAAGCCAGCGGGGCGGCCCCGCCGTGCCCCCCGCGGCCTCCGCCGCCCCTCCGGGCCAGCGCTGGCCGTGCGAGGCCGGAGGCCGGGGCGCGCCCGGGAGCTCCGGCTGCCGTACCGGGGACGGCCCAGCCACCCCCCCTCCGGGGAGCGGGCGGACGGGGGCGGGAGGCCGGTGGCCGAGCCCAGCCCCGGGCGTGCTGGTCCCCTGGGCGATGGGCGGTGGCGGTGCGGGTGGTGGATGGCCTGGCTGGGGAGCACAGCGGGAGGAGCCCACCACGAAGAGCGCCCGTCGAAGATGCCACCACTCAGCCAACAGCGGGGAGAGGGACCCGGCACCACGGCCCCAAGAAGTACCATGGAGAGCTGATGAGGAAGTCCATGATGGGGCAGTCAGAGGCACCGTTGGTCTTTGAGGGGTGTGATCCCCTCAGCTGGCCGTGGGCGCAGACCATGCCCCTGTTGCTGGGACCAGAGCTGGCCAAGCAACGGCCGGGCCCTGGGGGGAGCACGGGGCTACGTGCCCCCAGTTGCTGGGCAGACGTGGGGCGCCCACGGCTGCTGCTGCTGAGGAGAGGAGCAGTGGCTGAGGAGAAGGGTGCCCCAGGCACGGCCCTGCCACGCAGGGACCTGGATGGAGGCAGCTCTGCAGTGAGCCCACGGCTGAGTGGGGACGAAGCGGAGCTGGAGGCTGTGCTTGGGGACGGGAGGGCGTCCGTGCTCGTGTGGGGTGTTCTGGCGTACCGTAGGAAGACCAGTTCTTTCAGTTGGCTAGCTTGTGTTTACTAAACATTCTTTTTTGCTAATGAATTAGAAGATAATTCAGTATCGCCATGTCCATCATCTTCTTCCTTCAGAGATCCATATCAGCAAAAAGTTTGTCCTTTCCTACGTTATTTTAAATGTACTGTCTCCATCTAACAAAAGATGGAATCATCGCTAGGAATTCATCATCAAAATCATCATCACTAGGAATTCTTGCTTTACAAATATGTTTTAGAGAATTTGCATTTCTTTTTAAATCTGTCAGTGACTGACTTTCTTCCTGTAGTCTTCAGCTTGACTTTATCACTTTTCCCCACTTTATAAATCAATTTTATACTTTCGCTCTCTCCCCATTTTAAAAATTATGTTCAGTATCACATATTGCATTTTTGATCTGACTGCTGTTGTAACCACTGAACCACAACAGGCTTAAAAGTTATCCTTTTTATGAAATATGGTTTGTTAGCCATCTAACAGAATTCAGAATTTGAGTTTGATTTCTTCCTCTCTAAAGCTTTCCTCCCATCACTCTCATTTATAATTTCCCATTCTTTGGGAAAGCCTGATACCTCTGAGGTGACCATCCCCTCTCATTGTGGTTCCTTGAAGCACGCTAGTGATGAGAAAGTCCTCTGTTTGCCGGTAGTGAATGTAGTTGGGTCACTTGGAATGTAGTCACTTGGAAACCTCAAGTCTCTGCTACAGTTATTATAATCCTTTGTAATATTTTGCATGCCTGTGTCTGTTTCATTCGCTTAAACGCAATCCAATTACTTTGTTGATAACTAACATATTTTGCATGGTTTTGCCTGTTGATTTCCTTAATCATTCTGCTGCTATTTCACCAATAACTCAACAGTATGTAACTGCACTCCAATTCAGTGATGTGAAGGGACAGAAAATAATATAACCATTTTCTTCAAGTAATTACCCTGGGTATGTACTAATGTTTTCCTTTTGACTGGCCAAGACAAAAGCATCTCTGACTAGAATCTCAGCTTGTTTCTCCTGAACTTCCTGCTTTCACAGCAAGACCAGAGACCCTTCCTGCTTGTACGGGGAGGAAAGGAGCTGCTCTGGAGAAGACAGTAGTTGTAGTGAGCTGAGGGACTGTAAGATTACTAAGGCTTTCCCTGTGAAGGACTGCTATCTTCTGTTTAAGCTATTTTTGTTTGCCCAATCTGGAGAAGTTTATAAAGGAACTGGGCAAAAGTATGAGAATGAATACTTTACATTTTGGAGAGGGTGGAAGGTCGTGGAAAATGCACGCTGTCTCTTGGATTTGAGAGACAGTGTCTGATCTGTTTGATTGTCCAGTTAACATAAGAACATGGTTATAACAGACCTGGGCACAGCTATACCACTACCTTCTCTAGGACAGTGGCAGTGGGAAACACCATTTAGGGACTACATGTGTTCCTGGCCACTTTGTGCAGTCTGTTCCCCTTGTTCTTCCCCAGCAACCACAATCACTGGATTAGGGACATCAGAAGGTACTTCCCTGCATACTGCCTTTAGTTTCTGTCAAACCAATCTCCTATTAATTTCACTGAATACCTCCTGACCTTTGTGCTGTAACCATTGAATAACAGGTGAATAATAGTTGTGCATTCACCTTATCCATTCCCTTCATGATTTTGTAAACCTTACTCTCTGCTCTCAGCCTTCTCCTCTCCAAACTGAAGAGCTGCCGTTTATGTAGCCTCTCACCAGGCACCCAGGGGGTGCAAGGGTCCTACTTTCCCTTGAGGAGACAATAAACATTATAAACATTACTGGAAACTTAGGTAATCAAGCTAAACTAAGATATGATAGAAAACCGGCTCAGTGAGAGGGCTCATGTGACATCTTAGTGCAGCTCACGAGGCAGATAATCAGAACCGTTTCAGCCAGAAGAATCCCAGGGACATGCTTTCATTTGCTTATTGCTAGGTCAGTTCTCCAGGAACTGGTCAAGGAACTGAAGTTTTGTGTACAGTATGTCAAATGTTTTGTGGAACCAATCAATGCTAAATTCTTTAACAATATCTGCAATGTGACCATCATCACAGATACAGTAAGCAGTGGACCTTTCGTATCATGGAACTTGTAGTGNGGACCTTTCGTATCATGGAACATACCAGCGAAGTATCCAGGTGTTGACCATTATATATCTCTGGTCAATATAGTTTTTACCATGGAGACTATATCACAAGCTTATCTCAAGTCTTGATTGCTTGGCTAACTGTGCTAATGCTATGTGCAACTAAGAATGTTTAAGTTTGACCCTAGTAGAAAATTCAGTGGCAGTCAAGATGGTGGAGCGCTGATCTGCAGACAACAGCAACATTACATGCCATTAAATGGCATTGGTTATACTTTTTACGTTTGATGGTATTCACCATCTTAAGGCATTCAGTGCTCCTTCATCAGTGGCCAGACTATAGTCCTAACACTGCCAACTGTTAATGAACTACTGTACTCATGAGGTGAAAGGGGAGAGAAGGGACTGCACTGTACAAATTGCCATCAGTGAAACCTTTTCACATGCTGTTGTGAGCCACCAGAAGTATTTTATATATTATCCCACGTGCTGGTGAAGAATTGGAAATGCCTGTGACCTAGCAACTACTAAGGTGTTTCAGATAAGGAGTTTTTCTCCTTCAGATTTTCACCATGCAACCTATGTTTGATGTTATGCAGGGAGCTAACCAATGGCAACAGTGGTCTCTTCTAGGTTTAAAATACGAATTTTCTTGAAAAGGAAAAAGAAACCAACAACAGTGGTTCTGAGCTACTACACAGCCCTCAGTCTGACTCTCCCTCCCCCCCTCAGGCTCTCAAGGCACTGCTTTTACCAGGATCGCCAACACACCTCCAAGTACCAGGCTGTATCGTTATCCTNGGATCGCCAACACACCTCCGAGTACCAGGCTGTATCCTTATCCCTACCCGGAATGCCTCCCTACGGAGGAGCTGAACAGAAAAGGGTCTCCACTCGTGTGTCCCCACCCCTCAAAATTCATACTGAGTTTCCATATCCTACCCTTTGTTTCTCAGAAAAATGGGACAAGGAGATGAAAAGCTCTTTACTGACAAGAGTTTGCTTCTCTGCCTTCATAGCTGCTCTTGATAAAAAACAGCTTTCCCACCCTGTTGTTTAGAGATTTCATCAAAGTCTGCAAACCTGAAATCCATGGTGGGGATTCCAGTCCCCTCCCAGCAGCTGTTATTCCAAGAGAGCTTAGAAATTCACCAGAGGGTCTGAAAAATGCATCAGCACTGGGAATCCACAACTAGGATTTCACACCAGAAATAGATGCCGTCTGAACTGCTTTGCTTTTTCTAGGCATTGCAGTGAAATCACTGACAGGCAACGGGGGAAGAAACTGTTCAGGAGGTTCCTGTGCTTCCTCCGCTTTAAACGTTGCTCTAGGTTTGAGGAGGAGAATTGCAATTACCATCAGGGATTCTCAGGGACTGCTTTTATAGCACAGCCAAGCACCAAGAACTCACTTCTGCAGATACGGACAAATTGGCTCTGACTACCTTGTCCTTACTGCAGTAGCACTGCAGCCAACAGAACTACGCATGCAAATGTTGAGACATCAGGCAGACCTCTAGTATTATATATCCTGCTCTTTTAATGGGGGACAGACTTGTGAAGAAACACATGGCAAAACTGAAGGAAAATTATCTTGCCAAGCCTCATGTTATGCTATTTGTATAAATCTTGATATGAACAAGCAGAAGGAATTTGCTTGAACTTTCTGGAATTCATACCTTGTATTCTTGTAATCGTCTGATCATTCCAGCTCTGTATCTGGGAATCTGCTTCTGCGGCCCTGCTGAGGTCTACTAAGGAGAGCTCCAATACAGAGCTTGTAAGCTTGCTCCCTTCTTTAGAGTAGGTGTTTTCTGGTTGTGTCTTCCAGTGGGGTAATGGTGATGACAGAGCAAACCCAGATCCTCAAAAAAAAAAGGAGCAGATTCTCAGCTTGGTAAACTGTCACAGCACCACCCCGTTGCTGGAGCTCTGACAACGGATATGAACAGAAGATAAGCAAATTTGGGTCTTTTATTCCCTCAGGTAAAAAACCCTCTTACAATTCTTCATTGCAAACCCTCAGAATTTGTGGGCCATTCTTGGCCACAGCTTCCATAATTATGGAAAACTGTGGAAGTCACCATAGAAGGACAGATGAAAGCAAAGCCTGGGTACACCAAGCACAGGGAAATGAGTAAAAGATCTAAGAACTGCTTAAACATTTACAGGGTCACTCCACAAATTTCTGGAAAGACTGTTTGCAGTCTAGCTGCTCAAAATACTTGACTCTCAACTGTAAAAGCGTGAGGACTGAGTCCTTAGTAAATGTTCTTGAATAATCCTCTCTGTAGATTTGGCTGTCATTAAGTTTTTCCCGCACGCGGATTTTGGTCCAGTAGTCCCCATATTTTATTTATAATTTGAGTCATATGCTGCTTTCATAATTTTTTGTCTAGTCATTTTAAACATCTTTGTACAGTATTCAGACAACAAGAGCAAATCTTGTAGCTATTATTATATTTGCAATTTCCCCTGGGTGTAAGCAAAGTCCATATAACGCAGAGTCCATCAAATATTTCAAATTTATTGCATTCCAAAGCTATTAAAAAGTTGAGGCATCAGAGTTGTCTGTTAACAGTGAGAATGAAGCTTATTTCTTAGCATTTCTGAAAGGTAAAAATAAATCTGCAAGACACACAAACGCCACACTTGAAAAATAACAGCATACTGGTAATAGGCTTGAAGAGAGTCAGTCATTTATAAGCATGTTTTACAAGTGGAGTCTCTCCTCAGGAACAGAGAATCAAATAACTTCCATTACTGAAATTATTTGAAAGTATGCGTTTTATAAGGCCAAGGGCAAATACTCAAAAAGCAGAGCCTAAATTAAGACCGAAAGGCTAAGACTCTCAGAACTGCTCTTTGGTGTCTCTTTTGGGGCAATTACGTTCAAAAACTCTGAGGATGCCTCATATGAGTGCTCAGTAAGTGAACTTCAGAAAGTACATACAGAAAATTAGGCCCACTAAGATCTCTTCAATATCTTTAACTATTTACTTACTTAGGTCCCAACTAAGGATAAGGATTTCAGTGCCTGATTTTAAGCTCCCACTGTTTTAAATTCCTTGCTTCATCTTTCTGTAGTAAGATTACACTGTCATTAATCCGTGGCATTTTTTTCACATGTGAAAATTTAAAATACTTGCTTTACATCACTTCATACCTCCTTAGCACTTCTGAAAATTACATCAACCAAGTCTGAAGCACTAAAGGTTTCCGATTTCAGGGGATATACAGAAATCACTAAAGGTTTCCTGTTTCAGAGGATATACAGCGATGATCTTTGCTTTAGAGTATTTGGGTAGTCACTGGGGTAGTCCTGCCGGGTTATGGAGAACAGACGTGAGCTGCCAAGAAAGCTGATAAGCATGGTACGTTTTTATTCTTGGTACCTTTTTATTCACATGATTCTTCTTAGGCAAACTGAGAAGAAAAGCTGGTGCAGGGAACAAGGCAGCAGCAAGCCTGTACGCAATATACACCACGAGACAAAGAACATTAGTTTCATACTAAATTCTGCCTGTAACTGGCCTTCCAGCCTGACCTTACTAGCAATTCCTTTCAAGAGTAATCCTTAGATAAGCTACTTCTGAGTAGAAGGTTGCAAAATGACATTTTTTTTTCATCTTTTAAACAGCATTTAACACAGAGATCACAGTCTTTGCTCCTTTCCCTATTAAACACAGAGCAGCCTGCCTCCTCCCCCCTCACTTCAGGTGGGCAGCACAGGCATAGAGCTCGGAGCTATTGCGTGTTCAGGGACTCTTCTGACGGGCTGAATGTGGGTGCTTTTGACCCTCAGGACTTCAACCACCCTTGGCAGGCTGCAAATTCAAATCCTACATCTGTCCACTGGGCAAATATTAAGGCAGCAACCTCAAACCTCCTGGAAGGAAGCATCACACAAGCGCCTCCAGTTGCAAGTGCTCGATGGTATAGAACTCCATGAGCTTAACCAATTTCCAGTCTTACTCCAAGGGGGAATATAAACAGCTCAACTCAAGGTCAGTTATGCCTAGATCATGACAAAACATGAATTAACACTGAGCTGGAGAGGAACCGTTTCTGACATTGCACTCCTATTCGAATATATTCACAAATGCAGGCACCTCTGCTAGTCCTAATGCTGGTATTTAGAACACACATAACTGCTGAGAATGAATGTCCATTAAGCTGAGTTTACAAAAAAGACTGTTCCGGCTTCACTGAGGACCAGACTGGGTATCTATTGAAAAAGAAGGGAAAAGCTAAAATTCCTATCTAATGAGAAATCTATGTCGCAGTCCACAAAACAAACCATCAGTTTAGACTGACAAGGCAGGGATTTCTTTCACATTGGAGAATGCTGTCTCATGCTCTTCTGAGGACATCTGTTCCCAGTCACTACAGCCTAGTTGGTTCCCATCAGTTCCAGCATTTCAGTAGTACTAACTGCTGCCGCATGGCAATTACTGTTGAGTCTGCAGAAATTCATCCAATCCCTTTTTTGCTGACAGCACAAGCTTTAAGATTGCAATGTCATGTGAGCTGTTTTCACATCGTGTCTTCTGGGTTTTGTTTCTTCCCACTGATTTCTTATAATTATTGAAAGGTTCTTACCCTTCTCTGCTTCTTTACCTTTTCAGGAAGGTGCAGTCAACTCAATTCAGTCATCTTTGATTTAATCTCCAGTTCTGCTCCTAGTATGGAGCTATCTCATCAGCTCCACAATCCACCACAGCCCTGCCTTTCATCTTAGTCATGCCTTGGTGTGGCTGTTTGATGACTGGAGCAAGAAATATTCATGTATGGAGTCCTCAAGCTCTTAATCACTGAGCATTTAAAGCAGAAATTCTAATATTTCGCCCTTAATAATTATACCCAGTGACCTTGCACTGGGTATTACAACATTTCATCTCATTCCTACCCTTCTACTAAAAGTTCATTTAGTTCCTCTCGTGTAACAATCTGATCCTCTTCCATTTTTCGTATCAAAATTGTCATCCTCAAACTATGAGATTCCTCAAAGGACTATGTGTGTAAAACAGAGACTAAAAGAATATGGCATTCTATAGCAAGACCCTGTATCTTCATACCAGCTACGGCCCCTGTGCCATAGCCTCTTTGTCAAGGCTACCTTCAGCACCAAGGGCTCTGCATTGTAGCATACACATCTCCTGAAATACCAGAAGGAGATCTCCTCCTCCTCCCTCTTCTGATGTGAACATTCTCAGCTGTGGAGGGTTAAAGCTACAGCAGAGCCAGGTGAACAGTTGACTTACTCTGCCCTGCTGGTGATGTGCCACATCCATAGACAATCCCCTTTGTGCAAAGAGCTCAGTAGGAATGCTCAAATCTCAAACTCTTTCTTCAATTAAGCTTTTCAAAATAAAGCAAAATTTCTTAGGCCTTTTGGATTTTCTGTTTTTCTATTTGTATGACCATTATTCTTAGTTTTTGCTAGGTGGCAACGTACCTTCAGGAAAGAAATATTTTATGGTATCCTGGTTCTCTGGAATACTGCTTGTTTAACCCCTTTGCTAGTTTTAGTACAGCCAACATTCTTTAACAGACAATAAATAAAAAAGAACCACAGCTTCAGATTTAAAAGATATGAAAGTCAGCAGAAGTCCTTGGGAAAAACAAAAACTCCGCTTAAGCTTAAATTGTGTACACAAAAGCTGGCAGTACCTTTTGGGATTAAAAATCTCCACAGTACAAATGCAACTAATGTGATCACAGAATAAGAGGCTGCATTAACATATATCTGTAAATAAAATATGATCTATGTCACAGACTTGGTTAAGGGGGTTGGGAGACTGAGACTCAGAGGAGACTAATGTCAGCAACAGGAAAAGGAAAAGACTGCTTTTTATTGTGTTTTTTTGTTTGTTTTTGAGCAGGCCTTTTATTGAGCTCTTTCTGACACGAAAACTTTGATCCGGAAGCCTTCCAAGCACAAACCTCACCCAGAATTCAGCAGAAATTCTGTGGATGCAGAACTCACGGGATGACATCTGGTACACAGCGTACAGTGGCAAGTGCTCACATATGCACATAAATAACAGCATCTACTTCTCTAGCAGTAATTTAGAGATTTGTAGGCAGAATTGCAGTGCTAGGTTACAAAGGCATACTGTAACTCTCAGAAAAATCTAAGAGGAGGACACTCTTTCCCCTCAGCTGAAGCTTTGGGCTGAGGTTCTAGCCTTCATTTCAGCTTGCACATGTAAAAGATACAGAGAAAGACAAACAGAATTCCTCTTCCTCTTTCTCTCATCATCATAACATTCTTGATCACAGCATTATTGGACATTTTTCAGGCTGCTCATTCAATGCCCACTGGCAGTTCTGCTCTTTCCTCTTCAACTACATTTTAATGGTATCTCATTTGAAATTCAAGTCTGGTAAATATAATAAATTTGATTGTAACTTAGATTCCCTAGTTATTAAATTAGCTTCTTTTCAGAAAGAGTGCTGAATATAAAAGAGGAAAAGCTGCAAATTATACCTGACAGCTTTAATGCTCTTATAACTATTTCAATAAAAGATGTTGTGATTCATCATAGATAATATATCTTGCAAAAAAAATTTGGGTGAGCTGAGAAAATGATGCTAACAGCTTTGCAAAACTACTTACAATTTAAAATAATTTGGGTGGCAGGGAAAATGTGGCTGATTCTGAAGACTACAAAGTGTTCCAAATTACATTAAATTTTCTCTTGCAGAGTCTCTGTTTTTGTGTCAAACAATTGCAGTAATTTCTACTTTCATAACTGCCATGGTAATACCAAGTATGGAGAAACCAGGCAAGATACCTTTTGTAAGTAAACATCTTACCATTTTTCTGATTTGCCAGAATGAAAGATGTGGTTGACAGTAAACCCTGATTTCTCATTCATAAGCCTAACACATAATATTATTACCTATATGACAATAAGGTTGTGTATTGTACAGTATCAATATTATAACTCATAGGAGAAGGCAGGGCAGATGACTTTAATGACACATTAAAGGACTCAGAGAAACCAGTCAAAATTTAAAGTATAAATAATGGCATTCTTGTCCTTTGGCCCAGAACTCAATCACCTGAACCAAGCTGCATCACTTCTGTTTATGGATGTTCTGGAATTACAGCACATCTAGAAGGAGCAACTTTTTATTTATGCCATTTAGACAGAAAGCTTGATATAAATAAAAAAAAAAATCAAGTGTATCTAGCAACAAAAAGAATTGGTATTATAATCTTCATACTTCAAGATTTAATATAAGAAATTAAACTAAGGGCCAGACTCTATCATCCAGAATTTTCCCATTCCATTTTCATAGGGAAAGAAATCTTTAAATATCCATTTTGTATAATTTGCACATCTATGTACAGATTTCATAGAATCACAGAAATTTAGGGCTAGAGGAATCTCAAGAGATTGCTTTCTCAAACTACAGCACTGGGGCAGAACGAAATATGTAAAGAACAGTCCCAAGAGATAGTTACTTAATTTGTCCAGAAATAATTTCCCATGAAGGGTATTCTGCAGTCCTCCTATATAGCTTGTTCCACTGCTTCCCTATATTCATAACGAAAAGGACTTTTCTAACCTGGAAATTAAGCTGATTCTCATTGCTTTTCCCTAAACGGCCAGTGAAGAACAACTGATCACTATTCCTCTTAGAAAAGTCTTTTCCATACTGGGAGATGTCAGCACTTCCCTCTTCCATTTTCCACTGTCTAGACTAAACTAAATTGCAGTTTTTCCTCTTGTCTTATACTGTTGCACTCACTCACACTGTTGCTGAACTTATTTCTACTTATATTTTCTTAAAGTTTAATGGCCCAAGCTGGATACAGTAAACCAGTTGAGGCTTCTGGAAAGCATCTCATCTAGGCTTCCTTTCCTATGAAAGGCTGGACTAGATCATCTTTCAAGGTTCCTTCCAACCCGAGCTGTTCTATCATTTGTATCTCCCCGACAGTACATATCATACATCAGAACTGGCTTTAGGTCACATGATCGCATTTACAGATCTTATTTAGTTTGTAGTCTCTTCAGATCTATGAAGTCTTCTTTGCAGTCTTCCTGTCCCATCTGGGTTGTTTGGGTTTTTTTGTCTGTTACGTTTCTGTGCACTTGATTCCTCCTTCATCAGCCTAAGAACCTGTATTTATTGCACTTGTTGATTTTAAGCCATGTCCGCAACTTGGAAGGATCATTTTACCATTCTGATCCTTTTTTTCCAGTGTATTTCCAACTTCTTCCAGCTTAACATAAATTTTGAAATTTAGCAACGTATAGTCTAGTCATTTATCCCATCACATTGAAGAGAACTGTCCTCAAATTCCTAAAGCCTACATGAAATGCCATCTCAAATTGACTGTAAGCCACCGATAACCACTTTTCCAACACAGTATTTTTTGATCAATTGCCCTCATCCATCCTTGCCTTCTAGTGATTTCATCTAGGCTGTACTTCTTTAATTACTTATAAAAACCAACAGCGAACAGCATCAGGAGCCTTACTGAAATCTGCATAAGTCATTTTTCCGTCTTCAGCTGTATCTACTAGACAATATATTGAAGAAGAAAATTAGTTTGGTTTGACATAATACGTTCTTGACAGAGGCATGTCAGCAAATTTTTATCGCCTTATCGTGCTCTAGGCCTTTAGAAACGGCTTATTTAGGAATTTGTTCCAGAATCCAGGGGTGGAAGTTAGTTAGTTAGGCTACCTGACTACCTTGGGTTCTCTTCTATCTCTTTTTCTAAAAGCTGTTGTTTCCCTTTTTCAGTCCTCTACTGTCTCATCTATCCTCCATGAGTTTTCAAAGATACCTGAAATAGCTGGAAAAAATTCAGTGCTTACTTGGGCTAGTTCCCGAATTACTTCAGAAGGTAGATGCAGGAAATGTGAATGGATCTATCTTACCCAATTATCTTCTCTTCCTTAAAAATTATTTTGTTAAATATCCATACACCAGTAATCTTTCTTCTGAGTTTTGAAGACTAGCTGACATTTAAGAAGTGTTAGAAACTTCGGCTTGTCTGCATGATATCCATAATATTTATTACATGTGGACATGCACATTAGCCATATATGTGGCATGCTGGCTAATGAACAAGTTTACAGCTTTGAAAAAACTAAGTTACCAAAACAAATCCTAACTAATTAAAATGTTTACCATAATCCTTAAGAGTCAATTGCAATTTTTTTTAATGCTACTATGTAATGATCTGGGGTTTTGCTAGTTTGGGGTCAAAACATGATTCAGATCATGACACAATGACATCGTTTTTGCAGAAAGGAGAGAGTAACCTTATGGAATCTAAATCCACTTCTGCAGGACATTCACTATTTGTTCTGGCTAAGCTCATTCAAAGGCTAGGGGAAAAACAAAGATGATGAATAAGGCAGGTTAAGTTTTAGGCTATCGAGTGTATGTAGAACTACAAGAGATAAGCTCTGGACCGAAGTCCAGAATAGGTTTGCCAGTGACTTCGAGTAGATTAAAATGTTAGAAATTGTCTCTGAGTCTTAGGGAATATAAGGGACCTTTAACTTGTGCCATTTAGATACCAAGGAACTAGAATAAGGTGCACTAAATAAGTCATAAAGTTAATGGAGAGGTTCCCACCATGCTTTAGCCATTGCTCTCTTACACCTGCTTGTTACTTGTTTTTATTGGACCACAGTCAGTCCTGTCTTCAGAATGTAAGTTACAACAAATCAGAATCAGTGGAGTTATAGCTAGGAAAATTGAAAAATTACATGTAAGGCGGATGTAAGACAGTAGATGAGTAGGTGAGACAGTCAAGGACATCCTTGGATTTAAAATCAAACGTATACCCCAAAAGTTTATTAATGCAGAAATTTTATTTTTTAAAAAATTTGCAATAATCAACTGGAAACCATCCAAATAATGCAATATTTGCAGAAAATATGTTACAAATAGCATTTGCCTTCAGGGATTATTTCCAGCTGCGTCAGCACCTTGCTTAGGGAAGCCATTTCAGCCTACTGCACTTCATGGTACCAAAAGAAGGCAATCAACCTCTAGCGACCCCCCACAGATACTGTAATACCTAGTTTGCGATGAGGTACCCTAACCCTTCAGAGCAGCAGAGTCCCCTGTTGCTCTCCCTGCAGGGAGTCTGGTACCTCCGCAACCACCAGCGGTAGTTGAGTTTCTGGTGATGAGCAAGTAAACCTAGTTGCTGAATACATGCAATATGACTTATAATAAAATAGAGATTATATAAAAAGAGATTAAGGAGCAGAGTAGACTAAAAAGAGGAGAAGAGAACAGACACAGATTACATAGGCCTTAAGTCATTTAGATCCTACTTAGTCTACAACAGCAACTGCTAACCTACAATTTATTCAATATAAAAATGCAATACTTATCCCTCAAACTTGCCTTGCACTTCATCCATCCAGGTCTGGTAAGAGTAGTGGACTCTTTTTGGTGCCAGGATGTTATCAGGTGTAACAGACAGCTGTCATGGGTAGATTTGGGGTAAGATCACACCATAGATGGTCCCTGGTTTCCAGCAGGTAGTCTATAGGCTCTGCTGGTCCTCCGTCCTCCACTGCTGCCTCAGCTTCCTGGAGCTTATGGAGTGGAAGGCGACCTCAGGTCCTGTGAGTCAAAATGGCAGTCTCTCTTGCTGCTGTGGAGAACAATAAACAGCTTGCTTTCATCAGTTGCCCTCTCCCTACTCATAGAGCCCCACCCAGCTGAGCTTAGGGGCAGCCTAGCATGGTTAGCCTTCAAGTGCCTTCAACTACCCCAGGGAAGTAGGCAGGTAGCCTCTGCAACACTGGACCATCTGCCTTTGTGAGCTCTCTCTGAGCTCTCTCTGTAGCAGATGATAGGAGTGATGTTTGAACTGACAGAGGATATGCATATTTTTCACACAAGGCAAGACACAAAAGAGACATAAATTCCAATGTTCCCAAATACAGATGTTCATAAGCCTAGTAACAAGGTAGTACTTAGGTAGGGTATCACAACTTCTCACATGCAACAGCAGTAAGACATTCTTCCCTCAGCTGCACCTTGAAGGAAGACATCCGTGCTTCCACCTGTCATCAGGGTGGCACCCCATAATCAAACCGTGTCTGACTACCTCCTTTGTTGTCAACCCTGACAGCATATGTGCCCAACAAGTTTGATATCCAGATCTGCAAGAGTTCCTTCTCAAGAATCTCTGTAGCAACAGTAAGCAGTAAATAAAAGCAGCTGAAAATGTAGATATTAACTGCTGAACTAAAATCATCTCAGTTCCCCTTACAGCCAGGAAGAGTGAAATGAGTATTTCTTTGGTAGAGATTCATCTGAGCCACTTTAAACATCTATCTTAGGATGAGATGAATCACGACGCAGAGATGCATACTCCTCCCCATTGACTATAACAAGAGTGTAAGGCAATTAATTCAGGTGCAGACACCTCTATGTAGACATTTATTTTTAGCCAGATGAATCCTAGCCATGTCTTACATACCCTTGCCATTCTGCACAAACCTCTATTACACATGGTGTAGCCTCACTAGTCCCCTTTCCTCAGAAATTAAGTTACAGCTGATTTGCTGTAGATCCTGACCAATACTGTAGGGTTACATCTTTTGTGCTGCATAAAAGAGAGAGCGGGACTGAGCTCAGGGACCGGAACCAGCACCATACGGGTACCCTGGCTGTGCTCTGGGCTGCTCCAACTGAATCTCTCCACTATAGACAGATACAGAGAGGCCATACCTAAGCTGTGTGAACGTGAAGACCCATAGGTGCCATGAATGCCTTGTGAGCACAATCAAGTCTCTGTATCTTGACTTTCTGCTCTTGGTATACCTTATGCCTGCTTGGACACATGCAATTCAGATATTGCAGCGTACCGACTCCCTCAAGTTCCCTCAAGACCCTTCTCTTTTCTAGAGGAGGGTCCTGTAATGGACTGGAAATCCTCTCTGGGTGTACTCAGCCAACAGCTCCTGCCTGAATGGTGCCAAGTGGGGACTGTTCCCCAAAGAGCAGCTTTGTCCACAGTTTCTTTGGCAATTTTTATTAGTGCCATTATTACTATGCCTTTGTGAGTGGTTCCAACAGTCCCTTTTCATGTAGCTACAGACTAAGGAACTCCTCACTAGCAAATATACCAAGACTGCCCACAATATTTACACAAATAGCTGTTTTTCAACCCTGTAAGATCCAAATGCAGACATCAGTGGAAACAGAAAGACTCTGCTGACCACAATGAACTTTGTATTAGGACTTTCAACTTTTTTATGCAAGGGATTGCAGGACCTTTTATAGCGAAGGTATGTGTCTACCACACACTCATGCTATTAGCTTAGATCAGACTCTATACTAATTTTAGTTACTAAACAACTAAACACACATATCTGGAAAATAATTGTGTCTGCCCCTGCTTATACAAAATTAGGTGCAATCAAAGATCATAAATGGTATTCTGAGCAAAAGAAGTAAACACTACTTAAAATAATGGAATACATTACAGAAAACAGTAATTTAGAGTTTTACAATTCCTTTCTTTTTCAAAGAAATAATTATATACACTTCACCATCTTCAGCAGTATTAAAGATGTTATAATTTAAGATAGCTTTCATTAATAAATGATGGTAGTACTACAAAGTATTATTAATAGTAGCTTTAGACAGCAGTCTGGGAAAAGAAACAAGAAAGAAGGTATACGATGCTTCTTCTACTTCAACATTTCCAGAAAACATATATTTTAAAAATATTTTACAGGTTAAAATACTGATAATTCTACATTTGTTTCTGTAGTAATACTGTGAAGTAATGTCTTTGCCATCTTTATTGTATTTTTTGAACTACATAACAATAATTATTTAAAACTATTAGTCACATTGCATTTAAAAATACAGAGTCTGAGCCCCCAATAAATCCTTCTGGTTTTTCAAGTAACACAGATAAAATTAACTTTGCTAATCTTGACTTGTTTTATTGTACCCTTATGTACAATTTCTATCCCTCTCTCTTTTTAAGTACAGAATCTATACAGTGGAAAGTGTTAGGCAACCTTAACTATAGGTATTGCTGCCAACTCTTCCTATAAAACCAAGGATGAAATACTGGTATAATTAAAATTGATGGCAATGCTCACACTGATTTCACAGAATGAAAGAAAAGAGAAGAAACACTCCCTGAAATACAGTAAGGTAGTAATAAATTTTCAGGAAATCCTACAATTAATATATTATAGGCAAAATACATATAAAAATGTATATATATAAAAATATAGGTAAAACGTCAAAATGATAGGATTTCACTTAGATACAGGTCTAGCTAAAAAGCTCGTGCTAGTAACATTACAGAGAATGTTTGGAAGGGAAGAAAAATGAAGTATCACTTATTCAGCTGGAACCATGAGGAAAATATTAACCACTAAAGCACATAATGCAATTCCATTACTTAAAATGTTTTCAGGGGACCATGGGATCTTTATTATCGTTGCAAAAGTGCCATGGGATCTTATCATTAAAAGATAAAACAGCAGTTGAACCACAGTTCTCATGGAATACCAAGTCCCCAGTCTCCAAAGATCTGTGTATACAGTTAATTTTATGCAGTAGTAGTCTTGCTTCAGACCACAGAACTTTTCAAAATGCTTAAAATTAGGCATAATATATGTAACTCTTCACAGAATTGAGACCTACAGCCTAACTTGAAGAGCCATAATGAATATACTTTTCAAATTCAAACAAATGCATGTTCCTTCACAAAAGAGTATCAGTTTTGACCTGCACTTTTTTATTCACATAAAAGCAGTATTTCAACAGTCTGCGTACTGTTTCTTTCATGAATCAAATATTTATCACAAAAAGGTCACTGCCAACTTAGAAACTGTATTTTAAAATCTTTCCAATTACATTACTAGCATCTTCAATTCTCAAATTTATTTTTTTTTAAGTAAGAATTTTGCTTTCAGCTTTCTTCTCTGATTTTTCAACTTGACTTTAAAAAGTTATCCTTCTGAAGTTTGAGGGAACTTGTTACATATGCCAGCAAGGTGTTTTTCAGCTAACTGCATAGGAATAGTGTGGGAGGACAGTTGGTGTGTTAGAAAGGTCAATATAAATTAATGCTATGAGAGGTATTTGGGGACACATATCTTAGATAAATTTTAATTCTTTTCCTTTTAAATGGACTCTATCATGATAAGCCTTCAAGTGACTGTAGCAAGCTGAAAATATTTGAAGATAAGCTATATTTATGGCCTAGGTCCTAAATGCAAAGATTGCTGTGAACTCTTATTTATGAGCTGAACGGTGTTATCTAGCCCCAAAATGTTCACATTTATTTTCAGTCTTACTAGTGGATGAACGTTGACTGTCTGGTAATTAGTTCCATTTCCATTATCTCCAAAGCCTATAAAATAACTGGACTTTCTGTAAACTAACAGCACATTGTCATCCTAAGGCTTCATCAGAAGAAGGTATTTCAGCTTCCTTGAAACGGATCTCTCATCTGTTTGTTGTTTGGGGTTTTTTCTTGTGGAGGAGGGATGGGTAGAAATTACGGAAATATTCAGGGTCAGGTTGGATGGGGCTCTGAGCAACCTTATCTACTTGAAGATGTCCCTGCTCATTGCAGGGAGGGTTGGACTAGATGACCTTTAAAGGTCCCTTCCAACCCAAACTATTCTATGATTCTATGAATAAGTCTCTCTAGCATACAAAGGAGCTTTGGAAATCCCTGAAGGCAACTCCCAACCTTCACCGTGAACATCCTTGGTACAGGACCTTTGAGACTCTGGATAGAGATCAAGGTGTCAGATGGCCGTCTTTAACGACTGTCCAGTTTTATCCAATCACCCTGTAGTTTTCAAAGTGCGCTAGGATTATTTTGTTTTATCACTTTTAACAGAACTTGTCTTCCTTGTGTTTATATCCTTATCTGCTTCAGAGTGTTTTCCTTGTAATCATAGGCAGAGAGATTGCTCTCACATCTGTTGAAGTAGAATACAAGTGATATTCTTCAGAGGACCAATGTAATTTTGAAGGGACTACAGAAGACCTGGGTTTGTGTGACCTTCTATTTCAGTCTTCTGTCTGACTTCGGGTAGAATTTAATCTATGGTCCATTTCTTCAGCTACAAAACCAAGCAGCGATATTACCTGTCTTTCAATTAGCTTGTCTGTTCACTTCCTCCAGGAAAGTATCCGAAACATTGTTAGCACGTGCTAAAATCTTACATTTGGTTGGAGCTTACTGTCAAACATGCGTATGGTAAATAAGTCAGACCACCCCCATGCTATGGCTCATGAAATGGAGTCATGTATATAAAAGGTGGATTGCCAGCCCCTCCCTCAATTCACTACTGGCTGGTCGTCACCTTCCCCAATCCAGTTTATGCAGCATTTGAAGTCGCGAAAGACAGACGAGCATCATGGGTGGCCCTCAGACTGGATGACTGAATCCATCTCTCAACTCTTTTTCTATCTAAAATAGTCAGAAAGGGTTTAGATTTAATGTAACAGGAGTTAATTTAAGCTGCTACAAGAGTAAATGAATGCTGGCACTAAGCCTAATGCTCTTGAGGGGATTGGAGTTCTAGCAGAGAGTGAATCCCTGTTGGAACTTGGCCTAACGCTCTTAGAAGCCACTGAGACGTCGAAGTGGACCTTCAGGCATGTGGAGCTGTAGGTTTATTTGGTATTTTTAATTTTGGCTTTTGACTTTGTAACAAAACTTGGAAGAACTGAAGTTTCTGCCAAATATGATTTCCTAAGAATCACAGGAGTCAGAAGAGTTTTATTTCAAGGTAGTATGTTTCCGTCTTTTGATGTGACTTCACATTATGTTCATTATGCCTAACAAAAAAAGACTGCATTTGAGTATTGTTATGTAACAATTCAGTGGAACATTGCATCTTACAGGAAAATTACATTCTTAAACATACAAGAAAATGTTTTATTAGGCTTTTCATTTGCTTTTGCAAATTTTCAGCAATGCAAACATCTCTAGAACAAAGTCTGAAGTCAACATGTAGAAAGCACTTCTTAAAAAAGCAGGTAGGTCAGCTTGCTAAATGTAAGGATTTCTGCTTACAAGAGCCAAGGAAGAGCAAACTGTGCAGGATGGGAAAGGGAGCCTCTGAACTAACATTTTAGTGCCACAGGGCATAGAAGTTGATGACCTTTCTCACAATGTAGCTCATTTTTTCTGATGAAACTCCTGTTATATTTACCAGACGGTCAGTGTCATTTCTATAGACTACAGCGATCTTTGCTTTCTGTCATAAACTACCTGCAGTGATATTGCATGAGGTGAAACAGGACTATGTCTTAACAGCCAAGGGTTTTCTAGCTACTTAGGCACTCATTCTAGCACCCACGGACATACCCATCTAGTTACTGGAACACAGGTGTGAGCCACACTAGCGCAGCAGTAGCTTTGCACTCCTGCACACACGGGGTGAATTTACTGCAGGGAGAGAAGGGGTGGCTAAGGACACTTAACTTCCCCATCAGCATTGCGTGCAGGCAGTCATATGAGAATAGTTCTCCATTCACAATGCAGTTGTATCTGTTCCAGTCAGGAATGTCATCTGAGGAAAGACAAATGACCTACTTATTCGTTCTTACTCAAAGAAAAACTGAAAATGCCTGGCAGAGTGCTGAACTAAACCTGCTTACCTGTGTTGTTGTTGTGCGTTCAACATCAAGGGATCTGGCATGTAGAATTCAAATCTCTCAGCCATCCTTTACAATGTTTCTGGGATGTTGCCAGCATTCATGAAGTGCTTGTTATTGGCTGGCACAGAAAGGGAAGTACTCTTAATGTGTTTGTGCAAATATTCTGTGTCAAACTGTAAGACTGGGGTGGAAAATATTTTGCTTGTCTAGAGGGAAGTAGAAATAGACAAAAATTTGCTGCAAGTTTTACATCGCTACAGCAGAAGTGGAATTTTGCAGTATGTGTTTGTGTAAGACGAGGGAGGGATCTTGCTGCTATGTTTTACAGTATCTGGGGATTAGAAAGGATTTTCCTGTATGAGTTACTTTCTAGGTCTCTGGGGATAGGAAAAAGATTTTCCAACATACATTAGTCTGTGGAGATGGAAACCACTCACCCTGCATGTTGCACTCTTGGGTGATTTTGCAATGAACAGCCATTTGTGTTCCCCAGAGAAGGTGTTTTTGAAGGGTTTGTATCCTGCTAAGGACTCAGGTGGCACATTCCTGAAGATGTCCCAAACACTTCACAGAATGACACTCAGTGTACAACACATGCTAATGGAAGACTGGATAAATTCTGAGATGCCATTAGTTAGATGACCCAAATTACCATCTATGAAACTGAATTCATGACTCCAAATTCAGGTCAGGGAAGGAAAGTGAACAAAAATTACTTTAGTGGCACTGATGGATGATCACCATTTGTCAGCAGATAGAGGGCAAAAAGGCATTTCCATGTTTCAGAGCCTGTACCACAGCATTTGTAATGCTGACAACACAGTACTGGCTGTTGTATCAGAAACAGGTGAAGGACACAGTTTGCCAAAATGGACTGAGTACTTTCTGAAGGCCTTTAACCAAAGACCAAAATAATGGGAAATTGCATGCCGCAGTTGTCTCCCCAGTCTTTTCCCACATTCACATGGAGCCACTAGGTGAACTACCCTGAAAACATGGATACTGGCACTGCCAACCTACAAATGACATTTAGCTTCCTCTCTGCTTTACTTCATGTGACCGTATCATTAATTCCCAGATGGCCCAATGTTTGAACGTGACCAACCAACTACTGTTTGAGTGTGATCAACTAACTCAATCTAACCAAGGCCTAGAGAGCTTTGTTAAAACTATGGTAGTGGACGAAAAAGCACTTTGAAGCGTTTGCAGTGAACAGCGGTCTTTGACACCAGTGATTACTGCTGGTCAGGTCAACCTGTAATGCTTTTCAGCTATTACCTCTGCCACGACGGCTTCTGTAACCAGTATCTTCTGTCATCTGTATTTCATGAGAAACTCTACTCCGCCTTTGAAAAGGATGTTCTAAACTTATTCATGCTTTTGTTGTTTCTGGTCTGGAGCACGCGCAGAGCGATGCATCCACACACAACGGCTCCAACACTTGGAAAACCCCCACCTGCAGGGCACATGGCGCCCGGCCGGCCCGGCTAGTGCAAGCTCACCAAACCTGCCTCGCTCCCCACGTGGGCTTCCCGAGGGGGTTTCAAACCCAGTTCATGACCCATTGCTTTTCGTGTACTCAGCAGCGGCCTAAAGCTCTGGAAGAAGAGCCGCACCAGTGAACAACGTGAAGCAGAGCTCAGCCAGGGGCACCCTCGGGCCGTTACAGGCGTCGCCGCTCTTCTCTCCCTACCGCACAGGCAAGGTGGTCCCTTCCCTGACACAAACAACACGCCTCACCGCTGCCACCGCCTTCCCTCTCCACCAGGAACCCGCCGGGCGAGCCCCATCCTCGGCCAGGCCCTCTCCCCTTCCCGGGGGAGGGCCCGGGGCGGCTACAGCCCCCAGGGGCCCGGGCCGGCCGCGCAGGGCCTCCGCCCGCCGTCCGGTCCCTCCATTGGAGCTGTTTTCAGCTTGAAGCGGCGGCTCTGCCGCCTCCCCTCACCCCTGAGGGGACTGCCCGGCCCGACGCCGGCAGCCGGGCGCGGTTCCACGACGGGAAGGCGGCCCCGCGGCGCCGGTCACTGCTGTGAGACCCTGCGTTACCTCTCTGCCAGGACCGTCCCCTCCGGTTTGCGGGTCGCTTCCCTCCCGCTGCGCTCTCGCAGGGGACAGCACGATCCCGACGGGACAGAGCCACCCGCGCCCCAGCCGGGCGGGCGGGCAGCAGCCAGCGGCCCCGCCGCCTCGGGCCCGGCTCTGCGCATGCGCCCCGCGGTGCCCCGCGGTGCCCCGCGGCCGGTTCGATGTCGGCGGCGCCGCGGCGGCTTCCGGGAAGATGGCGGCGTGGAGAGCGGCGCTGGCGGTGGGCGCCCGCGCTCCGCTGAGGGGGCGGCTCGCCGGGCTGCGGCCCCCTCGGAGCCAGCGGCGCCCGCCCAGCTGGAGGGTCGCTGCTGCTGCCGCCGCCCTGGTGGGGGGAGGCTCTCTGGCGGCGTGTTACAGCGGGCGGCGGGGCGTGTTCCCGACGGTCCTGGCTCAGGTAAGGCGGCAGCATCCCGGCGGCGGCAGCCTCGCCTCCCGCCGGCGGGCAGGGCCGGGCGGGCCGCGGAGGAGGGCCGGGGCCGGGTGCGGGGCTGGGGAGGTCGGCGGGGCGGCCGTTGGCGGGCGCGGAGGGGCGGCCTGCGGGCGGGCCGGGGTCCGCTGTGGTCAGACCTCGTCTGCCTCAGCGCCGTGAGGCGGGACCCGGCGGCGGGCGGGAGCCCTCGTCGCTCGGGTCGCCCAGCAGGTGCGGCGCGTCCCCGGCTCCCTTTGGCAGCGGCCGGGATCCGCGCTGTGTCGCTTGAACTCGCCTCGTTGAGGGGAACTTTGGCGTTTGCCTCAGTGGAAGAGGGCAGCGGGTGCCCGCGGCGCCGAGCGTTTCCCCCCTTCGCTTGACAGCCCTGGCCCCGCAGCCGGAGGAAGCAGCGCGGTGTGCCGAGCACACGGGCTGTGCTGAGCTCCTCGGTTTGCTGGGAACTTTCAGAGCTTGTCTTCCTTCCACGATGCCCGGACTACGTGTCAGGTGCTGTTAGACAGTCGTGCGCCCTTTTTTTCCCCTTAAAACAAAAAAAATATCATGAAAATAGAGCTTTTCTATCTCGTACTTTGTCTGAAATGCATTGCACGCAACAGTTANAAATGCATCGCACGCAACAGTTAGGATGATTTTCCTTCAAAAAATGTTCTATGGATGTTAAAACGTAGTTTGCCTTGGAGCATCAGTGCATGCTCAGAAGGTTATGTTCAAGGACAGATAGTCATTATTTACAAAGTAACCATTGCAAGTTCCAAAATACAGTTGTGCTTCCCAACTTTATTATTTTGATGGAGGTAGCGAACTCTTTCCCGTTCTTCCTTCAGAGAAGACGTTCCTGTCAATTAGAGCTGGTTAGGTGTTTCAAGACTGGAAGACCTAAGTGTCTTTTACGCCAGAGGGTTTAGGCGGGATGGGAGGAAGAGGTCAGTGTGTACTTGCAGTACCGTTCATCTACTTCTATCTAGGAAATTTTGGAAGTACTCAACAGTTTGTATGCTTCGATATCCTGTGTCTTAACAGATATTGAACAGACTAAACTGCAGGCAGGTGAATAGTCACCTGATTTATGCTTGAGTCAAGAACAAGGAATGATTTTTATTGTTTTTTTAGTTGCAGTCTTAATTGCAGAGAAATTCTAAGCTGCTGCTTCTTAGGAAACTCCAATTTTTCTGTATAAGCATGTTTCTAAATAGTTTAACTATTAGTTCTGATTCTTTGCACTGCGCATGTTAAAACCCTGGTTTTCTGTATATAGCTTCCACTGAGGAAGGCATCCATTATTCCACTAGAAGTCCTACTGGAAACATATCTCCTCGCTGTAAAGAGCCAACAGAATATGATTTGACATTCACTTATGTGATGTTGCATTATGTTTAACAAGTCTTGTCGTTGAGACCAGTTTCATATGTGTATGGGACTCTTGTGTAAGTAGATTTGTATGTAGGTATATATAAAAAGTGTTAAATGCTGGGATTAATCACTTTTAAAGGGTGTTGAGTGAAGCACTCTCGTTCTAGGTCATGGACAGTTCTACAAGTACGCTTCTTAATCCTCTGGGGCGACTCTGAAAGCCTACAGCTTATTGAATTGATTTTGGAGACAGTAAATCGATGGACCCTGCAAATTTTAAGTGGTTTATTCAGTTTAAACTTTTCAGTTTTCCAATAATAAGACTGTTCAAGATGCTGTCATAGTTACAGGCAAAAGTTCTCCTTATGTCCTGTACTCCATGTTGCTGCAGTTAATGTATTGAGCTTT
>RSEF01000001.1:204502387-204522353 GCA_003993805.1 Himantopus leucocephalus | reverse complement strand
TTTTTTTAACTTTTTTTTGGCCCAGTTTTTTTATCAGCATTTTCACTGCCACTTATCTGTTCTGACTTCTTGCATTAAGTGAGTAGCATATTAATAATAAAACTTTCTATATTTAATGTAAGATTACCTCAGATGTAATCTTTCATACTAACTGTCTCTTTAGAGCTTCAGTAAGTGATTTATGAAGTTATTTTCATCCTCTTCGTTTGTTGGCCTACTGTTTAGAAACATACAACCAATATATATTGGAACAAGTCCTTAGTGCTGATTGTAAATCTCTACTGTACAAAGATTTTTATAACAAAATTAACGTAATCTTTTTTTATTTTTTACAGATCCCAGGTTTAGTTCTGTCTGCACTTCTATTTAGTAGTGAAGCTACATTGACAATAACCTAGGCCAGATATAGCCTGTGCTGGGAAAAACTAGATCAATTTTTTTAAATTAAATGAGCTAGTCAGCTTGTATGAAGGGGGGAAAAAAGGAGGGGGTGTGTAACTTAGAACGGGCGTTTATGTTGAAGTTCACTAAAAGTGTCAGCCAGGTCAAAAATGTGGACGCAGCACTACACACTGCAGTGATAGTCTGCTTTTCTTCTTTACTAGTGTAATTCAAATGCTACAATGGTATATGATTTGTAACCTTGATCAGACTTGCAGTACTGTCTGCTGTGTCTTGATTATCTCAGAGCTTGCAGTTTGCAATACTAATGTGCCATTATATGGCCCAAAGCTGTGGGAATTCTTTGGTTAGTGTGCTGTTTATCGCGAGCTGGCCTTGTAGTCAGTTAGGGTACCTTTATCAGGGTCAAGAATCAATTACGTGGTTGCCAAAGAGTATGCAAGTGAATTTGGAATGGCGCACATCGAGAGGCTGTGGCATTTTGTGAGAGGCAATGACTCCTGCCTCCCCACTCCAACTAAATTTGGAACTGCCAAGGGACAGTAGCGTCAATCTTGTACGCGCACGAACTGCAAATTATAAGAAAACTCTGAGACACAGCAAGCTGCCAGAGGCAGCATCTCCTGCCCCTGCTGAGTTTTTTATGGACATGTTTAGTCACTAGTTTCAGAAAGAGGAATATAGTTTGATTCACCCTTGAAAAGTTGCTGTCCCTGCAGAGTGTCACATTTTGTGCCTAGTCTAAGGCACTGTTTTCCAAATGATACTGACTGGAGCTGTTACTAGCACATATACGAAGTTATATGTGTACTAAGCCTTGTCAATTTGCTGATTCTGTTTCAGCATTCTTTTTCTAGTGTTGTAGGAGTATTAGTTGGTACTTAAATATTTGATACTGCTTACCTGAGGTAAACTGGAAACCACAACTTACTAACAGTCCTTTCTTTTGTCAGTTCTTGTTAATACTTTCTGTTACATGACTGTAGTCTAATTGGTTCTCTTTATCTTACCTTTTCTACTACTGCTTGTGTTGCATCAGCAATGTGCTACAGTTCTTCCAGGTAAGAAGATACTCGATTCCTGTCCTGGAGGTCTTAAACAAATACATACATTATATTTGATCATACTGAAAATACTAAGATGCTTATAACAATGGTCAACAAACCATTTGTGCCATTTTTATTTTTTCTAGTGTCTGATAGTTCTGAAATTTTCGTTTTATTTAAGAAGTGTTTATTAAAGCAGTCCTCTTTTGGACTGTGTTAAATGTTTTATTTCACTTTAAACTGCATTGAATGTTTCACTGTTTTCCAGTGATAATGATTCTTAAGAGAAGCAAAGATAGCCACTCACGGTAGTGGTAACTTTATGTGTTGCAATGATATGAAAACTGTTATTCCAAGCAACTGGGATTAAAATACTTCTAATGATTAAAACTAGAGCTTAGAGTAGTTTTCCGGGCTACATACATAACCACCACAAAAAATTATTTTGGAACTATTGACTTACACTGTTTAAAGAAACCAGAGTACTCTAAGGGATACCCCAAACACCGGTTTGTTCAGGGAAGATCCCCTTGGTTCTGCCACTATGGAAAAGGCAAAACTAAAGGACCTCTTTACAAATCCCAGGGCTGTGGAGAACTCAGAAAGTGCCACAGTTCATAGGATAATCTAGGCAGAGTGCTTAAATTAAATACAACTCTTAAGTTTATCAGGGGTTTGGTAGACGTTTCTGGACTCCCAGACTTGGAAGCTGATAAAAATGGTTTAAAAATTTTGGAAGTCCTATCTGTGTTTCTTGGTGACGCTTTGAGATGTGCACTGTGTCTCCGAAGAGATGAATGTTGAGTTAGAGTTGGTTTAGACAAGTTCTGATATATTGTGCATAGTTCTCACTCAGATAAAATTTCCAACCTAAATCAATGGATGATTTGCAAATAATGTCTACTATATGTCTACGTGTTTGGTGTATTTTTACTTGATTGGTAACTTCTGGCGTGAATGTGTGTGAAATATATTCATGATGTTGTCACTGGCCCTCATTGTATGTGTCCAAAACAAGTGTAATCGATTGCGTGCATGTCAGAAGCAGCATTTTGTTTGAATCATTTGAAGTAATTTCATTAGAGCAGTGGAAGGAAGAAGTGCGTAGGGATTTTGACTTTTTTTTACACATCCTTTGTATCCAGGACCACTTTGTGACTTAAGTTATGCTTTCACTAGTTTTTGCCCACGATTTCTCACTCATTATATTTCTGAATATTTTTCATAATAGATGATGTTATTTAGGAAGGCAAGCTGTGCATACTAACTGCATGATTTCTTGGCATTGCCAGATAAAAAGTATATATGTGGCATTTGAATTCAGTCACCAAATAGGAAAAAAAAATAGTGTATTTCTTTGTAGGAACCATTGTTTAATCTGTAAGTTACATGTAAGTGTTGAAATTGTGAGACACTGGCAAATCTTGTTAGAATGGGAGTTTTTGTGGGGGTTACTTAGCATGAACCGGGCTTCTAAAACACATTGCGAAGGGAAGAATGTTACTGTTAAGATGAGGTGTCTTGATAAATATAGAACCCGGGATAAAATTGCATAAGGATTTGTAGTGATGTATGGAATCGCCTGGAGGGAGGAATGAGGTTCTAAAATAAAACCAGAAAGAGTATGTACAGTCTAGTTTGAGAAGTATACAGGAAGATTCTTGTGCTTCCTCCATCATAAAAAGAAAAAAATTGCCCACCTTTGCTGGATCAAAGATCCTAGAATAGGTTTTGTGTCCTAAGCAGTATCTCAAAGTGTTACCATGCATTTAGAAGTAAACTGAAGTACTCCAATGTAATTGGTTTGATTCTGTGCATTTACATGCCTTGATAACATTGTTGCATCATTGAGAATGAATGAGTTCCAGTTAATAGTCCCAAAATATTATGAAAAAAATGTGTTAAAAAAATGCATTTTAAACATTTTAAAATATTCCTTCAGTTTTTAAGCATCAATAAATATGAATCTCCCATGCAAGAAGAGCTCTTTGGAATTATATTGCCAGTTCAGCCTACCCTAATCTTTTTTCTTTTCCTTAAATATACTTCAGTCTTTCTGAAACTGTTCCTCTTGTGCAGCCAACCAGGGTAACCTTAGCTACCTCTTGTTTGATTCTGTATTTCACTGTGTTATGGAAATACTGTATGTATCAGATGTCCACCAAGCAGTCTAAATCAATAACTGAGATATTAAATATATCACAAACATCATTCTCAGCATTAGTGACATACAGACATTGTCATGTTGTGTGCCTAAAATAGAATGTGGTATAGAGAGTATGGCCCATGATGTTATAATTAATTATAGACTTAAATATTACTTATGGATGTGCATTTGTTTCTCAACTTTAAATATACGGTATCCTTTTCAGCTTTTTGAATGTGAGATATTTATATCCTGAAGTTTAAAGCTAAAATTTAATTGTCTTTCATCTGATCTGTCACCTTTTACTTGAATTCACTCTTGCTATATGACTTCAGTGATTAAATAAAATCTAACAAACATTCTTTCTAGGCACTTTGATGCATGTGGACAGATGGGGTGAGTTAAGATGCATGGTTTTGTTGTGTTTCTAGCTACTGTTTTAATTGCAATGTAATAGAAGGTTAGTGTTTGAGAGTTTGTTGGCTGCTTATGTTAGTGGACAAACATAAACAAATAAGAAAATGGCTTGCCTGAAAATCAGAAAAACACTGTTGAGTAGAAAGAATTGCACAAAGTAATATTGTGATTTTTAACAAAGATTCCAGAGAAGAAACTGGTATTTATTTACTGGCTATACGAGACTTTTCCTCCAGTAAATACTCTAGATGGTTTCAGAATAGATACTATAATGTTTCTTTTTTTATCTGCTTTCTCAGATGGAAGCTCTTGTGTTTTGTGTTTTATTTTTTAAAAAAAAAATTTGGAACATAGTGATAATTAGCCTTTTTTTTTTTTTTTTAAGAAATGATATGTTGCGTACAAGCAATAGCATCTATTCTCCTGTTGCTGCTGTTTGGCACTGTTTTTCAAATGTATTTGCTGGATTACTTCCTTGCAGACCTTTGTGTAAAGACTGTGGCTGGCTGAACGTGGCTATTCCTAACAAGCAGTTCAGCATCTTGGAAACATACGGTAGCCAGAAAAAGAAGAAATAATTCAATNCTTTGTGTAAAGACTGTGGCTGGCTGAACGTGGCTATCCCTAACAAGCGGTTCAGCATCTTAGAAACATACGGTAGCCAGAAAAAGAAGAAATAATTCAACCTAGTTTAATTTGTGCTGTGGAGAAACTTATATAGACTTCACTGGTAACTTGTGTTACTGTAACACTTCACTGTAACAATGGCATTAGATCTATTTATTCCATCTCCTGATTTTCTGCATTAGATACGTTTAGGTCACAAAATTTTGGTACGTTGTAATGTTGTCTAATTTTCTTTGTACTATGGTTCTTATAATAAGGTTACTTAACATAACTAGGCTTAATTTTGTTTGAATAATATTCCAGAAAGACACTGGCTAAAATAATGAAAGATAAATGACATAAAATTGTGTGAAATGCTCATTCAGAATACATGTAGTAGGCTGTATCTCCTTGCTGCTACTCTTGAAGGGTTTTATTACACTATGAACTGAAAGACAAGAAGGGAGTCTTGTCAGCTTTAAACACCAAACAGCATTGAAAGTAGTTTCTCAAGGTTTGTGTTCCTTTCAGGGTAGGAGAAATTTCAAGAGTGACTGTCTTGCACTGATGAGGTCTATAAAAAGCAGTTATAGCAGATGTAGCTAATAAATATTATCTTATCAGCACTGATACCTTCCCTGCTCCTTTGCCAAATCAGCAGAGAAACTGCTTCATTTGACTCCAAAAACTGGAAAGACTAACTCTAGAATAGATGAAAAATTTACATGAAATTAAGAAAATCAGTGTTTCCAGAAATAATTTTTTTTCTTAATCTTTATTCTTTTAAAAGTAGGCATTTTCTTTGATAATGCCTATTATTGGAGATACTGCCATATTACATTAATAATCTATTAGCATATTGCAATATTAAAATAAATTACATTGAACTGCATATAAAGCTATATACATTTGTAATGTAAATTTATATTTCATGTATATTAGTAAGAATATCATAGTATGCATATGTATAAAATATACTTAAAATACAGACTATGTGAATGCAGTAATAAAAAATCATTATTAACACAGTATTATATTTAAGTTATGTGATTTATTTTGAAAGTTTCTAATCTAAATTGTCAGATAGGGCCGGAATTTAAAGGATGGGTTCTGCCTGAAGTTCCATCAAAGGCTCCTTCTGGTGGCCCGGTAAGAGGCAGAGGGCTGCATGCTGCTGCATCTGGCTGGGCTTTGAACTTGACTGCGCGCGCACGCTGACACACGAAATCTTGCCAAGGAGAAAAGTGGAAAGTTCTGTGCTGTCATATTGTTCACTGTGGTGAAACAGACTTGGTAATTGTATTATATTCTCTCACAAAGTTGCCAAAATGAACTTTATTTTTCAGTACAGAAGTCTTAATAGTTACGTATTGACCACGTTACTTGACAGTCTGTTTCTCCCTTTCTAAAACTTTGAAAATTAGAAGGCACCAGAGCTTAATGCCATAACTGACAGAAGAATTGGTTTGAGGCTGCAGTATAGCTTCTGTACCAGTTCTCTCTAGGTTTGTTTTGGGAGGAACTGTGGACTTGTCTGGTAGTTTGGTGGTTTTTTAAGAAAATCAAAATGATACTTGACACGGGAACTAAGATATTGCTTTTTACCTTTACTGTATAACCTTAAACTGTTTAAATNTGGACTTGTCTGGTAGTTTGGTGGTTTTTTAAGAAAATCAAAATCAAAATGATACTTGACACGGGAACTAAGATACTGCTTTTTACCTTTACTGTATAACCTTAAACTGTTTAAACGCAAAGTGACAGTGGTCTCAGTAGCCTGGAATTGTCACAAAATGAAATGTTTTCCCTTGATCATTTACCTGAGGGGAAGGCATTAGGGTATGGTTCTTCCTTAGGAATGCAGTAACGCTGATGGATAAAACATCTGGCACCCTTTTGTACTGGAAAAAAATGCTCAATGGTCTTAGGCATAAGGGAATACAGTAGTATCGCTGTTGTATTTGGGAACAAGTGAAAAATGACAGGCTTCTACTGAAGATGGGAAACTGCAGGAATAAACATTGTAATTGTCAAAAGATGAAAAAATATACAAAACATACATCAGTTTAAAACCAGGGTTTCCCAGAGCAATTTAGATGCTTTTATGTAATGTAAAGCACTAATATAAAACCTGTACTTTTCAATGAGGATTGAATGAGGAGAATTGATACTTGGTTTAGTTATTCATATTGGATGGACTTCTGGTTCTTAAGGCATAACTAGTCTTCATGAGATCCATCTCCATTTAAGATTAGCTTTTCTACTTCTTGCAGTGAGTTGTGTCCACAGTAAAACATCCCAGGGAGTTGTTTGTGTGTTTTGTTTTGGTTTTTTTTAAAGAGTTTTGGTAGTAACATGCATAGATCAGAGAAAATATTTTTTTAGGTGCTTCAGACAAGTGCAAGATCTGGTTTGTCTTCCTGAAATTTTTGTGTCACTAGTGTAATTTAGAGGAATATTTTTATTTTTTTTAATGGTGCAGTTACAGCAGCTACTTAGAAAATGTGGACGTGTTTTAGTAAGTTTGCAGTTGGGGAAATGTAGTCTTTCACATTCTGATTCTACAGAAATCTTGTGCTTAGACCAGGGATGTTTATAAGCGCATGAAAAAGAACTGAGTGATGGAAATAGAGCTACTTAAACAATACGCAGATTCTATTTGTGCTCAGTTGGGTGAGCTCTACAATGTGCAGATGCTTTTCTTGTGCTGTGACTTATTTTGTCTGAAATTATTTTCTTCTAACCCTCCACCAGATTATCTGGTAATGCATGCTGCTATTTATTCTTTACTCAAGTGACAATTTTTTTAAGCTTTGCAAACTCTTTTTATTTAAATTGGATGTAGCCAGACCTTCCCATATGGAAGCTTCTCAACAGAATCTTAAAATATGTTGGGATTAATTTGTAATAGCTAAACATGCTCTATTTTGTGGTGTACAGTTAAAATGTGTATTTTAATTTGCCATTCAAATTAAATCAATTTCGGTTTTATATCAGAGCTGGAGTTTGTTTTTATAGCCTGGTGATTATAGAATTTGTTTGTGTTACTGCTGCAGTGTTTCTCCTTCTAGGAAAAAAAATTGTAATTTTTTTCACACAGGGGTTTAGCTAAGCACTTCTGTAAAGAAATTCGTGCATGTCTGTCTTGAGGTCTCTCCAGCAACTTTCTTGAAAAAGAGTGCTAAAGACCTACAAGTCATAAGTAACAGCATTAAGCTATGACCTATGGGAATGACTCAGTGTGGAAAACAATAATGGCAAAAACTAAAGCAAGTCCTCTGTTTCTGGATTTTTTAAAAAATCCATTAAAAATTTAAATTTTCAGCTTAGCTGAAGAACCATCGTGGACAATAAACAGTAAAGTGTATAAAATGACTTTTCCTAGAACAGAGTGTTTTCTTTTATTCTGAATATGCTTGTTGTATGGAATGTTCCTACTCAATCTCCCAGAAAAACATTGTAGGAAATTGCTGACATACTTTTTTCCCAGCTGCTGTTAAATTTGGAAAACTGACAATGTCATATTGCCAAATGGTGTTACATTGTTGTTCTTTAAGATTTATGTTCTCAGTTCTCTTCAGCCTCAAAAGTGAAAAACATAAAGAAAAATCTAAAGATTTAGGTGCACCAGGAATGTTGCATGTGTTAATTAAGCAGACTTTGTATAGCAATAAATACTGTATTCTTTATGTGAATACCTCTCTAAAAAATAATGCACTTCCACTGTTAATATGCCATCTGTTTACTGAATGTTTATCATGGGTGCCTTGTTTTATAATTTGTGATGAAGAGGTCCCTTGGCAGTACTGCTTATTGAAATGACAGCAGTGCAATCAAGATGCATTGTTAGAAATAGTGATTCGCAGTCAGATTCCTTGGTGTAAAACTCTTAAAGCAGTATATATATGTTCCACTACAGATAGCTTTTTCTTTGCAGTGAACGCTCATGCTCTGTGGCAGTGGTAGGAGGTACCACTTCCAGTATTGCTGAGTATTCATACTGACAGCAAACAGGCAATGATTATCCTGAGAGTCATCACATGGCTGAATCCTTTGTAGGAAGGATTTGTGAGACTGAAGTTGTGGGAGTAATGGGGCATCTTTCTTGCTTCTTCGTCCCCTAACTGCTTGTTAATTAGACCTTTGTGTGGGTCTGGGAGTCTTCGCTGCAGGACTTCTTCCTCATGGTGGATGCCACAGGATGAAGTTGTGCAGAGGGTCCTGAGTCCTCTCTCCTTCGAGTACCCGATGGTTTAGGTCACTCTCCCTCCATCACTTCCAGGACCAGCAGGCTCCACATGAGGAACTGCTCTGCGCTGCCACTTGCCAGCAGGAAGCAATGCTTGCTTCTACTCCCTCCATTGGTGAACCAGAGGGGCTGGGCTTTGAATACAGAGTTAGAAGGTGGTGGATAATGGGAAGTAGATGCAGTGGCTCTGGACCAGGCTGTGTAGGGATTAAATTCTGGATGTGGTGTTAATATGATGGAATCAGACCCTTCCGTATGGTTCGGTAGAGTGTGTGTGTCATTGCGTGTGACCTCTATAAATTCATGTTATGTGCATCTGCTTGTGGCCATCAGAAATACACAGTTGATGTGACTAGATGACCGCATTGGATTTAAAAGTTGCTCGCAGTTGTTTGAAGTGTGTTACACTTCATATGTACAGGGTTGATTGTCATCCTCGAGGTAATACCTAGGCTGTTATTTTGCTACTTCAGACCTGGAGATTGTCGAGTTTCCCATCGCTGCATGCTTGAGGGACACTTCGAACCAATTTAGTGTCCTTGTAAACACATTTGGCAAAACAAAGTTGATAGAGGCAATATCCTTTATTAGACCAGTTGCTGTAACTGGGATCATTACGCAAACTTTTGGTCACCACACCAAGCTGTAGAATGTGTCTTCTCTGTCAGTAAACTTTGAATAGACAGACAATGAGTTACCGATGATGATCAGGTTATGTTGAGGTAGCCATGCGACGATAGCGATCTACTTTCATTTGTGGAAAAAAAGTAAAGCGGTTTTATTGTAGTTATCACAAAAATGTTATTTTATGCAGTAAGTATATACAATCGCATAATTAGTTTCCCATTGTTCATAAATTAAGTGTCCATGAAATGTCTGACATTCAAGGAAATTAAATTGCTATTATATATATTTATGAGCAATTTACCTACCACATAACCAACCTGTTAATGGTAAAACAATGCTTTGACAAGAGACTAAGCGGAACTTCATGGTAGGATGATATAGTGATCATAAGTGTTCAGAAATCATAAATCAAGCCTTAAAATTGAACTGGCTGAAAATGTAAGGTTTTTATTTAAGGTCATCTGGATTCTTTTTATTGATTTTTGAACCTGCAGTCTCGAAACTTCTGAGTTGTGCAGGTTAGAAGTTTTTCAGTGAAAGCTGAGATACTTTCTCAGTATTATGAACAGTAATGACTTTAATGATATCAAGTGCTTTGCTAGTATTCATGATGAAACTAAGTGGCAGGATCAATATATATATACACTTGACTCGAGAATAAAGAGTAGCAAGAGTCGTGATGAGTTCTTTGGTGGCATTTGTTAAACCTCGAAGTGAGAAACTTCCTTGAAGTGCCAAACTGCACTACTTACCACGGTGAAAACAAGCCTTTAACAATAGAAAAAGGGCTGTAAAAACTGGCAACTGCTTTCATCTTGTGGAATTTCTAGCTGGTTATCCATTTCATATCCTATCTCCTTTCCTTATAGTACAAGTTTGCTCCATATGGCTTATTTTCTTGATTTGGTAAGTTGAGGGCTAGTGACCTTCAAGTTCCTCCAGATGGAAAGGGGGAAAGGATCACTTCCCACACAGAGGAAACTAGAGAAAGTTGTAAGTTTTTTTTAAAGGGAGAGGAGGGAGGAATTTTCATTACATGGAAATAATTCATCTAGCAAACATAAACTTGGATTATCTTTCTGTCTATTGTTTTTGTACGGTATCGTGTATGTTGGGATCATTGTTTAATGGCAGGGTTCTCATGCACTGCAGCAAAACAGATACAAGCGTATGTTACCTGAGCCATAAGTTCTGGATTGAGTTTTGCTGGGGGAGTAAAAGCTCCCCTCTCTTTTTTTGTGGGTGTGTGGGAGTGTGGTGTTGCAATTCATTTTTCTCCAACTCTCCTCTTTATCAGCATGGGAATAGCTGTGTTCATAATGCTAGGTTTGATACGGAATTTTAGTGGCCTTGTGTTAAAAGTAACAAGGCCACACTTGAGCATAACGATAACTATGCTGGGAAATCCTGCGCATCTGCATTTGTGTGCAGAAAGCCGCAGACTTTGCTTCCTGTAACAGTAAGTTTTCTGGAGAACTGGCACTGGTATTTTTTCAGTTAGTTTTTTTCCCACTGAAAACAAAGCAGGTTGTTGTAGTCTACAACATAGGAGTATGTGTTGACAATATTAGGAAGATTTCTGCTGCGTAAGACAAGAATAGGAGAGGTAATTTTTCAGAATAAGGAGAGTCTGAAGGTTGGGATATGAAATATTTAGGCTCAAATCCATGATCTGGATAGAGCACAACACAAAGCTCAGTCTGCATGTTTCATATCACGGGTAAGTGTCTCATCAACCAACTTATTAGGTGTTATAGGATGATTTCTTTTGGTTGGTTTTTTTTTTTTTTGGTTGAACAACAACAACAAAATCTCAGATTTACTGAAACTGTGATCTTCTTTTCCTGCCAGTCCAGATACTTCAGGACTTAAAACCAGTCTTAAGTATATATAAGGCCAGTTTATAAAAAGAAAAAGCTTTCTGGAGAGTAGTCTTTTTTTTTTTTTAAAGTAAAAATATTTAGATTCTTATGGTATTGTTTATCTGTGGTAAAAATATGAGTGAAAGAGAGGCACAGAATTTCAAAGGTACTCTATTTCTCAACCACATTTGTATATACCTGGATACAGCAAATACTCACAACTTAAGAAAAAAAAAATCAGTTTTGAAAAGAAATGTATCATCAGCTTTTCTCTATCCTCTCAGTTTACCAAGAACTTCTTGAAGAAGGGCTAAATTTTTTTCTGAGGCTTAAAGTCAAAGTAATTGTTTTTTTGAGTATTTAAAAGGTTCACACACAGATAACTTGGTGTTCAAAGTACAGTTGGTTTGGTGTAACTCATGTAAGCATCTGTGTGAATAGTATCATTAGTTTAATTTGCCTGTTTTAAAAACAGTATTAGATTATAGTTGGAAAGATAATGCAATAATTTACCAAGTGCTAAACTGGGTTTAAAATCCTCCTTAATGGTATAGCCTGAAGTATGTATCTCAGTTGTGTTAAAGATACTAAAGTTAAAAATAAACGGGAGGAGGAAAGGCATATCTGTGGTGTCAGCGAGGCATGTGGTAAGCTGATGTATAAAGGGAAGGTAATGGATCTGCTTGGATTCCAGCCAGTGGTGCCGGACACGGGCATTCTGCCGAGGCGCATTCCAGGGCATTAAGTGCAATCCCTTCCCCGAGCCCGCTGAGCCCTCTGTGTAATTCATCTTCCCTGCGGTCCACTCTGCCGGGGGCTGGACATACAGCTTAGCCCGTTTCTTTACCCATGCAACTTCTTGGTAGTCACTTTCTCAGTTCTAGGCAGTGTTTGACTTATGAATGCTTAGATCTGGTAGCTCCCTTTGAATCTACTGTGCAGGCTCTGTCTTTCAACTTGCTGTTACTTTGAATAGGGTATTGGAATCTTGTTTCTGCTCTAAATTTCTGGTTGTGAGTAAATCGTCTTAAGATGGCTTTTTAATGCACATTTTTTAATTTATAAGCACTGTTGGTGTTAGCATACAAAATTAAGTGATTTCCTTTTAACCTCTCTGTCATTTTAGAAACTTATTCTGGTACTACAGCTGTTTGCTACCTTATAGCAACGCTGGAGGAAAAAATGGTATGATCCATTTTTGTGAACTCAAAGACGTAGACAGAAAGAAAAAGGAATTCTTCATCAATGGAAGACACCTGTATATTTCAACAAGTAAACAAGTGCTGCAGTAAAACTCACTCCCTGAAGGTGTCCAAGATGGAAGTTTACATCGTCCAACCTTTGAGAAGCATTGTTCCCATTTTCCCCACCAGCCTAGTTTTCCACACTTTCCTCTTTTCTTGGCGATTTAAAAGCAAGATGAATTAGGCATACAACTCCCTGTTATGTGTCCTAGAGTAAAAACTTTAAAGACATTCAGAAATGTTTGCAGGGTTGGCCACCTGCTCCTTCCTATGCTCAGAGGGGTGGGTTACCTCAGGTCTCCTGATGACAAGCATACACCATTTTGTGAAATTAATTCCTCCAAGATTGTCTTTGACTAGCAGGATTATTTGACCACTTGTTTTGTGGAATGATGAGAGCAAGCCTGAATGTATAGACCATAGCTTTGTATGTTTGATTGTGTGCAACCCACTTATAAAAAAGAAATGTTATGAAAGCATTTAACAAAATATAAATGTTTATAATATTATAGCTTTTTATATCAACTTTTCATGCTAATGGCTATGATTACTTTTCATTGGTCTTGAAAAGCTGTTTTGTAACAAGAAGTTTCAGATAAATATTTAATGTCAAGCTGGGCTGAAATTAATCTGAAAGATATTAATATGCCCAAGGTAACTGTGACCTGCACTTTGTTGAGAAGCTGCGCCTTGAAAGTATGAAATGACCTGCACTTCTTACATGAGTGTTTGTATTCACTTTTTAAGAGCCTAATGGCCAAAATCTATTTTTAAACAGCTTGTTTTTCTGACGTGTTGATAGCAATTAATCCTTATTCAAAATGTACTATTACGAGCTAAGCTTGTTAAGTTAAACTGAGTTGCCTTTCACTTTTCCTGCCTCCTTAGAAAATCTTCCTATTTTAAGTGCTACATAGTATTGTTCATAGTTGTGGATGCAAAGAACTAGAAACACTGGACAGTGGAAAGCATATAGGAAGGGATGGCATTTTCATTCTCTAGCATTGGGAACGTAGTGCACTGATGTCTGTCCTCCTGCATTCCCACAGCCTTGCACAAAAAGAAGCCAACGTCCAAAAACTTGTGTTGTGTTTGATGCTGTCATTTAACATTCTCTGTGCTTCTGGTACAAAGCTATTTACGTGTGGGACCTAAATAGCCATTCACAGCTGCTGCCAGCTTATATCCTGGTGATGATTATAGCTGCTCACCCTAACACTGGCAAGACTTCTTTTAAACATAGTATTTTGATGAACACTGTGTTTCTTGGTCAGAGCCATTCTCTAACCCTGTTCATGTTTCACATGTTCAGGAGAACTGACATTAAGCTTGTCTCTGTTAAATGTGGGGAGCCATAAGCACTTGAGAAGACAAGGATTTTTTAAGAACAAATAGATGTAATTCACCAATAGTGTGAAATGGTATAAAATGTGCCTTATGATAGACTGTTGTGCAAACGGAAGAGTCATGCTTCGTTTTTTGGCAAGTTCCTCTGGTTCCGATAGTACACATTTTATGTTATTGTAGTTGAACATGTGTGCCAGCTATTTAACTGTACTTTTCTAGTAACTTTTACTGAGGTTTACTAAACATTTAGAATGTTGGGTATCTAAAGAGAAATTAATATGAAGCTAAACCAAAAGCAGCAGTGTTTATGTTGAGAGAAAAAAAAATAACACTGAGAAATACCCTGTCATCTCTTTCTCAACTCTTTTATCTATTCACTCCATAATCCTATCAAAATAAAGATAAGAAAATAAATATCTGAATCTTATGTTGGAGCTCTTGTGTAGTGTAGAGTGGGAAAATGGCCCACTGGAACTTCTGACCTACTGTTCTCTCTTCCCAGATAAGAATTCTCTAATTCTTTCTTCCAGTTGACTCTTATGTTGCCTTCCTCTTGCCTCTAAAGAGCATCCTCAGCTGCCGCCTTCCTGCTTTGAACTTCCAGGCTCTCTGTGCATTTTGATTTAAAAGAAGCATGTATTTGAGGAAGAATTAAGAGCAGTATCCTATTCTGAAACTAAAAAATAAGTATAAAAAGTGAGCTACAGATGATGGAATTGGTTTGTTTCTGCAGAAAGTAGTATAGCTTAGTATCACTTTAAAGACCCGAAATACGTGCTTCGAGTTGTCCATATAGTAACCAAAGCAATTAACTTGTTGAAAATTCTTGCAACTAATTTGCACACATATTTATACAGATATTGCTTTCTTTTATGATAGAATGAGTAATGAGCACTTGTGTATCTTAGTAAATAGGTGCAAAATGTTGAATATAAATAATGAAAATACACACAAAATATTAATTGGAAAGGGATGTTATTTTTTTAAGAATTACTTTGTGTTGACGCTGAAAAGAGTTATATACATTCTCTTTAGTTGCCTTCTGTAATGCATCGGGGTTTTTTAGCTACTGTATTAAAGATAGCTTGGGCTTCCCTCAGTAGAAGCTTTAATGACTAGCTTGAAGCCATTTTTTTAAAGGAATTAATATTTAGACATAACATTAGCTATGGGGGTAATTAACAGGTTTAGAATAATTAATGAATAAAATTGCAAGGACTGTAATTTGCATTGCCTAATATCAACTTTTAAAGCTTTCTTTAAAGGTTTTTGCTCATTAAAATGTTAAACTGGTTTTATTTCATTAACAGGATATGGAAAAATATTGTCGTAATTTCTTTGTAGGCTCCATTTGACTTGACACTTCATTGAAATCAAGCCTGGATTAATAATTTACTCTTTTCTCCAAGATACGCTAGAGGTTCAAAAAAACTCATTTGGTATTGCTTATTTTAAAACCTCTGAAGTTTCATTTTATTTTGTGATTGGATTTGCTTGGTTTTGTAAGAAATAGTTATTTCACCTTTTAGTGCGTATTGGTGGGGAGAAGGAGAAGGAGAGAGAGAGATGGGCTTTTGAGTTCAGTTTTGTGCCCAAACCAGTTCCTCACAACGGTGGGAAAAAAAAAATCCTTTAACTGGGACATCAAATGTTTGCATCATGGTTGGCACGCTCTGTTGATCTTCAAATTGACTAAGTTGATAACATTCATACCTGAGAAAAACTAGAAGCACACAGATATTTTAAGCATACACATTGTACCTAACTTTCTGTAGTTTGGTATTACTCCAAATTCATAATTGTACTTAGGAAGTTCCTTTCTGGTCTTCCAAATCATTATAAAAAATGGACATTACTAACTGATGGGGGAGTGACATCCCAAAGCTTCTGATCTCTGGTGTTAAATCTTTTGAAGTGGAAAAAATAATAGCTTAGAAAAACTTGATTGAAGATTGCTTCAAGAAAAATGTATTTAATAAGTGGTTGCTTAATTGACACGTGACCTGTAAGGTTAGAGATGCCAGACAGCAAAACTACAGTGAAAGAGCTGAGCTAAACTTTATTTAAATAATGCTTTCAGATGCTATTATACTTACAGATTGTAATCAAAATTGCTATTTTATCTAAAGCCCAGGTAGAGACCGTAAGAATTGGTACTTTATAATTATCAGTAAATTGCTCAGGCTACTGCTCAGCCCAGCTAATTGCTTTCCTTTCTATACTTTTTTTTTCTAATCAAAGAGGAAACAAAACTATGACCCAGCTTAGTAATGGCAAACATTGCGTAGCAGGAGCTGTCACGCTCACAGGCGTTTCACCAGCAAAGCAAGTTTTGTGCTACTGGTCTGAATGAGGTGCTTTTGGTTATAAGGCAGTTATGCTCCTTGAATACAGCTGGGTATGGCAGGGCCTTGAGTGTTTATTTGGGATACCTCTTTCCTATCCCTAATAATGTATTGACCATTTGAAGTTGCTTCATTTGTAGAATGCTTTTAATTTCTATGTATAAATGAAGTAAATTACCAGGGTGGTTTTTTTCATTCTTTTAAATATTGTCATGCTTCTAAAAAAAAAAAAAAATGGTCATTTTTTACTGTCATTCATGGTTTTAGTTCAGGGATAAACTAAAAGTTTTTGCTTTTCTTGAATTACTCTGTCCATATGTGTCTGTACTTGATGCCTGCATCTTAAAAAGGATAAGGCTTGATGATTACTAACATTTTATTAGCATTGTTATATGATGTGATGGCATGTAGCAGTTGTGAGAGAAGATACTGTTCTCTGACACATTAATCCTGTGTTATGCCAGGCCATTCACAGACCATTCACGTAGTCTTCATTACTCATCGTTAATCTTCCATGTCATATTTCTTCAAATCTTTTGCCTGTGATCATTCCTTACTTGGAATCCGTATTTAAATATACTGAACGTGGAATTTGTGAGTAATGTGGTGCCTAGGAAAGATTAATGCAGCACTCTTGGTTTTTCCTGATGTGGGTTTTCTTCTTAATACTTTGATTGTTTTTTCAGACCAGACAGTTAAATTTTATTTCCTAGCTTTTCACATAAAGTCACAAATAATTGCAGGCTTTCCAGGCATCACCTATAAAGTTATTTATGAAAATACAGTGATTCTTATCAAGTTTGTGTGTGTTTAAAAAAAACCCTAAACCTACATTGTTCTTATGATCACTTTTTCTACTTTACTCTGCTAGCAACAGTTCATGGATTTAATTGGAATCTGTGAAGTGATTCGTAATTTTTCTAAGCCTGTGTCTCGTCCATGCAAAACCACTAGGAGATGGAAAAAAAAAAATAATTTGTGCTTGTGATTAAATGTAGAATAATTAATATATATTATATCAGTATCTGTATTGTATCATTAAGACTGATTCTCTGGTGTTCCTTGATCAAATAGCTCTTACTGTGTTACAAGTCAAGAAATTGTTTTCTTTGTAATAGTGCTTTTATGAAAATGTTAATTTTCATTGTAATACAAGCCTTTTTCAGTACCTTTAAATAACTGTGTGGATTGTTTTCTTAAGCTGTTATTAGCTTAAGTAATTTAAATAAAGATTAATACATAGGTGGTTTAATTTTAATTATGAGTAAAATTATAGTGCTTTAAACTGGTATGGCAGAAAGTTGACCAAAATTGGTGCTGCATGTCATTCCAAAGGACAAGACGAAGTATTGATGCTGTTGTGTTCTGTGTTCTTGGGAGTGAACAAGACCCTTCTTATGCAAAACATTGAATATCACATTGGGGTTGTACTTGTGTTGTGGAATTGGGTGGGGGCGAGTTAGTGTTTGTGTGGTGTGTAGGTTGGCTTTGTTTTATTGTTGGGTTTTTGTTTTTTGGGTTTTTTTTAATGCAAGGGCTTTTACTCCTAGTTTTACTCTTAGGAAGCAGTTCCAGTCATTCATATCTTTTCTTATTGACAAAAAAGACCTGCACTTGATGAGCAACTGTAAAATTTAGATGCAGAGATTTCAGAGGATCTAACCAAGTTGCTTGCTATAAAAGCATATTTAATTTTGCTAGTAACTTTTCTAGGTATTTATAATTTTTGCAGATGTAGTAAAATACATAGATAATTTAAAAATAAAAATGTTTCCTATTGTATATACGTAGAGACTTGTTATTGGTAAAGTACACATGGTAAGTACCATTGATTAGTAAGTTTAAAGAAGGCTGTGGAACAGACCAAAAAGTAAATGGTACGGATAATAAAATAATAGCAGTCTTGAGGTCTGTAATTCTTTCATGGATTAGATACATGATATTTTGCTGGCATTAAGTTCAAAAACCTGTTCCTTTACTATTTGTAATTTGAATTCAGTCGTGCATAGACTTGTTGACAGCTATTTACTAGAAGTCTGCCTTCGCAAGAGACTAGTACCCTGCTGCATAGCAATAAAAATATCAACATACCAGCTGCAAGAACTATTTTTCAGCTGTGTTAATGTGTAAGCATTAGAAAATGGGAAAGACTTGCACTTTGAGCAGAGGTATGCAAATACACTTAATTTCTCATATTAATTTCTTGGCCGCTTGATTATGCTGTTTTCATTAGAGTTGTGCTTGATCTTATATATCTTTATTAAATATCAATATTCAAATTACTTTTTTCAAGTTATCTATATTTAAGAAGTGGTTCTACCTAACAAGTCCCAAGCTGTGTTTATAGCCTGTTGTGTATTAAACTCTCATTAGTAACTTGAAAATACACGTTCTATGGTCTTGTCTGTCTGTGGAGATGTTAGTGTATTTGACACAGTGCAACTTCTGGTATATATCAGACAATGCCATTTTGTAAAAGACATTAATGAAACTGTTGAGTTGGCATCAAATAAATGAAAATATTTGTTTATAAACTTTTGCAAGTTGTAATGTCACCATTAGGAGAAAGCTGTGCTTTTCTTGCCTCCTGCCATACACATACTTCGAGGGTACACTGATAACTGGGTTCACTGTCTCTGGCTTTCTGCTCTGTGAACTTAAATTTTAACCTTTCCTCTGAGCACATCAGTCCGGTCTGTTTTGCTGTAGTGCTAAACTGCGATGTCCAATCTAATGATTTATTTGAATTGGTTTTGGTAATTCGTAGGAGTTAATGCTCTTATTTTGAGGCTGCAGCTTTTAAGAGTTTACCGATTCTTTTGATCTTAGGTTCATAGCTAGGAAGAGTAAACCTCCTTAATCTAACTGGCTCTGTCGTCTTGCTGTGTTTGGTTTATTTGATCTGTATCTAGAAACTACCTGTACCTGTAATAGTCATTGTCTTCTCTATATCTTTTCTGGCTCTGTGTTCACATTTTTAAGATGTGGAAGAAGAATGAGAATTGTGTACAGTATTAAAAATGTGGGTACACTAATGGCACAGTGATTTTCTTTTTTTTTTTTTATTCTTTCATCATTCCCTGATTATCCTAGCCTTAGATTTGTCTTTTGTAATTACTCTTGGGATTTAGCTGAGGTATTCAGAGAACCATGTATGCTGATTCCATTTTCCCCACCTGACTAGTACTGGTATCATTCATCATATGTAATTTCTTTTGCATTTACATGGAATTTTATCATTCAGTCATTTCTACCTTTTGATCAGATTTATTTTTTATTATACCAAATAATTTTCTGTAATTAGTAAGCCTTTTGACTTTTCTTTTTTAAACCAGCTTTCTAGATCTTAGATGTGCTGAACCACATTGAACCTTTAGGAACTTTACTGGTAAAATCTCTCATATGAAAAACTATTATTTCTGCTCTTGCTTTGCTTTGTTTTAATGAGTTATTTAATTCTGTGAGGACCTTCCCTTTTGTCCTGTTTTAGCGCAGTTTGTTTAGGAGATTCCTTACCATTTGTTAGGTAGTTTACCCAAACTTCTTGAAAACTCAAATCTGTTCTGTCACTAAGATCACCAACCCCATGCAATGCTACAGGCTTGGGATGAAGTGGCTCAAAAGCTGCCCGTCGGAGAAGGACCTGGGCGTGTTGGTGGACAGCCGGCTGAATAT
>RSEF01000001.1:204459788-204502287 GCA_003993805.1 Himantopus leucocephalus | reverse complement strand
AAAGGTCCCTTCCAACCTTAACAATTCTATGATTCTGTGATCACACTTATGCACCTGCTTATCAGTCCTTCAACTACTTCTAGTAGTAGTGACTTCCCTTTACAAAAGTTGTTGACTCTTCCCATATATTTATCCATATGCTTAGTCTTGCTGGTTTTGTTATAGTTTAAATCAATGTAGCTTTTCTGGTACTTCTGGTACTTCTCCATGAACTCTTCCTTCATGTCTCAATCACATATTTACCCTACTGATTCTTTCTTGTTGTCATGCTTGCACTTGGAACAGGTTTTAATTGAAAACTGAGAGAGTTATTAGAAAGTTGGTTTTAAAACTTATTTTTGCTCTGCTTTTTTACAATTTCTAGTTACTTAGCTGAAGTTTATGGGCAGTCCTCCCCCACCCCATTTTCACTGTTAAGGATCAACATCCACTTTTAAAAAGATGCTTTTCTACCTAAAATAGCCTTCTTCAATGTTGTTTTTAATCAGGCTGGCTTTTCTGGAGCTTTTTTTGTTATATTTGCATGCTTGTTGTAGTAAGTGATGTGTGTTTACTGTGAGCTTCTAACTGTTTTGCAGATGATCCCTGTCACATGCAAGCATTTACACTTCAAGGTGCTCCTTTTAATTAGCCTCTTCATTTTTATGTAGCTTACTTTTGTGAAATTTAACTTTATAAGAATAGATACATTTTTCTGTTATTCCAAAGAGGTTTAATATGAATATATTACAGTTACTATTAGTGGCTCTTTGATTCAACATGTAACTGGCTTTGTGAACTGTTTGCTCCTGCATCAAAAGTTGTTTCTACTTTTTATGACAGCTTGCAGAAGGAATAACTTATGGTATCTGAAATACTACAGTTCTCACAGTTGTGTTTTATTTACATCTCTAACAGTGAGAGAGCTCAACTACTGAGGAGTTGCTGTTCTGCTTTCATAACTTCTGCAGTTTTTGTTAGTGTGTACTATTATATTAACTCTTGGTCACGTGGTTTATGTTACCGCTCTTAATTTTTTGCTTGGAGGATGCTGTGCTTACAGACCTGTTGGCTTTCCTGTGGGTTTGTGGATAAGGGGAGAACAGTGGGAGCAATTTATGTCAAATTTTTGTGAGGCCTTCAGCACTGTCTCTCACAACATTCTTGTCTCCAAGTTCAGATACTACAGTCTGGATGGGTGGACAAAATGAGTGAAAAAATGGTTGAATGATCAGCCTCAGAGGGTAATGGTTAATGAGTCATACTTGACCTGGAGGCCAGTGAAAGTGCAGTACTGTAGAGGTCTGTCCTGGGACCTGTCCTGTTTAATATCTTTACCAATGAACCAGAGGAGGTTACAGGGTTCACTTGTCAAATTTGTAGACTACACCAAATTGAGGGGAACCAGTTGATACACAGAGCTGCCATTTGGAGAGACCTAGATAGGCTGGAGGAATGGCACAACAGGAACCTCAGGAAATTCTACAAATAAATGCAAAGTTCTACACCTGCAAAGGAAGAATTCCTTGCAGCAATGCTGTCTAAGGAGCAGCTCTATGGAAAGGGATCTCAGGGTTTTGGTGGACAGCAACCTGAACATTAAGTTAGCAGTGTGCCTTGGCTGCAAAAGGGACGAAGTATCCTGGGCTGTATTAACAGTAGATTGCAGAAGGAAAAGGATTATCCTGTTTAACTATAATATCTAGAACACCACTTCTAGTCTTGAAATCTCCAGTACAAGAAAGGCATCGACAAGCATCAGTGGAGAGACACCAAGATGGTTGGGGGCTGGAACACTTGCTCTGTGAAGAGCAGCTGAGGGATCTGGGCCTCTTCTTAAACCCGGAGAAGAGGCAGTTTCAAGAGGACCTGGTAGCGTCCTTCCAGTGCCTAGGAGGAGGTCATCAAGGAGATAGAGCCAGGTTCTTCACAATGGTGAATGGTGGAGACGACAAGACAAAGTGGGCATAGATTGAAATAACGAGGATCTAGCTGGATGTTTAAAAAAATATAGATGTTACAAGTATGGTGGAGGTGCACAGTGGGATTTTATGGCTCTTGCATTAATGAATATTAAATTTTGGCCCCTTTAACTTTGAACTGGTTGACATGGTAATTCTAACATTTTTTTAACATTGTACGTCCTAAAATAAAAGGAACAGGTACTGGAAAAAGATAGGAATGTTTTGGGCTGTCGCTGTTGCAGTTAGATGGTTTTCCCATTCCACAGTACTTGGGTTAGAATACTGTTCAAGATGTACAATCTAATAGTGTTACTGGACCGTATGTGGTCCTGCGGTTTTTGGGTTTGGTTTTGGAATCCACAGGTAGTCATTATTTCAATGCTAATGTTCCAGCTATTCAGAAAACAGATTTAGGAAGAGAGTTACGAATACAGATATGAAAACAAAATCTGAACAGAGAATACGTATAGGTAAAAACAATTCCTTTCAGGCACTTCCAGACTTGCAAAAGTAATGAAAAATATCATTAGATCTCAGTAAGTAACTTGGAGATGTCAGATACACAGGACCCCTACCTTTATTTGTTGTGGAAAATCACATAATATTTAATCTTTCATTTAATATAGAAACTTTACCCTAGACCATTCGTGAAAACTTGCTGTTGTCTGAACTGTTCTTAACTTGTAGAGGCAGTATTATTTCCTCTGTTATCCTCAAACACATTTTTCAATCGGAATTTGGTACTATATGGTAGAGCCTCCTGAAGAAGCTCTCTTAAGCTCATATTAAAGTTGCACTAATGGTAGTCATCTTAAACTAGGAATAAAAAAGTAAGATGGGTTTTGCTGTTGTTCTTGATTGCCTTAACAGTCTATCACCTGAAATTCTCTGTAAGACATATTTTGATTGCTGATAATTTTAAGAAAGTGACTCATATGACTAAAGTGTATCAAAGCCTTTTTTAATTTGTGCTCTGCTAACTGAACTCCTTCACATCTCTGATTTCTCAGTTGAGAAGTGATCTTTTTCTCATAAAAACATGAGAACAGCCATACCAGTTCAACCGAGGAAGAACAGAGGAATTGGGCAAGTGTATAGGGCACTTTTCCTAGTATTCTGGCCACTTGTGGTTTGGTAGCCTAAGGAGAGACCCATCTTTGACTCAGGATTTACTGGCTTTCAGGGTGGGTTTGGTTTTTTTTTCTTTCCAATGATCATCTCCAGATTTCACCTGAATGCAAAAATTTTTAGTGTCTACAGCATAAAATGGCAACATGTAACAGCTGGTTATGTCATGAACCATCTCCTATTGTTTTTGAGCATTTGGTATCCAAGACAGCTACCTCTTTTTAATGTTTTGGGTATAAGTCAAAACAGAAGCTAGAAACAGACTTAAATGTTTTATCCAAATTCTGCATTTGCAGTTGAATACAGTGCAAAGTATACCAAGTGTGTAACTAACAAGTATAAAGTTAAACTAAAAGCTTGTTTGTAACAGGAATGTTACCTTTAATAATGAATCCTATTTGTAATAACTAATGGAATTGTGGATACAGGAATCTTTCGGAAATCTAGCACCACTGATTGCAGAAATATGCAACAGCAGATGATTATGCAGCATTCCTTTCTGTTTGTGAATATACTTGTTCCATGCAGGTTGGTTGAACATAATGGTGTGCTTAGTCATTTCGTCCTATCTCCAGCAATTCTCTTAAAGCAAGAAATAACGCAGATTGCCATTGCATGACAAGGTCACTTATTGTGTTCTTGACACAACATAGAGAAAATGATGGATTTCTTGAGGTTGGTCTATGTTGTGATCCCAGAATCACAGACTAATCAAGAGATGCAGAAACAAAGTTTAAACTGGCTCGCTGATGGCCCAGAATCAGTAGTGTGTTTATCACCACAGCACAACTGTTTGGTCTTGCTAGGAACCTTCAGCAAAAGATATACTAGGGGGAAGTTTGAATTGTCTTTAATTGCATTTAACGAATGAAGAAACAGCTGCATTGGAATTGGGGACTACTGTATGCTGCGCTGAAAACCTTTTTCTTTATATAGGTTAAAGGATCCTTTGTCCATCTTTAAGCTTTAGGCTTAAAGTTGCCAATTTTATCTCCAGCCATGGGTGTCGAAAACACAGTAGCCAACGTGTTTTCTTTTTAAAAGCAGGCAATGGGTTCCAGTTGGTCTCTACACTACCAGGATTCTGGTCGTTGCTAAGAGTGTGTGTTATGCTTACTTTCTATTGTAATTTCAACAGAAATGCTCAAATCATTCTTAAATTTGGTAAAGATTTCAAAGCCAGGAAGGATTGCCGTTACCTGCAGTACAGCACAGTTCACCCAGTCCTTCATTAAAGTCAAGTTAACCAAACCTAAACAGTAAGCTTTCCCAGCTAAGTTGTAGCCTCACAAATACACCTGCACTTGTAGTGCAAGCAAAAATGATTGTTTCTATGTTGTCAGGTGAACAAGAGTATATTGTTAATTCTAATCCTATTTTAAAATGTATGTGGCCCATGATCTGCTGCCTTCCTGCACCTGAGGGGTCCCTAGGAAAAGGGTCAGCAGTGAGCGCACTACACTGAGTGTAGCGATTTAGTCTATCAAGCAGTGCCGGGCATTAGGTAATATATTCTTAAGGGTGTCTTAGAATTTGAGTTTTCTCTGTTGAATATAATGTTCTTACGTTGCTAAGTGTCAGTAATGCTTTCGTGTTGTTGAGTGAATGATCTTTCTCAATAAATTCCTGGAGCAATTTTCTCATTTTGTGAAGAAATGGATGTTCTCTAACGTAAAAGTGATGTTCTGATGCTAAGACTTCCTCTTTTCTTCAGTTTGTCACCATCTATATTAAAAAAAAAAGTACTCATAAGGATTAGCGCTACCAGTATGCTAGAAAATGACTATATAATGAAAAGATCCCTGTCTTTAAACAGCTTTTTTACTGAAAGAACTTACCTATCATTGTCTATAGACCCATCTATAAACTTACCGGACATTACTTCAGTACCCAGCAATCTTAATGCTTTTGCAGAATGCGTTAATTTTTTTTTTTTTTGCAGCCCATGCATTCTCTTTTTTATTTTGTAAAGCATCTTTTCTGTGTCCTGAAGTATACTTTTTGCATTGTTCTTGTTTCCCCTTTCAATGGTACTCCTCGGTTGCATTCCAAGGCATAACTTGTGAAGGGAAACAAATACACTCAAGCTTACCTCTCTAGGACTATGCATGATTCTGTGCCGTTTCTTCTTCCATTTAATTTGCCTGGGGTTTTATTCTCTTTTTTCTCCCTCTCTCTCTTTTCTCCCTCTCTCTCTTTTCTCCCTCTCTCTCTTTTCTCCCTCTCTCTCTTTTCTCCCTCTCTCTCTTTTCTCCCTCTCTCTCTTTTCTCCCTCTCTCTCTTTTCTCCCTCTCTCTCTTTTCTCCCTCTCTCTCTTTTCTCCCTCTCTCTCTTTTCTCCCTCTCTCTCTTTTCTCCCTCTCTCTCTTTTCTCCCTCTCTCTCTTTTCTCCCTCTCTCTCTTTTCTCCCTCTCTCTCTTTTCTCCCTCTCTCTCTTTTCTCCCTCTCTCTCTTTTCTCCCTCTCTCTCTTTTCTCCCTCTCTCTCTTTTCTCCCTCTCTCTCTTTTCTCCCTCTCTCTCTTTTCTCCCTCTCTCTCTTTTCTCCCTCTCTCTCTTTTCTCCCTCTCTCTCTTTTCTCCCTCTCTCTCTTTTCTCCCTCTCTCTCTTTTCTCCCTCTCTCTCTTTTCTCCCTCTCTCTCTTTTCTCCCTCTCTCTCTTTTCTCCCTCTCTCTCTTTTCTCCCTCTCTCTCTTTTCTCCCTCTCTCTCTTTTCTCCCTCTCTCTCTTTTCTCCCTCTCTCTTTTTCCTCAGTGGTATTTAAAAGCAGGCTGTTGCTTGCACCATTTTGTTGACTGCCAAAGCTATGAGGCTGCTGCTGCTATGCTACAGTTTGTTGGGGAATAAAACCTAAAGCTTTTCAAAACAAGATGTGTCTTGGGATGATTGTTTTCTTTCAAATAGTTTTGATCAGAAGTGGGGAAAGGAGTCACAGTTCATTGTGAAGCAGTCAGCTCTTGAGATCTGCATGGCTGTGCTGCAGTAGTTCTGGTCAGTTTGAGAATACCTTTGAGAAACCTTTGTGGCTTCTGATTATGAAAGTTGTACGCTACCAACTAATCTATTGCTCCTCTATTCTGTTTAAATAGAGGAGTAAACAAAATAATTGAATTTTCTACCCGTATTACATTTTTTAGTTAACATCAGTCCTTGGGTACATTGTTTAGCAATTTGTATTATTGGTGACCACTAGTGAAAATTTTCTTTGTCCTTTCAGATCACTTAGCATCTCCTTTTCTCTGCTCTTTTTTATTTTTGTCTGGTTTTATGCATGACTTCCTTCCATATTTCGTGGTTAATTTACATTGAGCTTATTTACATTGGATTTCAGCTGTTAGAAACTTTTTTATTTTTTCCTTGATGTACAGTTAGCCCTAGCTAACAGGCATTAGAATATTCATGTGGCTCAAACTCCCTTGTCCTTATTGGAATCTAGTGCAGAGCTTATTTTTTGTCAAAAGTATCTGAGTTGTATAACCTGGCTGAACTTACATTCCTGGCAGGGGTTATGACCTGTGAAATTTCAGACATTTACATTTCTAGTCACATTCTTTAACCATGAGTGTCACCCACTACCTACAGATTCAGTTTTTCTGGTGTCCCTCTTGTGCCATACAATGGCACAATGGTTTTATTTATCATTTAAAACTATTGTGTTTAATTTTTTTGTGGAAAAATGTGTATCAATGTCTATGTATTTCTCTACTAGTTTTCTACATATATAGAATCTTACTGTTCACTATTGGTTGCATGACTTTGGATGTCTAATTAATGAATTTCCGCCTTGTATTTCCCTTGGGATCTGTCCTAACGTTTCTGAAGATGTGTTCTGATATTTTAGCATATTTTGTTCCTCAATGGCTTCTGTTTTTTCCTTTCTTGTCTTCTCTTTCTAGTATTGTTTGGCCTGATTTACGGCCTTTCTTTATAGCTTTTGGAATTGTAATTGCCATTGTTAATTCTGTGCTCCAGCGGTTCCCTCTCAACAATGACAATGGTTTAATCAAATTAGAGTGGATAATGTTAATTGGTGCACTCCCATTGTTAGAAGTCAAAGAAATAAAATACAGTTTAGTGTCTTCATTTAATATTTTATGGTCCTTAAGTACATTCTGTCTGTCATTTTACTGTGGTTGTTTTCTAGATCCTCATCTGTTGTGAACAGGTGACTCAATAAGATGTTTCAAATATATTTTCTTGCACATTTGCTGTTTTTAGTATATGTATCTTTGGGGAAAAAAATTATGTAAGTCTGTAGCTTGGATGTAAGATTATAGCAGTTTTGTGGCAGTTAAAATATAAAAGTTGCCTGGTCCTACAGTAAAGTGGAGAAGACAATACAGATAAACTATACAGGGAGGTCGCCAGGTTAGTGGTTTCTGTGGGATTGTGTGTTTGCTGGTGCTTGGAGGTATGTTCCTGTTCTAAGCTTCAAATATTCTCAAACACAAATCATCTAGGAAGAAGAAATTGCTGGTTCCTTTGAACAAAAAGGTGAAAAAACTTGTGCAATTTGCTTGTCTATGTATGCCAAAGCAATATACATAGAGTCCATTTAAAATTCAAGTGCTGTTTTGCCAAATATCAGTCATAAAGAAATAGTATCAATATAACCCCTCTCTTTCTGCATTTTATTCTACAATTTTTATTTCTAATAGGATTTTACTGCTTTGTTTCAAGGGGTAGTTAGAAGGCAAGTAGATATTTTTAAATACCAGGTTTTTAAATTTTCCATCTTATGAAAAAAAATTCTATTCTATTAAAAAAAAATACACACAAAAATGCTTAACACTATGTACTTTTCATAAACTGCTTGTTTATACCAGTGCTGTTATTTTCCAGTTAACAGAATGCTGTGTACCACTGTTTATCTATGGCTCTTTGAGTATGTAGACACACAGAGAGAATAAGTGAACTGTGATTTTTGTCGCAAGAAAGTGAAATCATTACATGTTTCTTTACAACTAACATGCATGTAATTTTGAATAGAGATGGTGTTGCATTTTATTCTTACAAGCAGTTCTGACCCCAGGTTGGGCCTATGCCTTTAGTTCCTGAGGTCCTATTAGTTTGCTCTATATTATGTTAATAGAGTTCACATATATAAGCACTCTACTTTGTCAGATTTGAGAAAACACAAGCATCAAAAAGTCTCTTGTACGCTGTGAGAGGGAGAGAGGTATACTGCCAGGTAAGGTAGTTGACAGCTTAAGGCAGCTGTGAGTGGTTCCAGCTGTGTGTGTTCAATCTTTGGGCACTGAACATTGACGTTGCGTACAGTGATCGGCTCACGTGTATGAAGCTTGATGTTTTAGGCTCCTGGTCCTGAGCAGCTAGTGTGCATTAGCCTTCTGGATGTGTAGGAATTTTAGCACTTTAACCAGTTCCAGTGATGGTCTTTTCCAGTGTTAACTGTCTTATTTCTGCAAGAGCAGAGCAAGGTATGTATTGCCATCTTGAACACCTTGTCTTTTTTACTTGCTTGTTGTAGAGCCTGAGAAAACCATCTTCTTTGCTCTTACAGATAGCATCAGTTCACCTGTTTACTGTTGTTGTTTATGCTCCCTCCCCAATCTGAAACCTGCATCTTCTTGTTGTTCAGTCTTGTTATGCGTGTAGTTTATATGTGTCAAAACAAAGAGGCTTTAATATTTTTCCAGGTAAGAACAGCACTAAAATAAATTACTCTGTGATCTTTTTAGATGGGAGAAATAGATTGAGCTCTAGATGTGTTTTACAAGACTGAATCATTCTTCTAGCTGCTTTTTTTTTTTTTCAAATGAGTTCCAAAATTAAACTCAAGTGTTTGTGGTTTCATGAGCTCATGTGTGAAGGCAACACGATATCCATACTTGTAATCAGGATTTTTCTTGTTTAATTCCCATTGGCAGGAATTCTTAAATTTATAATGTTCAGCAAAATATCTATAATAAGCCCTGAATCAAAATGTCAGATCCTGGCCAGGAAACTTTTCAACATGAGATATGAAGAAACTAATGGGTCTAAAACTTAAAATCAAAAATGTATAGCTTTTGTGCAGAATGAGAACAGTATATGTGGACACGAGATGAAAAAAAGCATTGTATTATGTGTGGGGGGTGGAAGTCTCTTAGTTAACTTCTGCAGTGACAGATGACACTGCCAAATTTCTGCTGAAGTGATCAAGCAAATCTAGTGCAAGTTGTGGACAATGGTCAGAGGCAGGTGTTCTGGTGACTTTCTGTCCTCGTATATCTTAGAGAAGAAAGCCAAAGACGCAAGAAGCTCAGGAAGTCATTGGTGGCTATGACGAAGGCTTGGGGCTCTTCAGTTACTGGAAAGCAGTTGGGGGAAGATGACTCTTTTGTGGATGTGTTCCAGCTAAATGCCTGAAGCAAATTGCTTCTGGATTCTGGGACAGAAGGTCCAATATAAATTAAGAACAAGGAATAAGTTGAAAGTTTAAGAGAAAGACACAGAAGTTTCTTTGCCTGGTCTTTGTACCCCAGAAGAAGTAAATGAGAATATAGCTGTAAAGGAAGAGATGTGAGTAGGACACTAATGGCAGAAAGCAAGCAAAATATAGAAGCAATAGGTAGGTAAGATTTACTTCATGGGCAGACTTTCTCTTCTGTATTGCAGTTGTTGGAAATGTGACCACCTCTAATAATTTTTTCACCATTCATCAGCTGGTGATTGCTCTCCCCACAGCCAAACTGTGAGCATTTCCCACCCTGCTTCAGGCAAAATTGACTATATTGGTGCATATGAGTGGTGATAAAATGGTAACGAACAGTGGAAAAGAGGGAAGGAAAATAGCCTCCTTTAGCTGAAACATCTGTTTGCAGAGTGGATGTCTGTGATCTTAATGAAAGGGCACTGTATCAGTTTCAAAAGAGACCTGTAATATCTGTAGGCCAAAGCAGGAGTCAAGAAAATAGAACAAGAGCTACTGGATCAGGTAAAGAAAGAGATGCTAATGGTACAGGGTGAATTTATCTTTTGTGTATGAGACGTTAACTTGGGAGAGGGAAAGGGAATGGCAGAAAAAGTAAAACAATTTGGAAAGATCAAGAGGTCTTTAAGAACCTGTAAGCTGGGTGCGGTCCTTTGAGACCTGAAATCTAAACCTTTTCTGTAGCAGGTAAGCATATCGTATAGAATTCAAGTCACGAATTGCTCAGCCTCCATTTTAACTCATTATGGCTTGTAGCTTTTGTTTTCCTAGTCGTCTAATTGGAAGACTGTTCCAGAATTTCATGTTGTTTGGGACGACATTATTGAGCTACCTTTATTTCTGATTCAGTGTTTTGCCCTCACATTAACATTTTTTAAAACTATAATCATTCTTCTTAATAATTAATACCTTTCCCTCACTACTTTTTTTTTTTATATGAACAATTTTATCTCTTTTAGCTTTCATTTTGCTAGGCCAAGGAAGCCAAACTTCTTTAATGTAACGCTCTCAGTACGTTCTTTGTCCTGCTGATCATAGTAATACCTCAGCTCATCACTTACAATATTAGAAAGTGTGCTTTAGACCCTCAGATTTTGTTTCGGATTTGAATGGAAATATCTCTTTGAGAAAGGGATACTAACAGAAATCACGATAGAATTATTTTCCCCAATTGCAAACTGGCAAACAGATGCTGATAATAATGGTAAAGCCTATGTGTTCCTGGGTGTAACAGCTGCCACATTTTTTCACAAAATAGCTGTGTGCCCACAAAGGAATATGCTAACTGCAGACTACATCTTGGTCAGTGAGGACATTGTAGGAGCTTGACTAACAGTATATAGATGTAAAAATAACTTTGAATGGAAAATAATAAGAAAATTTCCAAAAATGCATGAGTTTTGGTTTTATTTATTTTCTAATTCAAACACAGAATTTGAGAAATCAAATAAAGCAGTGATTTAAGAGCATAGGTGCTCAGTTATGGAGGAAGTGGAGAAAATAATGGGAATTTTAATACCAAAAAGAGAGAGAAGCTTCTAGTGAAGGACTCCAAACATAAAGGAAAATGGAAGCATCTCAAAAAAACAGAAGACTAGAGCAGGAGCTTGGCTACAAGGAAGGTCAGAGGGGACAGTGAGACATACCAGATGTCAAGCAAATTAAGCTTTATGGAAAGTATTTAAAGATCCTCTTGTATGAAGACAATGAAAAGGCTGGTGTTAGATATTTAAAATGTTGAAATGAAACACTTGGCTAAAAATGAAGTGAAAATTTTTGTCTCAATTTTAGATGAGAAAAATACAGTAAGACATGATAGAAAAGGCAGGAGGCCTCTGTATGTATTAGCACCTTCAAAGTGGAAGCAAAGTTCAGATCTCTATATCCTCCTACCAGAATTGTCTATATCCAAATGCCCCTGGTACCTGACTGTATGCTCCTAATGCTGGAATTTAAGTGGGAAAAGTGGTGCAGGTGGTTATAATCCTGTTGGATTTACCTCACCAGTTTGTGATTTTCGGAAGAAACTTCAGTGGAAAAAAGTCATTAAGAATATAGGTGCAGGTGAGACACATGACAAAACACAAGGAACTTATTGTATTTAGATGACTTCAGACTAATGCAGTATTTTTACAGTGGTTTTACTGTGGATACAGAGGCAAATACATTGCTCCTTGGAAAAGTTCTGGCTTCCAAATTCCCTTTCTTGAGATTTTTCCCAGTTGGTGCCTAGGTAGGAAATATGAGGAGGAAAGATAAAGACATATTAATTCATCTGGGGGCAGGGCTGCCAACATTTGCTACTTGAGTTAACCAGATCACCTCCTAAGTCATCTAATAGCAGCCTTATCTTTGAGAAATCGTGCAGCACGGATTAAATACTGGAGGACTGCGAAGAATAAATGTACCAGTTGTTGAAGGAGAGGAGTCAATGAGAGAGAGTGCAGTTATCTTAATATTGACATCCCCCCCCCCCCAAAAAAAAAAAAAAAAGTTTACCAAGCTGTGATTATTTATTTGCAATGAAGAGATGAATAATTGCCAGCATGGGCAAGAATAAATAATGTCAAACCAGTTTAATTTCTCTCTATGATAAAACAGTTGAACCTGTGAATAGAAACAAAGCAGTAGCTGTCATGTCTTTTGACTTTCTTTAAGGGCTTTAATAAGACTGTCTTTTGGGACATTTTTGTAAGTAATGCAGAGAAATGGGGTCTAGGAGAAATTAGTGTACAGTAAGTGCGAAACTGATTGGATTAGTGTTGCTATTGATTAATTTTTGATGAATTGCTCTCACAATGAAAAGGTATATTGAGCAGGTTTTCTTTAGAGACCTGCCTGGAGTCTGCTTTTTCTTTCCGTTTTTTACCTTGTGAACTGAATAATAAAATAGAGAGTACTGGAGTCATTCCGCAGATGACACAAAACTGGGAAGGTACTGTGCTGGAGAATAAGATCACATTTCAGAATGATCTTGCAAACCTGGAAAAATAATCAGCAAACCAGTAGGTGAAATTCAGTGGACATCAGAAGACCTTACAATTACTCATGAATAAATCATAGCAGTCATTCAGAAAAGGATTTGATTTTTTTTTTTTATTTGATAGCACTATACTGTATGAAAAGGTTACCCTTCCACTGGCACATACATATAGAAGTGTAGCCAGTGAAATAAACAAAGTCAACTTTCTTCTTAATACAGCATTATCAGAATCTCTGCTGAAACACTATATTCCACATGGAGAGTGACGTTTCAAGGAAGACTTAGACCCCTTGGAGGCTGAACAGAGGCATCACAGGTGATCAGAAGCGTATGAAGCATCCCTTGGAGGAAGAGTAAACCATTTTCATTTGTTTAGCCTGCAGAAGAGAAGACATAGGAGAGTGTGGTTTTCTAATATGTCAAAGGCTCTTGCAGAAGAAATAAAGGAATATTCTCTTGTGTCACTGGTGACTGGGATAAGTGAAAAGGGTCCAAACTCAATGAAGGACTCAAAGGAGATAGTAGAGAAACCTTGCTAAATGTCAGATTAATTAAGTAATAAAGCAGATTGCAAGAGAAGGCTTTGAATTTTTATCATTGCTAGGCTTTCAAGAGCTAGTTAAAGACATGTAGCTATAGTTTTTCCCACTTTTGAGAGTAAGGTGGAAATGCATTTTTTAAAAAAATTGATTCCTTAAGATGTGTTTTTTCTAAAAGTTTCTGACTGAATGACTGCCTGGAACAGAAGTATTCAAGTTGAGGCAAGATAACATCAGCAGTTACATTTATGTGGCCCCGTGCTTGAATTCGCCTTCTTTGAGAAGGAAAGTGAGGAAACCTTTTCTTCATTATAACGAGGGGGGAGCATGACAAGTTGCTCCAAATGGTAGAAATCTTTCTTTCAGGAAGATTCTTATTCATATTGGCAAAACTGATAAAGTTTTCTCTTGAGTCGAATATGATATATTTGACTCAAGAGACATTTAATTTTGAAATATCTTTTTAATGGTCTAGTAAGAATTTGAATTCTGGCAGTTGATATCTTCAGATTAGTTTTAGACAATATGTTTTTGTTTGTATAATCATAGCTTTTGGGCAGAAGTCTTTCTCTGATTTGAATTTGAGAGGGATCTCTTCAACATGACTGTCGAGATTATTTTAGCCTTCTAGCACTAACTTTACTTTCTCCATTTCTTCAAGGGTGGTCATCTATGTGCTTTTTTTTTGCTGTAATCTGTATATACAGAAGACCTGTATAGCTTAATTAAAAATTCATTGCTGTTTTATGTTTGACAAAAAGCTAAACAAGGCATTAGACTAAATTGTCCATTTCACTTTTATACAAGGCAGAGTAATTACATGAAAAATAGCCTTAACAGTAAGAATAAAATTTATCATAGGATAGTGCTAATGCATTTATATGCAATGAGAGTAGGTTTAATTATAGTGCATTTAAGATTGGTATGCCAAGAGCAATAAACTTTACAACAACATTCGAAAGTTTAATAAGCATGAAACATCATAAGAACAATGTAGACTAAACCTTCCTTCCATCCGAAAAGCTGAAATGCAAAGAAGTTTTTATTTATTGCCTCAGGTAAAAAAGTCTGTAGAAACAGATAAGTGATGACAAAGCTTTGATGTTAATAAACCCAAATGGAAGTCAAAAATCAAAGTGTGTAAATGGCTAGGTTATAAAAAGAAAGATGACAGAGTTATACCCTGTAATTAGGTGTAATTTGTGCTTTTGGCAAAGCTATTTGTCCTGCATGAATGAGAGGTTGTCTTATGTTTTCTTGTCCGTGTGTTATAGAATTGCAGTGCGGGCACATCCCACTTCAAACCTCCCTAGGCTTTTTTTTTTTCCCCAAGAAGTATTTGAAAGCAGCATGCGTATTGATCCCCTCTTATGTGAGTACTATAGTCGGTTTTGCCCTTCCTAGTACTTGAAAATAATCATAAGTGTTTACAAAACACAGCTAGAAACAAAGTAATAATTTTAGAAAAATGCAACCAAATCACAAAATGAGTTTCTGCCTTGAGTATAAATCAGACTTGTATGCCATACAAGTAAATTACATCAAAACTAGAAAATTAATAATCCAATTAAATTATTTAATGAGTTGTTCTGTTTAGCAGCTGCATAATTGGCTGTCTCATCCATATTTTAAACTGTTGTAGAACAAATTGCTATTAATTAAATAATTTAATTGATTCGTGTCTTTGTTTTCTGGTATCTCTGCATGAGACATCAAATTTTCAGTGCTGAAACCTACTTTACAACCATCTCTTTCTGCCGTGCACTCTGAAAATTTAAAAGAAATCTTTTCTTCTGCTTTCTGTGCTGCAAAGAAACTGAACAAGTCTATTGAGTCAGGGGAAACTGCAGATTTTACTAATGGCTATATATCTGTAGAGCTATTAGTTTTTAAACTTTGCTATTTAGGAATAATTACTGTATTTTTAGACATGCTAAATTCTCTGTCTTTATGAAATTACCACAAGGTTTGGTACTGATGTATAGTTTTAATCTCTGTGATGTGAAGTTCACAGCCCTCATCTGGTGGGATGTGAAATACCCTCGCAGACCACCTTTTGGTTAGCTGCATTACATGTTTAAGGTTGTAAATCCATGATACGTAATGCAAGAATTGAGTGCTCCAGCAGTGCAAAGCCCTTTGCTGACGCTTATATTTCTCTTACAAATGAAAACTCATGAAACAAAATGAAAAATGAGTGTGACTCCTTTTTATCTTGACCTAAATATAGTTCTACTTCGTTTTCCATGTCTCCGTTTTTTATTTGAAATTCAAGTCTGACGTATTCAGAAGTTCTCAAATGATTTCTGTGAATGCTGCAGCGTGGTTGCATGTCACTGTTCGCTGGTGGCATGAGGTGGCCCTCCGCCTCCTGTGGGTATCCTTCTGTCTTCTGGTACATCCTTGCAAAGGTGTGTGTTTGTACCAGGGCACGTCAATCTATTTGTTTCTTCTCAGTTGTCTTTCCAGTTCATGAAGCCTTTTTCATGAATTCTACCTCAAAGGACAAACTCCCTGGTGGGGAAAAGGGCTCTCGGAGGAGTCAGACATTTCCTTTCTGTTTGGGCCAGGGGGGGCTGCAGTTTCCCTTCTGGGGGTCTGTGCTCATTCAAGGGTGAGGGATTCCTTCCTCCCACCCCAGTGTCGCTCCGGACACTGTTATATGCCTCTTCCTCCTGGTATCATACCCCACTCCAGAACTGCGATAGGCTATATTGGGGAAAAAGATTTGGCAAGTCTGTGGCTGCTTCTGGTTTTAAAGGAATAATCTTCTGTTATGTAAGTATTTCATTTCAGAGGTCACATTTTGGTAAGCTAAAAAGGTTGGGTAAGATTTCTGGAAGCCTACGGTGGATATTATTTAAATAAAATTAAAAAAAAAAAGTAAATCCTCAAACAGTATTATTTCAACTTCTGCCCATGATGTCAGTACTTTAAAATATCTTTAGAAGACTCAAGTGAAAAGTCATAGTATATGAATAGAATGCTACTGAAGTAACTTCAACTCTTCCGTTGAGATTGGGTGGGATTCAGTAGAATTCCAAACCCCTGTGGGATGTGGTGAGAACAGAACTTTCAATAGAAATTCAATAATGGCCCAGTGATTTAGTAGTTATAAAAGAAGATGCCTATAGACAGCTTTTAAACTAATTTTCCACATCACCACAGGATTTCTGCAGCTTCGAAATTTTAAGAAAAATTTAGAAAACCCTGTTTGCTGTGTATGTTCAACAAGTGCCAAAGATGTACGTTTTTCTACCTTACCTGTAAAACCACTTGTCTTTTAAATGTATTCTGATCAGTATTGGGTTTATCTTTTCCGGTAAATGATACTGTTAGTGACACATGGGTGAATATTTCTTACATAATCTCAGAAGTCAGAAAATGCTGATCTCCAGGAGAGTTCTGTAGGTATGGTTCATGCTGATGGGTTACTTAAAAGCTTTTTGTTTTCCTCTTTTCCTCCCACTGAGATCAACTTTTTAATTTTATCTGTAGCTTTTAAGCTGCACTTTCTAACTGCAGTGGAAGGAAAAGATGTGACCTGTACTTATCTTGTAAGTCAAGTGGCAGAGCCATGCCCCAAAAGGCTCAGCTCATTGGCTTTTCTCCTGCTAACTTTGTGAGTTAAGCTTTCCCAGACAGACTTGTTTAAATCTGTTTCTTAGACCCAAATATCTGCTCACGCTGTTGCTATTCTTGAAGTGCCAGTGCTTGTTGAAAATTATCATGATTTCTGAACTGCTGGCACTGTTCACTCCTAAGCAGGTGGCAACTCATGTTTAGTTAACAAAATCAATTCTAAGTTTTCTTAAGCCCACAGTCCGTAGTCGTAACAGTGTACCCTAGCTTAGGGTTGGTCGTTCCCTCTGTGTTTCTGATCATTATTTGCTTTCCTCTTTTGCTTCTCCTTTCCTCCTAGTTAATTATAAACTTTCATGACCCTCAACTTTCCAGATGTGTCAGAACTGAGGTTCTTACATCTCTGGACTATCCCAAGCCAGGTTCCATTTTCGCCTCAACCATCTCCCACACCAGCCAACAGGGCTTCCTGGCCAGACACCACTGCTCCACAGCTCTTCAGATCAAACCCAACAAGTCTGTATGACTTTGGAGGAATGACTAATAATTTATTTGGGAATTCCAAATAGTCCTACTGTAGAGAATTTTATTTGCTTGTCAGTTGCCTGAATTCATTATGTTGTTGAAAAAAAATCTGAAAATTCTTTTTTCTAAGTTTTCTGTCTGAGGTGAGTGAGTTTGTGAGATTTCTCTCTAACTCCAATATATAAACCAGAACTTTTTTGCTTGTTCTTAAGCGGAGCTGTTTCAAATGAAAGCATAATTAATTTTTAATTAAGAGTTGTTTTCTTTCAATAATGAGGATGTGGAGAGGGAATTTAGAACCATACTTTAGTATAACTTCCGCTGTTTGGAAAAAAGGCTGGTATATACATCTGAAGTGTTGGTATTTGACAGCTGTGAAATTTTTGTGTCGTTTCTTCCTAAATCGATAGATACACAGCATGATAGCAATGTACTCTATTAAAAGTTATTCTTTCTATTGTTCTCTTACTCTGTTGAGGTGCTGCTACTTGTTGAGAACTGGGAAGATGCCTTAAGGTGAAGGGAGAATTGGATTCCCTGTGTGCAGAATTGTAGCTTTGCTTAGAGATTTACGTTGCTGTTGTCTTTTTGTGAGGAAAAAAAAAAAAGGATTAATCTAGATGTGTGGCTACAAAGTGTTTTTTTGATGAAGATTGGAAGAAGTGTATGTAGATTAAAACTAGAATAATGGATAAATTATCCTTTTTCAAATATTTAACGGTAATTATGTTAGATTTATAGATAGGAGAATATTTCTTTCTACTTGTTCTCTCTCTGGAGCCTATATCAGTTCTGGAGTTCTTTGTCTCTTTTTGGTGGTCTGGCTTTTTTGAGTAATTAATTTGATGGATGTCAAAGCCTTGCCTTTGTTTAAAATCTAATAACATCTTTATTTGAGAATATGTGGGGATGTTATCATCTGGAAATGACAGAAGACAGATTTGTGTTCTTTAAAGCGCTTTTCTTCCAAATGATAATGACTTTTGTTCTAAATGGTACTTTCAGCGTGTGATTAGGTCAGTGGCTGCAATCGTCATAGCAAATCCGTTCCCTCCAAAAGATGGTGATTGCTGTAAATCAGACCTGCTTAGGTTATCATATCAAATAGATGGGGACTGCAGTCCCTGGCCCAGTGTAAGGAATTAACTTATTCTTTGCCAGGGAAACCTTAATTGTTTTAAGCCCAAGAATGGAAGGTGTGTACTTGAGGAGAATAGCAGGAGGTGCAGAAATGTGGATGACTTAATAATCGTGTCTCAGTAGTAACCTATTTTTACCACTTCAGATAGCTGTGGATTTGATGAGTAAAATTTAATGTCTACTAATTAAAATCAAATTCTTGTTAGGATAATTTAATGTTTTTTTCTTTCTACTTTATCATGTGCATCTGCATTACAAATCAAGTAGTAGAGAAAGTGCAGTAAAAGTTTATTTGAGCAATGATGCATTTGATCTTCTTAAGTTCTAAGTATGGAGTTTTACGGTTGAGTTTAGTTTTTCTTAAGTGTACTGATTTAAAAAAAAAATTGAAATACTTGTTCTGGGGCAGATAAGCATTTTTGAAACTTTCTAGCAAGTATAATTGAGAATTTTGGGTTATATGAAGGATTCTTCCAAGATGTGTTGCAGTATTTTAATTTTTTAACAAAATTAGAGATTTGAAATGAAATTGTGCAAAACCAAGATGTGATTTCAGAACATACATACACTAAAGTGTGTGACTACTATATAGACAATTCAGCAGAATCAATAAACTTAAATATAAATATACACACATGTATGTGTGTATATATATCTGTTGATGCTTCCACATCGAAACCTGCTGGGAACATAGGCAAGAAAATTCCTATGGCAGTTTTGCATTGTCCCAGTAATACACCTGCCATGGAAGAAGCATCCATCTGAGAACAGATCAGTGTGGTTGTCTTACCTGCTCTGTCTCTGCCTTTTCTGTTGAGAACATTAAGAAAAGGGCTAGGTTTTCTTTCTTTAAATAAAAATCCTGTTCTGTTTTAGACACATAAACTTTTGTATGAAAATTGTACCATGTTTTTTTCAGTAGGTTGAAACTTGGCTTTCTCATGCTTTGATGTCAGTGTTTTCTGTTTCCAGACTGTGACCCTGAATACAGTAAAAACATACTGATAATAGTCCTTTCAGAGAACCTTTTATTTGTTTTGGTTATGAGAATTTTTTTTTCATTGTTCCAGAAAGAAAGCACCACTATTCATCTCTGTCACTTCACCTATTCCTGTAGCTCTGTAATTTATATTTCTCAGTGTCTTTGGATAGAATCCTGGCAAGTTCTCGTGAGATTTTTGTGTCTGAGGTTATGATATTTAGGTCCTTTTAAAATCAGCTTTCAGAATTAGCATTTCACTGAGTTACTTGTATCTGCCAATATTAAGTAGGCCATAAGTAATTCTATTCTTCTTTTTAAAACAATAACAAATTTTGTCCCTTTAAATGGAAGTGAAAGCAGCATTATGTAATTGCTGTTGTTTTTAGCTCAAATTTCTGGAGTGCACCACAAATAAAATCCTAGCTTTTCTGTGGCCATTGAAAGTGTTGAGGAAAACATAACGACCTTGATGATTTCTGACAAACAAATGAGGGTTACTTATGGCAAGCCAGCATTGTGGAATTAGAAGCTATATTCCAAGCCTGCTTGTAAGTCTTCACAAATCCTATCACAATGGAAGCCATGGAGTAACAAAAATATTGTGAAACAAATGCCTCCTGGGTGGCTAATTATTGGCATTCTTTCCTTTTTACTCAAAGGGAAGCTCTGTATCTTCCCTGTAAAATGCTGTCTGACTCGAGAGCAAGAATGCTTTGGGGTGGGGAGCTGGAATCTCTTCAGTGGTTTATTTGTGAGGGATTTCTTATTTATGCTTTTATTTTATAAAAAAAAAAATGGTTCTTGAAAGGAACCACATTAAATCCTTACTGTCACAAAAGACTGTTAATACCTTGGCTTTCTATATTAAAATATCATGTAAACAATTATTGCGTTATTTGTGCTGGTTCATGGATGTTGTTCCAGTTTTAAATAAATGTTGAATTCAGAAGAACAGTTAATACACAATCTTAATTTAACATGTTTTGTTTAGATGAACTAATGGAGTGAGAGGGCTTTTCAATTTATTATAGTTTCTTTTTAAGTGAATGCCAAAGCTTTTCTGCTGATTTGAAGTAAGAACTTATGATCATATTACTGTTTATCATGTGCTGTAGAGGTTGCAATTATTTACTTTCTCTGAGCGTTCCTGTATCAGCTTGATTATTAAGAGCTTTAGACGCCATACTGTTAATTAGAAAATGACAATGGTGTAATTGCGTTCTCATCTTCATGGAAAACTGACAGTTCTCAGAGAAGGAAAGAATAAAAGGCCAATATATGCCTTCCTATGTCTGCCTGGAGGTGGTTCATGTTATAGAAGCTTTTGGATGAGCGTGAAAAATTAGAGCCTCAAAGCTGAGACAAATTTAGAGACATTATAGAAAATAAATTCTCTCTAGGAAATCTAAATTTGAGGGAAGAAAAACAAGTTTGCTGAAATTTTGCTTCTTGTATTGGCCATGTAAATCACTAAAACCTTTTTCACTTAGTTATTTTTAATTTTATAGGCCATTGCTTGTGTTCCATTAACTTCAGTCCTTTACAGAATCTGGGGAAAGATTGCTATGAATGTGAACAATAACCATCTCTGGTGATACCTTGATGGCCCGACTTTCTATTTTTGGCTTTCTTCAGTTGTATTATGCTTCCTAGGAGATTAGAAATTCATTATTGTGCATCTGTTCTTCCTTCTTTGTGAAAGCTGTCAGTCCAATATTTTCATTAGGGTTATGATTTGGGGGAAGAGAGGATTTATTGTTAGGGAAGAGAGAATCTATTCTCTTCTGACCATGCTGCAAACAGATTTTGTTATAGCATTTTCCTGTCATGATTTTCCAACCCCCCCTGGAGAACTAAAGCGAAAAAGACAGAGATCCAGCATCTCTGACACTAGAGACGTGAAGTTTGTCTGTGTTTCACATAGCTTTGGTACGTATTCTCAGCTTTCAGGGAGCTTTTCGTTGTGTTACTTTTCTTAGTCCTAATGGTGAAAGGTAGAAGATTTTATATTTTGCTGCGTGGTAATAAGTGTTTTTCTTGTTCCGTGAATGTGCAATGCTTGTCCTAAATGTGTTTTAAACAAAAAGAGAAAACCCTCCCAGGTTTTATAAGAAAAGCTTAGTGACACAAGTCTGATCACATCATTGGCTTGTTCAAAACTGCACCAAGGGAAGAGAATTTAGTTGTAACTTCACAGAGTGAAATAGCTCACCTCATCAGCAGAAAGCTCTCATAGAGCAACAAAAACCTGTGGCAAACAGCTATGAAAAAATCTTACAATTTCTTACTTCCATAGTTTTGGCATTAATGAAGAAACAGGTTTATAATTTAACTATTAAGAAGTAATTGAATTGTTTAATCATGAAATATATAAGCAAAAAACCCACCCTTGTTAATTCAACAGTGGCTTACAGTATTCATTTTAAAATCCACAATTGATTTACCATTTCTTCATTTTTAAAGACTATTAGGATTATTTTTCTCTCTTCCTTTAACAGTGTGTATCTATGTATGTGTGTATATATATTAAAATAAAAGCATCACTGCTTGTCCAAATGTGTATGTTGTAGCTAAGGCTGGTGCTTAGTAGTCTCAGAGTACTATTACAAAATCTGTCAGGCTTGTAATTTTTTTATACATTAATAACAATGAAATAGATTCTCTGATCTGTAATCAGGGTAAATCCACTGACTTCATCTGAGTTTTCAGATTTATACTAGCTTCACCTGGTTTACTAAAGAGAAAAATTAAGCAGAGACTAGATAGGAAAAAATGGGAGAAGGCAGGTGGGACAAAATGAAAATGTCCTGCAGTCACTTTGAAGATCAAATATAAAAAAGCAGAAAGTCGAGTCAGAAAATCCTGCTCCCCGACCTAACCTTGGAATGCAGAATATGGGGAAAATGCAAAAATGACCTAGGAATTTCTCTGGGTTATGTCATTTAGAGAGACCAATCTGTGTGTATACACAGAGCATCATTTTTGTACTTAATTTTCAAATGTGGTAAAACAACTCAGCTAAGAAAGCAAGCTAAAAGACTTTTTTGGAAAAGAGATCCTCAAATTATGCCTAATCCCTGTTTGCTTAAGTTCTGGCTAAACTAACTGAGCAAAAATATGTCTGTAAAGCTGAGCAGAGATTTAAGTGTTTTGTCAAATGGAAAGAGGCTTAAACAAGTTTTGCATGTGTTTAAATATTCTGATCTGCTATGGTCTACTGAATACTCTTACCTGTATTCCTGAGTCTCATAAAAATGTGGTTTGTTAGGTTAGAGATGCAGGGTCAAAGATGTTTGGCTTTAATGTCTTTTATGTTCTCTTCACAATCTGTAGCAGTAGGCTGCCTTTATAGTCTTAAAAAGCAGAAATGGAAACCTGATGAAGTGTGTGGTATTCCTATAAACTGCTGCCCTCAACACTTCTCAACTGAATCATAATCATCAAACATCAGTATTTACAAAGTTAAGTACAAAATAAGTTATTGAATGAAAATATAAGAATTTAATATCCATTTTCAGTCTATTTGACATTTAAATCCTTCTCTAAAAGACAATTCAGGGAGCTCTAATTACACACAAGCATTAGAGTTGTTGGTGAAGCTTGACGTGGCCAAACGGTCCTCCTGAATTGCCTGGAGAAATGGGGTGAAGGGGTGGCACGGACTTGGGAACACACTCACAAGAAACTTTAAAAACTATAATTTGAAGTTCAGATGAATCCTACTATTCCTTCAAATGTTAAACTGATAAAATGATACCATGCATTGAATGTTCCCCTTCTCTCTTTATCTGTGTGTGTATTTACATATGTCAAATGCAGTACACATGTAGTAGTTTGTGAGTATATATGCACACATATATGAAAATCCCAAACTGGATATGTGGTTTTTTTCTTCCAGTAATTAAAATTCAGCCCTCTGAGTCCATTTTGTCTCCTCCATCTCCCCACTCCCCAAGTATTTTCGTGCTTCGGTCTCACCATATGAAATGTATCTAGTCCAAGAAAGGGCAAGTATTGCAACCAAAGATGATTGCTTTGTAGAAGTAATGTAACTGTCGAAAGTATTAATAATTTATGGAGTACATCAGTTAGTTATTTACTTTCAACCTGTGAAAGTAAGAAATGGTGGTTATTCTGAATAAGCACGTCTTTTTATTTTTAATGGTGGCATTTTATAGTCTCAGTGGGAGTAAAAGCTCAGTTAGGAGCAAGACTTTTAGAATATTTTAGTAGAAGTAACTGATGCAAGTGGATACCTATTGCAAAATGTGGTAATGTCACTGCCTTCCGGTCCTGCTTGTAGCTCCTGCTGATCATTAAAATTTATAACAAATTTCGCAGCTGCTGTTGATGAGTTAACTAAGGTAATAGCTCGTGTTAAGCTGTAATTGGACTCTCCCTGTCATCTTCACTTGCAACATTTTGAATTCTGTTAAACATTATTAAACTTGTGACACCCTGTGGCAGTGGTGAGCCATTGCATATTATGTATTGCTGCAGAAGATGTATTTTGGACACCCTTTTGGGGTAGAGCCTTCACTTTTCAAAACTCAACTGCCTTCCAACTACTTTTGTTCTCCCAAAACAGACACTCCCCTCAGGCAAGAGTAGAAGTCACGCTTATTTTCAGCATCCTGCGTTTTACAAATACACTTGTTTGTCAGACCAAGCAAACACATTGTGTTTTGCCTGTCTTATTTTGAACCTGCCTCTTTATCACTGATGTTTCTGAAACAGCCTTCTGTCTGTGTGCACAGCGGCAGTCCAAGAAACAGCGAGGGCAAGCCAATATTTCTGGAAGGCACGGTCTTCACTGAACTTACTGTCTTTGTTTGAAACTATTTTGTAAAGCAGCTGTTAGCAATAGCTGGTGTATTATCAACTAATCAAGCAAGGTAGCTCAGACACGCTGTGTTGTGTGGACTTTTAAATCATTATATTTACAGTGCTCTTCGGGGATTCGTGAAAGAGGTTGTTACAACCACTTATATCGTGGGCTGGCAGACACTAGAAGATGGGTCCGTGTGGACAACTCTTACCACATCTTGAAATATTCACAATAATGTTTGCATCTCTCCTCTATAAAGAAGTGTTTCCCCACAAAACCGTGTTTTACTGAAGCAAGTTAGTTTGTGAAAGCATTGTATCCTCATCTGCTGATAACTATTTACTGGTGATTTAATGATTTGCTTTATATCACACCCAACAGAAATGGGAATGGGATGCGCTTTTAGTGCCTCCAGGGTTAAACCCTGGTGTTCTGATACAATGATAAATTGACATTTTTTGCCAATAAATATTTAGCTTGGACAGAGGACAGAGATAAACTGTGAATTTTTTTTTATGTATCTGAATGCACAGGGACATGTATATGCACATATATGCGTGCTTTTAGGAGCTGGGAAAGCAGTTGTACCCCAGCACTTGTATGGGGCAACATAAAAGTTAATGGGCTTCTGAAGTTGCAGGTGCTTACAGTTTCCAGGTAGCTCCAGTGGCTTTGCTGATAGATAAGGTTACTCAAGCTTTTTCTTTACAAGCCTGTTTCCAGTTATTCACAAGTGTCAAAAGGTAACTGCTCACTCTGAAATTCTCTGTGCCAGGAGTCAGCCTTAGGCTGAATTTTTCTGAAACTGTTCAGTGGAGATGGAATGGAAGGTGCGGGCGCTTTCAGGGAAGTGTTTTAGGTGCAGGAGACAGGAACGGGGCAGACTCAGATCAGGAGATGGAAGGATAAAACCAGCTGCTGAGGTGGTAGCTGCAGGGTTGGTAATGGGATTAGCAAAGGGGAAACTGAACAGCTGAGGGACCCGGCAGTGGGGATGGGGCAGTAACTGCAGCAGGACAGTCTCTGCCCAGTCCGGGTTCTGGGAATTCTGGTCTTAGTACGTTTCTTTGCTGTCTGTACAATATGAGATGTGGGGGTTTATCCCCCTCAGTCAATCAAGGTAAGATCCTGTTGCATCTACCAATTACTTCCTCAGCTCAAACAGTGGAGGCACATGCTGTGGTGAGAAGTAAGTGTAGTTACAGAGTAAAGGTGGTGCCATATGATAGAACTTGGGGGGGGTTGGTGTATTTTAGAGTGCTGAAACACAACTGAAGGACCTTTTAAAGTCTGACATTATATACATAAGAAGGAAGGCTAAGTTACAACTGAAGTAGTAGTTATAATTAAGGCAGTTTTTTGAGTCTTTGATTTTGTGGCTTTAATGTTCAACAAAGTGGACTGTTTGAAAATAGTGCCACTGGAAAGGATAAAAAACAGTTACAGTATAAAATGCAGTGAGTAGAAATGTGAAGTAGTCCAGATACTACAGATTGAGGGCAAAGCTTGAATTAATTGTGGTGGAGGGTTTTTTTTTTTAAAAAAAAAAACAACCAATGCTGAGGAGTTGAGGAGGTGACACTAAACAAAGCATTCAGCACAATTCATGATCTTACCTGTCATTTTCCTGGAGGGAGGTTGGGCAGCTCTGACTGTTAAAGGATGAAGTCCTCTCTAAAGCATATCTATGTAGAAAGAAAAAAAGAAGTAGCAAAGGTAGTTGCATTACATGAAAGATGGATCGAGAGGATGACTCCTTATTTGAAAATTTGAACAGTGAGATTGATAACAACAGTGCAAAGAATGAAGTACGGAGTAGGATTCATACAAAAAGAGAAAGAGCTGGATCTAAGTCATTTCACCTGTAAGAACATGGGTAGGCATCCAAGAGTGGTTATTGGAGATTGGAACTGAGCTGTGGATTGAATTAGTCAAGGTTAGTGGCAGAAAGATAATTTATGCATCATCAGTATACCATGATATTTGAAGACACAATAGACAAAGAGTAGCTCAAGCGTTTAACTAAAAAAGAGTGGAGGGACATGGTAATTCGATAGTGACAGAGGAGAAATGTCCACTTTGCCTATATTGGACAGACCTCACCAATTGGGCTGCAGGCAGTAGACTGCTCACTGACAACAGCTAACGTTGCAGATAGTACTGAGCAAAGCGTCTTGAACTCTGAGACTTTTCCAAGCTCCCCAACTTAACCTTTGCTTACAGAACAGCCGTCATATATGTAGCTTTTTATCACTTTGTACCTTGTCCACCTATCCTGCTTTGTCAAAAATGTTAATACATCATTGATACGAAAATAATTGTGTGGTAAAAACAGTGTTTATGAACAAAGGCCACTTCACATTAAGATATAATTAAGAATACCTTTTAGTTGGTCGTGTCTTTGCTGCCTTTTGGGGTATGATTTATACCTCCAAAGAGTAATCAGTCTATTAAAACGCACATTTCTCTTTCAAGAATGCTTTGTTATGATAATTACATTCTGTTTCTAGTTTTGGCAGCTTAGTGCTTTTTAATTGAAGCATCACACTACAAACCTGTATTTTCCGTGTGTGAGTACACTGGTTTAAACAAAAGACAATTTTAGGCTATGATCAAATCCTTGCATAAGAGAATCTAAATGCTCAAATAAAATAAGAAGATAGACTCCAGTTGTTAAATGCTGTACCTCCAAATACTTTCTTCTGTTGTTAGCTGTGGTTGGTCCCTACTCTTTCGTTTGGTCCTTCTAGTTAAAGACCTGTGACCAACTCCATTAGGTTGTTGATTCGTCTTGTTCCTAAGGCAAAAGTTGTAGGTTAGGCTTGTTACACTGAAAGAAAACTTTTGGGAGCCTCATTTGTTGCATTTTCATCCTGATTGTAGACTGATTTAATTGTCTTTCGGATTACTTTCATCTCATGAGCAGAGGACCATATTCTGTGCCAGGGATATACAGATTCTTCATTACAGTGATGTTTTTGTCTTACATGGTTAACGCAATTGACAATCAGTTTTTCTGTTACAAGTACAGAGAGATGAGAGGATTTTACCATTTTTCTTCCTAAATAACATTTTGCCTGTGATTAGTAGTTCCTTATAGGTGCGTTAGCTGATGGTATAGCTGTGTTTTGTCCGCTTTTTCGTGTGACATCTTGATCACACAAGGCATTCCTCAGATCTGATAAAAATGAAGGATGAATGAAGAGCAGTTGCACTGAATGTAACATTAAAATGTCGGTTAGACAAATTATCTTAATTTGGTGGTTGGTACCTGCAGGGCAGAGGGACATATTGACAGGGAGAGTGTTATTGGCCAGCTTTGAAAAGAGAAGCAAGCAGTGAGTTACACCTATGGCTAACACAACCGTGAGCGTGTGAAGGACTGTAAGAGTCGTAAGACCAGTGTTGCTATCAACATTGTTCTATTTAGTGTATAGTAAAATTATAAATTTTAGTCTGCAAGCTCACTTTCTGGAAATATTTTGTAAGTCTTAATTGAAGGTCAAGACTGAAAGGTCAGAAATGGAGGGGTTCTGCTTAGTTTTTTTTTTGTTTTGAGAAATGGTCTGCTGACAACTGCCTGTTCTGTTTTCATTTGTATGAATTTGTTCTGCTGTACATTGATTAGTGGTTTTATTTTATGGTCTCCTTGAAATAATTTTTTGCATCTGGTATGTACTCATATAGGAAATGCGAACTATGAATCTGTATTGTGAGGCATTTGTAGTGATTATTATGGAGACAGTGGCAAGGATGGTTAATTCTTGCAAGATCTTGTTCCGTTCCACAAACCAGTGGAGATTTGCTACCAATAATGAGTTAGGTAAGGGTGAAAAAGTCATAAGAATGGGTTTTGGAAAACATACCTTCCATTATACACCCTTTTCCAAGTTTGTGTTGGTTGGTCTCTGATGCGCTTTGCCCTGTGTGGTTTCCATCATGGGGCAGTTTGACAGGTAGGGACGTGTTCACAGGAAGAACGTGAGGCAGAAATCTTACTGTACTGCAGGAGCTTACTGACAGTATCTGTGTCTTCTTCGAAGGCAAGATCTTTTCCTGCTGGGAGTATTTTTGTTGGGCAAAGCTTATCCTTAGGCTGGCTAGGGTGTTGTGGTTTTGACTGGGATGGAGCTGACTTTCTTAGTAGCAGCTGGTGTAGTGCTATGCTGTGGATTTGGGGTGGGAATACTGTTGATAACGCACTAACGGTTTTTGGTGGTTGCTAAACAGTCAAGGCCTTTTCTGCTCCTCACACCACCCTGCTGGTGAGTAGACTGGGAGGGCACAAAAAGTCGGGAGGCGACACAGCTGGGACAGCTGACCTCAACTGACCAAAGAAATATTCCATACCATGTGACATCATGCTCAGTATATAAAGCTGGGGAAAGAAGAAGGAAGGGGGAACGTTCAGAGTTACAGCATGTCGTCTTCCAAGTAACCGTTATGCGTGATGGAGTCCTGCTTTCCTGGAGATGTCTGAGCACCTGCCTGCTGATGGGGAGTACTGAGTAAGTTTCTTGTTTGGCCTTGCTTGCAAGCACGGCTTTTGCTTTACCTATTAAACTGCCTTTATCTCAACCCACGAGTTTTCTCATTTTCACTCTTCTGATTCTCTTCCCCATCCTGCTGTGGGGGCATTGGGCAAGCGGCTCCGTGGTCCTAGTTACTGGCTGGCGTTAAACCATGAGAGGTGTAATGAGTGGCTCTACTCGGAGCGTAAGTGATAAAGTTGCTGGTTTTATGTAGGCAAGTGTGTTGGGCTGTGGGCTCTTTGCTTGTGGTAGCAAGGTGTTGTGTTTTGCGCATCTGTTGTGGTGCCGAGGAAGTTGACCTTCGAGCAGGACTGTGTCGGAGGGTGATTTGGTGAAGGGAGGAGGTTGATGTCTTTGCAGCAGAAATCAATGAGGAAGTTTGTGGTTTTGATTCAGATGATGGAGAACGTAATTTTATGTGTTCTGGTTATAGTGTAATTTTTCTAGTGCAGTTACGTAAAAATTCATTCTTGAGGTGGTCCATAAAGAAATGGCACATTGCAGGTTTCTTCTGGGGTGTGTGGTTTGAAGAAAAAGACAGCTGTTAATCTGTTTGGACTACTGATTACTGTGCCATAGGGTGTGTGAAAAATAGCTTTTGCAGATGTGATAGTAGAAGAGGATGATTGCTTGGCAGTAAGTCTTAGGTGACTCCTGCCCGTGAGTTGCACTCATGCACTACTGTAGTGGAAACCATAAAGTAACTCTGATTTTCTGAGCCTTGCTGGAGATAAGATGTGTAGTGGTTCATCTTATTAAAATCTGAAATGACAAAGAAAAAAATTATGAGTAAGATACAAAGTATTTCCCATCAGTTGCATACTCTGTTCTTGTTTGAAATATCTTTAGCATAATTCCTGTCTTGCTAACTCTGAAGATCTACCTTTTGTTTCTTAGGTTAACTCACAAAGCTTCTCTTACTTCTAGGATTGCTTTCCAATTAATCAGTATTGAACAAGATTACGGGCACTGATTCTGCTGTTTATAGTTTCGGCATGAAGTAACCTCTAATAAAGATTTAAATACTGATAACTATGAAACTCAGAACAGGTGAACATTGTTAACTGATATTTTACTTTTTTCAGCTATCAAATTGAATTGGTGCTTATGGCTTTAGATTAAGTACTAATTTTTTTTTTAATTACTTTGTAAATAGCTGTTAGAGTTGAGCTTTTCTGAAGCCTTTTGTGAGTGTCTAAAGATTAATAATCACAGAAATTTTTAAAATAGCTAGCTGGCTTATTTCTAGCATGCTTTCTTTTGCAGATGGCTTTTGAAAGCACTCGGTATTTACAACTCTAGCATGGATTTAGAATGGCTTTGAAATAGTTTTCAAGGTGGCAGAATAGAAAGAGTGTGACATGACTACTTAATCTCTAGCTGGGGCCAAGGGTTCTTTTTACATAATCCCATCATTCTTACAATATGTTAATGCAATGGATGGAGTAACTGGCCGGTTGCAAAAAAAATTTACAATAAACCAATCCCCCATAATTTGGGACTGTATTATACAGTAACTTGTTTTTGAAGAGCCTTGCTACTGGTGAATTTAAATGCACTTGTCCTTTTTTATTATTATTATTTACTTTTTTTGCTACAGGTGACAGTTAGGCTAACATTGTCTTAAAGGTGAAATATGTATATAGCATTCATATTCCTTCCACTAATTTTTACAACTTGGTATCATAAACTGAACCATCAACAGGCTGTAAAATCAGAATATGTATTCCTTTAAATAGTGTGTTGCATCTGCTATTCCATCATAAACAAAACAAAAGACTTATTTTCTAATGTAATTGTGACTATAAGATGAAATGTAAAATATTTATTTTTACAAATTTGTACATTGGCATTCCCTTTAGTTGTTTCATAAACGTTTGGTTTTGTACAAAAGTCTACACTGCAGTTTTCACTATACCTCAATCTTGACTAACTTTTATTAGTTTGTTTTGTCAAATAATTTCTGAGAATCTAAGTCAAGATCAGTATGTTGAAAATTTTCTAAAGAAAAGAAATCCACCTGAACCTTAAAAATCAATTCTACAAAGGTGATTGAATTTTTGCTTATCCTTTAAAGATCAAACTTCCTGTAATAATGCCCACATAATCCCTGTGTAGTTAAATAGCACAGTAGTCATAACATGCTTGAAATGTATGCAAGGCATCAGCCCAGAAGTTTAACTCTTACTAACAGAAGGATCAAAGGACTTCGGTGACAAAATTTTACTTTAAAATAAAACATGATACAGACATAAATGTTAGTCTCAGTTAAAGGCATGCATTTTGGATATTTTATATTGTAGATTAAAACCAGTTCTCCATGTCTCAGCCACAGAAAGAAATCTCACACACCTTCATCATCCTAAACTAAATGTTGTTTTAGTTTGTTCACTAGTTGATGGGTCTGTGCTGAAGAACGATGCTTCTGAGAAAAGGGAGACAATCTGTGACATGCGTTGTCTTTCCCTCTGTGCAAAAATAAAGTGTGTATGTTTAAAAATGTGCTTTGATGTCTCAAAAAAACTCTTAACAGAGGGATCTTATATGTTTTTAACTTGCCATGTAACTCAGAATGATTAAGTAAACTTCCTTTGAAAGTAACTATGTTGCTGTAGGGTACTGAAAATAATGGAAGCTACAATATCCCATTAGTAATTTGAGTGAATTATACAGACAGCTCAATGGTTTTTTCCTGTACGGAAATTTGTCTTTAGAGAGCCAGTTGTGTGGGCTTACACAGTTGGCTTCTGGTCTTTAGATGGCTCCTGCTAAGATGAACTAAATCACAAATCTACTTAAAGAAACTGATTTTAATCAGTGTCCTTTTTTGGCTCATTAAAAATGAGATGCTACATTTATAGGAAGTTTGCATCCACTTCTCACAAACTGTTCCAAAATGTCAAATTGTGAAATAACTTCTACTGAGGTGAAGTGTATTTTTTCCTGATTCGTAGAGATTTTAAATTTCTATAAGTATTCCTCATCGTTAAATTAAACACTCTTCCTTTTTCAAGCTAATGCAGTGTCAAGTTTACACTTTAATATTAAAATCAAATACTTCCTATCAAACATTCAGAAAGCCAACTTTCAATATTGAAAGCGGGAACTGATTAATCAGTTCAGAGGTTCACTTTACTGTTGATGACAAGTAGAATATTTTTTTTTTCCTGGTTTTACAAAAGAGTACATCACATATGCAGTGTGATTAATTGCCAGGTTTTGTAGTTTAGTAAGCCACAAAAACTTGAATCTTTTTAGCAGCAGATGCAATATTTCTATAGTCAAAAAATATTTTCCAAAAGGATGTTTTGATAAGTTAAAGATAAGTGAATTGTTATACCAAACACTATTTCAGTCTGATGCCATATTATTAGTCCATCTAGTTATATTTGGAATATTCATGCAATATGCTTTTCTAGTACTGATTAAGTAACGCTGTTGTTTAACATGTACTGTTTTCTTCTTGTCTCACTGCTTTTCCAGGGGTTTTATGTCTAAAAATACCTGCTGTCTTTCTGTGGGTTTCTACTAATAAATTAAATACCTGTTTCAGTTTGAACATACTGGGTACCTTTCTATAAGATTATTATGTTGGAATTGGATTGCTTTCATTTTAAAAAAATAAAACCAAGTAGTAAGTTGAGATTCAAATCTTTGCATTTCAGCCTGCATACTTTTCCAATCCAGGAAATAACTATTGAATTTTTGTTAGTTTGAATGTTTGCAACTAAAAAGGGAAATTGAGGCACTTCAACTATATATGCTCTGCTGAAAAACCCAGCAGTGTGTGTTGAATTCTGGGATTTCAAAATATTACACAGATAATGTGTTCTGTAATAGAGAAGTTGAGATAAAGCTTTCGAAAACACCATAGAGAAACCCTGCTTGGAGAAGTCAGACGACAGGATAGGTCCCTTCACTTCCTAAGCAGGAAGATGGGTAGAGGAAAAAAATCAGCATAGTGCAGGGCCCTGGCATTGTAAAGGATTGTGCAGATAATGTGTAACATGAAACTGTTTCATTTGTATTCTCGGAGAAATCCGGGGGTAATCAAAACTGCTAACACAATGAGTTTTGTTAAATTTATTAGAAAAAACAGTAAGAGCCCTTAAGACTGCTTTGAAGTTTTGCTCGCACAGAGTATAGCGTTGTGATAGCCATCAGGTGTAATTGGGACAAAAGGGGCTTTGATCTTCTCGTCTTTCCAGAGCAGACCACCTTTTGAGGCTGGATCTCAGCTCTTCTAGCTAACAGATGCTCAGAGAAGGGATTAGCTTCAAATTTATTTCCAGATTGTGCTTTCTTATTTCAGACTTTGTGGATTGTAACTGCATTGCCAGTTTTGTGATTGAAGACTTAACTCTTTGCTAAAATAAAATTTATGGGTTTCTGCTTTGGTTGCACAATTTAATAAAGAAATTGTTCTTAGAGAAACATAATATATGACTGATGATGTAGCAGAATCTCTCCAGTATAGAAAAGCTGAAATAGCTGTCTGACACATTGTATGTCCGCTCTCAGAGTATTGTATGCAAAATTCAGCAAAATTGATTTTCACTTTCTCAGCACTCATGCTCAGGGTCGTATCTATCAAAACGGTCTGCTGTTACCTTTCCTATCACAGAGTGAAATTTCCTTTGTTGCAATGTATGAGAAATGTTTGCTTTCCTTTTTGGTGCATTAAAATATTAAAGTATTGACCTGTCAGTGTCTTATAATGTATATTCCACTATATGAAGGGTTTCCGAAGTTCATACCAATGGGAGCTCAGATACCAGTAGCCTTAGGAGGAGTTTCTGGCTTTGTACTGCTGTGTGGGCATCTGCAGGAGGGACTTGTTACTCCCTCCTGTCAGCATCCTACCCTTCAAATTCAGGACTATGAACTCATGCGCCTGTACTTACCCTGGGTTGTTGATGGGCAGTAGCTGCCAGTGTGAAAAAAGCTTTGACTACGCACTTCAAATGGTCCAACTACCACTTGTGCTGTGCATCTGTCAGGTTGGGCCCTTCAGTACTATGTTGAGTTAATCGAGTTAAATCAGCATTTAAACATTCTGCCTTGATGCCAACAAATATACAGTTCATCATTTTTTGTTAAACATCTCACTCCCTAGCACTGCCATAATTTGTATGTGGATTCAGAGAGGCTTATTGTAGTACATCTGTTTCTGAAAATGTCCCCTGGTAGCTGATCTTTTTTTCCTCCTTGGCCTGTTTCCTTTAGCCTAGTCATTTTTTACATCATATATTGTGAGGGTTATCTGAAATTTATTTTGAAGTACTGATACCATTAGAGTTTGTAAAGTATTGTTTACTCCTCCAGATAAAGTTCTTTGGAATAAAGTATAAAAGCTATAGTGTCATAGCTTGTTCATGTGTTCAAATAGTGAAGTGTTTATTACACTTTAAGTAGTAGCTTGTTGCAAAAGATGTGGTATAACACCATCTCTGTCTTTTCAGCAGAAGAGTCAAAGTACCTTTTCCATAGATAATGGAGAAACTACGGCATTCATTTCTGTCTCCTATGACTGTGAAGAAAGTCTCCAAATATAAACATAAGCAATGCTCTGCTTATCTTTCATTTTTCTAGAATTTCTGAAAGCATAAATCTGCAGGAATGGTTGGTCTCTTTTAGTCATTTAAATGAAGTGCTGAATGCTGAAAATGTAAGTGTGGGTGATAACTATGTGGTTGCTGATCAAAGCAACTAGAGAGAGTGCAAGTCCTCTACTGACTCAGATCATTTTTTGTTATAAAGTCCCCAGGAGCCCTAGGCTTAATCATACCAGATAATTGTGCTTTGAACACATGTAAACTCACCCTGTGTTGTCCATTTTTACTTTTTCTTCAGATCCACCTAGTGGTTTATGAAAAAGATAAGCAAAGGTCTAGACTTCATGATCTTAGAGGTCCTTTCTAATCCTACATGTTCCTAATTTTTCTGTTTCTCTCCACTATTACATTTTTCTTCTTTTTCTGCTTTTGCTAGAAATACTTCAGAAGGTGGAGATTCCCCTCCACCCTTCCTGATCTTAGGTAACTGTGCTCCTTTGGTTCTTTGTGGGGTTTTTGGTTTTCAAGACAGAGTTGTGCTTGCAACGTATGCTAAACAAAGAAGGAGTTCCTCTCCAGTTTTTCACCCATTATAAAACATTAATTGGCTACAAAAAGAAATTTAAACACAATGACCATGTCAATCTTAGCTTTGTCCCTTGGGACTTTAGAGGAAGGCATGCTTTTTGCATGTCTGCACAGTCTGTCAGATTTTAAAATTTGGAAATGCATTGTCATTATCAAAGGTGAGCTAAAAAGCAAAATATTCTATTCACAGTAATCATTATGGTGCATCCTAACCCATGTTCTCCAGTGAAAACACAATTACCTAGTAAGTATGCTTAGACGAAGTTTGGTATACTTTTCATGGCTTGGTAGAGGGCAATGTCCTGCTAAGTGAGGCGTTTCAAAGCCAGCTTTTTGCTTTCAACAGCATCCTATTTAAAGGAGTTGATTCCTTACCAAATGAGCTGTAAGTGCATCTATCTTCATAGTGACATAGGTGCAACAGCAGAATGTTGTCACTGCATTTGCAGACACCATTGGAGCGCCCTTCCTCAATAGGACAAGGAAAAATCCCATCAATCATATATGAAGCTTGAAAATCTGTACAGCTGCTTTGTTCATAGTTAGGAAATCACAGTGTGAAACAGCGGGTGCAACCCAGTGTCTGCAGTTCGTGTGGTTTCTACTGCAGCTAAGACAGGGGTCAGTCCTGTTGGACAGTGAGCAGTGTGGTACCACCCGTCTGTCAGTGGGTCTCCCTTTCATTGCCCAGGTCCCTGGGGTGATTTTGTGTGCAATGGCAGGCTGTTAGTGTGTCAGTCCACTGACATCTTCAATTTTGGAAGGACAATCGTCATCTGCGTATTCTGCTGCGATGTGTTTTATGTGTATAATGGGTCATGTTCACACTTTCATCTTACACAATCAAAACCAAAACGTTTTGTCGTCTAGCACATTGCTTGGAGTTGCAGCTGATGGCCATGATAAAGAGTTGAATTTACTCTGAGTTCCAAACAAATAGTGTAAAATAATGAAAATGATGGCAGCTTTTTAGTTAGAGGCATAGGGTATATTTATGATCAAGCATCTGAATTACAAAAGAGCGAATGACCTACTATTTCATTTTGAGCAAAATAATCATAGTGGTCAACATATCATTTTTTATGTATTTATTTTAGACTTTTAGAAAATACAGCGTGCATATGACCTTAAAAATGGTAGTAAAAAAAAAATGCAAAGCTTTCAGAAAAGTCAAAACTCTGTTTTTCTCTGGGTAATGAGTATAGGATTTAGTCCAGGATTTGCTGGGATTTTTTATAACTTTGGGATTAGAAAAATTTTTTGACCAAATGCATCCTCAGTTTACACTTCCATAAAGAACAGCAAAACTAGTTTTTAATGTGGGAACAGGTTGGAATAGGCATTCTCATTTTCTTCTTTGCCACAGAGCTACAACTGCTGTGATTGCTGGGACCTGAGTGGGTATCAGCTGTTGTCTAGTCTTTTTCCAGAGTTATGGAAAGAAAGTGATAGTGCTTTGCATTTTTATTTCCCTCAACAAAGATCTGCCTTTCCCAGGTAGTTGGAGTTATTCATGTGAGCTGTAGGCTACATATGATTATTATCGCCAACTTCCATGCTCTGTCTAATTTTTCACTACACCTGTTAGGAAGGAGTTGAGTCAGACATAGATTTATCAGAAGATAAATCAAATTTTAGGTGTCTGAATACTATGAGGAGAGAGACACCCATCATTCTCTGCTGACGCTAGGAGTCTAAGGTAATAGAGTTCTCAATTTTTAGGCTGGATCTGGGAATTTGTCATGAGCATGTAGACAGTGATCTGTGAACAGGGATCCGGGGGCTTTAAGCCAATGACCTGTCCATCATCCCAGATATACCTTGCTTAACTGTTGTTTGACATCCAAAGAGAAATTTAATCTAATCTCAAACTAAGTCATTTCTCCTTGTTTGCTATGGTGGCCAGAAATTACTGGCTCTACCTCCTTTCCTTATGCTTCACTTTCTGAGAAATTGATTTCTATCTATTTTTCTCTAGTGAGGCTTGTGCCTCAGTATGGCTTTCAACTACTTTTGGGGAATTCTTGCACTTTTATTTAACACCGTAAGTAATTTAAAAAGTGGTACTATGTAACACTTCGGTGACCCTTTCAGAGGAAATGGTCTTTGCAGTTTGTAAACTGAGAGGGAGTGAAAAGGAGATGTTAACCAGTCAACTTCTCTGTTCATTGGTGTTCTCTATTATAAAGGGTGTCTGAACTTCTGTTTGGAGATGACTTAGTGATTTCTAATAAAACATTGAAGTGTTGGCTCATGTTTTCCTGTGTTTAAAAAAAAAAACCACTAACCAAAACATACTTGAAATTTAAAAAAAAAAAAAACAGGAGAAACTGCTTCATCAAATATCAGACAATTGACAAGAATTACAGTCAGCTCAGATTCTGTAGCCTTAATGGATTTCTGGCAGAAGCCAGAAGTAATAATTAAAGTTAAAACCTTAAAGTCATTTATTTTTTCAGTCTGTTTAAGCACAGACTGCTATTTCAAATTTCTCTAAATAAAAAGCAGAGCACGTTTAATTTGGAAGTTGAAGATTACTATTCTGCAGCATTTCTGTACTGTAGGTAGAACTAGCGTGTTGCCAAATACTGATGCTCCACTGCACGCAGTCTTCAAAGCTAATTCATATCCCACACCATTTTTGTCAGCAAATCAGTACAAGTTTATATCAGGTTTTAGATTTAACTAGTGTTTGTTCTTCTAAAATCATTTTCTTGTAATGCCACAGGAATGGCATTGCACACATATCATTTATGGTTCTTTAAAACTTGGTTTTGATAGTCTCAAGTGTAAAACTGCAACAGTGATATTGTTTCATGAAAGAGGAATTAAAGGCAGAGAACAAGGATTGGATGGAAGAAATCACAGAAACCTGCAAGTTCTGTTAAAGCTTTCTCTGAGCTGATAGCGCAGCGAGTAACAGGTGCTGTAGCACTGGTAAAATGTTCCCTGACTTGATAGCCTGAAGAGTAGCAGGTGCTTCAACTTCATTCTTTCATGCTGGAAGAAAAGGGTGATTATACAGTAATGCTAGAGTCCTTCAGATACTGGGTGAGTTCAATAGACTTGCCCATTGAGGTAGAAGGTGGTAGAAAGTAATTTAAACTGAGTTGTAACTCCGCAAGCTTTGAAGTGGAAGTACTCATTGCAGTAATGCAATTCAAAGTTGTGCGTCAAGCTTCCAGAGTTTCAAAATTCATGAGGAACTGGCAATTTAGGACTTTCTTTGGAGGAGGAGCAAATGTATGGTAAGACTAAGCTGTACAAGTTCTAGAAATTTATGTGATTTCTCTGCTCTCCCCATGTACACACACTGAGCTTGTCCTGAGTTGCTGGTGGTGCGAGATGAGCAGAGACTCCTTTAACATTACATCAGTAATATAATTAGGAAGGAAAATTAAAATCTTTAAAATATGACTAAAAATTTTCGTATAACACACAGTGTTGGTATTTAAATTCTGATAGTTTTCTTGCAACTAGAACCTGGAAGCAGCTGCTGGGTGAATCTTAAATAGGTAGAGTTTGTGGATGTTTGGTGAACCTAGTTCCTACCTCCGTCCTCAAGGGTTCACAAGAAGACGCCATGAATCTGTCACAGATCCAGACAGAATATCGCTGACTATTCAAGACTGAATATTGAACTTCAGGTAAGTGTGATTTGAAGTGGCAGGATTACATTTGGGAAAATAAAAGGGGTTTTTTTTGTGGCAGGTTTTTTTCATGGCAGCTGTATGAAGCTGCTCAGAAGTGTGGAGTGTTCAAAGTAGTCCCAGCAGAGATGGATTATTGGAAAAATGCAAGTGAGGTGGGCAAAGCTGCCTGATAGATTGCAAAACCATATGATAAATTATACTGATCACATGCATATGGCCCCCATATAAGTAATGTATATTTGTGCACAGAGATTTATCCTCCCTACCACCTTTTTTTTGTAGTAAAATTCAGAGCAGTAAATTAGGAACGATACAATCAGATATAAAAGGATTTAGAGCTGTTTAGGTGACTGGGCCAACAGCTGGCAAACACGGTTCACTGTGGAAAAATGTAAAATAATTAGTCTGGGAGCAAGAAACCAAAGGAAACACAGTGTGTGCTGCAATGGAACAATCATTCAGCACACTGACTAGAAAAAGGATTTGAAGGTTATTGTGGAAAAATCATTGAAACCATGAGGCTTTTGCACAGCTGCAAGAAAGTAAGTTACTAGGTTGTATCAGAGGGATAAAATACAAAATAAGAGGCGATACAGTTACAGGAGTGTTAGGCTCCATCTGGAATACTGTGTATAGTATTGGTCACTGTGCCACACAAGAGAGATATTGTCTGGGAAAGAGTGCAAAAGCAGTAACAAAGATAAGTATTTTATGTGTAAAGATCAGGGAAGATGAGCTGATAAAACTAATACATACATCCTTTTCTCTGTATGAGATTAAAAATTAGGAATAATCTTAAAAATGCGCAAATAGAAATGGACAACTTAGAACTGCATAGAAAAAGTGATAAGGATCTGGAATAAATTATTTCAGAAAGTCTTTTGGTATACAGAATATACATTAATTCTGTAAAGTTCATAAAGAGAATTAAAGGGAATGAAAAACAATGATAAATCTGTGATTGAGTTTTTTAATTTGAAGGCAGGCACGTTAAGCTGCATTCCCTTCCCTCCCCTCTTAAAGGTTCGTGACTTGGATGACCATAGTTTTCAGACTTATTATAGCATGTAACTGGGAGGGGGGCACACAGTTTGTCTCTATGAATTATCCTTCTGTGTCTGCTAAGACTGTTTTTAAGTACGTTGGGGAACACCCGAATTCTTCATGCTGTGTATTAGGAATAATGTGTTCAATAGAGTGTCTGTGCTTTTCTGTATTTCAAAATCCTGCAACCAGAAGTTAAGGCTGACTGCCTAGTGCCTCTGTAATGCCATTTCAGGATAATGATGCACTTACACAGTATGCCACAAGTTTGGAAATGTGTTTTAGAGTGTTTGCTGTTTTGTTAACCGTGGTTCTTCCATTAAAAAAACTGGGGGAGAGAAAGCTGAGCATATTAAAGAATATGGCATTCAAAGTTTATGTAAGTGTTAAGATTATAGTTAAGATGAGAAAATATGCTAAAGCAATTAAACTATTTCAGGTAATAAAACTCCTTTTTTTTTCCTCAGGATTCAGCACTTGGCTGGGTGGGATTCTTAGTTTTTTTCTTTTTTTTTCTTCATGCCTAGCTAGCTGTTGCAGAAGCAGTAAGACAGCATGTGAGTAATATAAGGGATAACGCCATAGACTTCAGTTCTGTGGAGAAAATTGCTCCACAGATTTAAGCTTAGCTATGTGTGTCTTTGGATCTAAACAAAATGCAGTGGATCACTGGATTGATGTTTGAGAAAGCAACTTGTCAAACTTGGCATAAATTGTTAACTCCTTCTGGCAATCTTTTTCATTTTGATACCCTGCTTTGAAAATTTTGCAGTTATTTGGTCCCAGCTGCTTCTCTTTTGTCACATGGCTGCAGCAACAAGGACAGTTCTGCAATAGCCTGTGTTCAACGTGTTGGGGCCATTTCTCTCTCAAGACTTCTGTGGAGGTACACAACAGAGCCCAGCACTCAATATTTGATGTTGTGATTTTACTTTTTAGGTAGATACTCGTGAGACTGGAGTAGACTACCTCCAAGGCAAGCACCTAAATTCAATAAACATTACATATGCATTACTAAAGGAGTGGAAAAGCTGAGAACAGGGCAAGCCTGGGAGTTTTGTAGGCAGCAAAATGAAACCAGTGTGAATGGCAGTAGTGCTTCTGCTGTTGACCCTGAATGATAGTTTGGTGGACGTTGGAAGGTTGCCTCTCATTAAAGCAAGTTGCTGAGTGTTGGGTTGTATCATACTACTGTGAAAGGCAGCTGACCCTTTCTTCTTGGCTCCCACTGACTGCCAGACCACCAAAGAGCCTGTCGTACACATGCTGCTGACATGTAGCAGTATGTGTGTGCATGTTAAAAGAGATCTTGTGGGGTCACGGAGCTGCTTCATCTCACAGCTCTATGCAAGTCCTGCCATGTCTCAGCAAAACATCTGGCCAGGTGCTGCTCTGGTTGCTGGGGTGTGACAGTGCCTCTTCATTCATCTCAGCTGGTGTGGAGTGGCATAGGCACAGACACCAATTTGCTTATGACAAGGCAGATTTAGGTTGGTCCTGGCAGCATGCAGAAACAGAATTTGAAGGACGTCAAAAATTAAGTAGCAGCCTTGCTGTCTGCAGTATAAAGGCCTCTCTTCAGCTTTTCCTCATAGATCGTGGGTTTTAGACATACTTATTACTTTCAGTTTTATTTCCCTTTCTGTTTCCATCATCCAAGTCACTAATGAAAATATTGGTTAGAATAGAGTTTAGGGCATTTAAGTGTTGGCTCCTAGACTGCCCGTGTAGTTCTCAAAGGTAACCCAAATATATTGCCTTTCTGTGCTTAATGCTGACACAGACGCAGAATTCATATATGTCATGAATGACGTTGTCATTGTATCATAAGCAAGGTGTCACTTTTGCAGTAAAAAGTTGATTTTGACTTTCCTGTAGGTTGGGTGTTTTGCTTCCCGGTGTTGTTCCTCTGCCATGTCAGAAATCTGCTTTAGTCGTCTGACCAGGAATGGTCAGCAGATTAGTTTGTCAATGGGGAAAACTTGGTGCCGCATATTAAGACAGCAACCAAGTTGTATTTACAGTAGCTTCATATATGTTTGATTTTAGGATTAAGCATGAGTTAATATAAGCCAAATGCCTATTACAATCTTTTTCTCTCATTTTTTTAAGATAGCAGCTTTTATAATATGGATTTCTAAATACAGGTAGAATCACTTTAAAGCAGGTCATTAAAAACTTTGTGACTTGCCAGAAGCAAAGTCAAGCCAGTGGTACCTTTTTTAATTATTCAGTATCTTTAATGGTATGTAATGATGGGACAGCAAGTCAAGCATGGTCTGAGAGGGAACAGTATGCAACATCTCCTGTAGGAGGCTCCACAACAAGAGCAAACTGACTTAATTCAAATAAAAGCTAGAAACTTAAACAGAGAAAATTCAAGCAATTAGGGGAGACAAAACAAAGATATTTGTACTCAGATCTCTTCTGCCTCTGTGTCCTTGCTTACAGCAAACTTGATGACTGGGGGGCAGCAAGCTCTCCCTCTTCCCTGCTTAGTCCTGAGGAAGGTCTATCCAAATGCCATACCCATGCTGTTTGGCTCTACTCTTAACTACGCTTAAAACCATCTCTGGCCAACAGGAATTTCCTACATGAAGACTTGAGCCCTGCTGGGAATGTGTTATTCTGTTCATGCTGTTGCAGGCACAGTACTGCATTAGAACTGCTNAGGCACAGTGCTGAATTAGAACTGCTTTTGTAGATACAGTTCCCCTGGTAAGTGTGTCCTGATAGCCCAGAGCGTAGTCAAAGCCTTGCAGAAGTTTACTATGAACTGGTACTGTGTCAGAGATTCATGCTATTTTATTCATCTGCATTTACATACCTTTAGATACCCAACAGAGGAACTTGGTCTTTAAGTCACTCTGGAATCAGTGGGAAGAAGCAGTCTTCTGCTGAGGATCTGTGCAGTTTAGATACCAACAATGTGTTCTGTTATTAACCACCCTCTCAATTAGTCGTTGAATTCGGGAACAAATCTAAATCAAATATATCTTTTAAAATGTTAATCTTGAATAATTAAATACAAGCAAACCTGTTTTTC
>RSEF01000001.1:204376025-204459688 GCA_003993805.1 Himantopus leucocephalus | reverse complement strand
TGCTAAGGCACTTTTTCTGCAGCTAGAAGCAGGGTATCTGTGTAACTACTTTAAATGAAAAATTTGTAATGGAAAAAGCTTTAATGTCATATATATCCTCCAAATGCCATATATATCCCCCATTTAAACAATCTAAATATTCCCGAGTTTACCAACCAAGTTTTATTTAGGCTGACTTCTGTTTTCACTCTATTTTTAATGACTGATAAAAATATTAAGACATGATGACATTCAAGCTGGCTGTGGAGTTTATGCAAGCCCGTACGTCTGTTTGCAGTAAGGGGTACCTTGAGACTCTGTTCTTCACTGCAGATGTTCCCCAGAGGTCACCTACCTAAGTGCAGGTGATGGCAAGGAGAGTTTGAGCTTGACTGAGTCCATGCCCTAGATGCAGTGGAGACCTAAGAAATATGCATTTCTCTTTCATTGTCATTCAAAATGAACAAAGTGTTTCCAAACCACAGTAAGAACAACTCTGTAGCTGGTTTCTGCNACAACTCTAGCTGGTTTCTGCCTGTCTCACTCCTGGCTTCAGTGCTAATTCTCCCACCCCCCCCAGAACTGTTTGCGAGTTCGGTGGTTGCGGAGTAAATAGCGTCTCCATATTTTTGACAAAAACGGGGCACTTGTGATGATCTTCTGGCATCGGGAAGCAGGAGTCATAGACGGGCAGAGAATGGGGCAGTGTGGCATGACACGACCAGATCTATCTTCCTTTTTGTCCTTTCTTCTTCCATTCAGTTGCTGGGCAAATGTGGCAAACCAGCAGATGTAACAGAATCTGCATCTCTGAGACATGGTCTTGAGAGCCCCGCTTTTGGTGATATTTGCATCAAGTTTCTCTGCAAACTGAGATTATACTTATTGAACACCTTAATGGAGGAACATTTGGCTTCCTATTTTAAATCTTAAAAAACGCATCTGTTGTGCACTGTGAGATTGAGCACCAGGGTTTTTTTGGTTTGTTTTTTTTTCTTTTTTCCTTTTTTCTTTCCAGTAAGCAGGTGGTTGGGAAAACATGGAAGAGAGTAGAGCAGAGAAATAAGGTTACTTGAAGTGAGTTACATTGTAAAACCTTTGGCTAGCTGTTCTCTGTCCAAAATTAATTCCTCTCTTAGTAATAAGTCACTTAACAAAGGCCAGAGCTGGATTTGAAGAACTGCTCAGTGGTGTTGCTAATAACATACTGATTGCGTTGTCACATTTTAGTATTGTAAAAAGAAATGGCATTACTGTCTCAGATGCTATAGGTAAATGCATAATAAATGCATAATATCCCTACTTTTAAAATTAAGCCAATTCTGCATTTTTATGGTTAGTCCAACTAGTCTGGTCTTTGTTCTTAACCTGTTCTGGGCTCTTTCTCTGTCTGTCATCCTGAGATTGTGTGGCAAATGGTGAATTAGCACATGAAAGTCATTCTCTCTGAAAAGATATTCTGGAGAATTTCAGCAGTGCCTTGAATTAGAAAATACGTTTAGTGTGGTAAACGTTCCGTCTTCATTGGTTGTGTGAGTTATTTCCAATGTAAGCTTTATAAGACTTTAACAAATCAGTGACTGATTGAATTTTTACTTAATGTGCATTGGAATAGGTGTCCAGCTACAGATCCAGAATTAATCTTTTTTGTGGATGATGGTTAGCACTAGCTAGAAATCAAGTCATCAATTTGTGCTTTCAAATCATTAAATTATAATGGTGGCTAGTGAATCTTCTCCAACAGAGCAGGCAAAAACTAACGTTATTTTTAGTTACTACTGTAAACATTTGCAAATAGGCAGTCTGTCTTTGAAAAATGTAGGCATGCCTGGGCTCTTAGGAAGTCAGAGAAATTATTTTATTATGAGAAAAGAGGTTGGACAAATATAGCATTAATTTGACCCAATCTAGGGTTTACACAATTCTGTCCTTCTTGAATTAAAGGCTGTAGTCAAACTATTTCACAAAAGAAATCTGAGATAAAGCTAATCTTAAAAACTTTGAAGAGGAGAAGAGAGAATTGCATCAGATGGAGTTCTGGACCTCCCAAAGAAATGTAATGTTTGTGCTAATAGCAGAATCTGCTTCCAAGAATATGGCAGCTTTGATAAACGAAGTAATACTGATAACCACAGAGGTCTTGAAAAAGAAAATCAGCAGATGCTTGATGACCTGCTTAAATGGTACTACAACCTCTACAAAAGCCATTTAAGGTGCAGCCAGGATGACTGAAAACAATTTTATCTGTGGTACAGAGGAATGTATCACAGAGAAACGGATGACCTACCAGGTACAGGTTTTTGCTAGATTCAGATGCTGCAGAGAAGAAAATTGTAGTGCTGCATTGTGACCTTGCAGTCTTGCTGAAGGTGCAGTAGTGATGGGCTCTGAAGGCAGGATTGAGAAAACATACTTGAACTTTTATTATAGAAGGAAAGTTCAAAATTAGAAGGTGGAATTTGTAAACACTACTAAAAAATGAAGGGTTGTTACAACTCTGCTGTAATCAGGAATACACTGGTTTTACACTCTGTAATAGCTCCGATTAAAATAAATATTTGTCAGTGTTACCTTATTCACAGTGTTTCATTTCGACTTTCAGGATAACTCTTGCCAAAACTACTGAATGTAAAAGAGATCTTTTTAATTTCTCTGATGTAAATCTAATGTCCTGGACAATCATCTCCCTGATGCCTGGTTTAGAGGTAGTGAGACATTTTCTCTTTGCAAGAAGTGAGTGTATGCGTTTAAGGCAAGCTTCTCTTACCTTCTGCTGGTGCCCGCAACTTTGTCTCTTCTGTTGCATTTTCCCTGGTTTTCTTGTTAGAGGCTGTCAACAACTGATTTTAAAAGTTCTGATCTACACAGTAATCTGCTGGAACACTTAGGGTCATTCTTACCAATTTTGAGTGTGATGTATTTTGCAATCTGTTGAAAACTTAAAATATTATACAAACCTTTGATTAAATAATGTGTACTTAGTTCAAAGCAAGTATGTCGATTCGAATAGGCAGAATTCAAGGTTTCTGAATTCTTGTTTCAAATATTTTGAGTTTATTGTGCTTAGTTTTAGAAAAGTATGTTGATGAAAATGTTAGGGAATACCAGAATTTAGATAAAACTTTCACTGTGATTTCTGTTTTTCTGGACAAAGTGGCACAGCAGAACTGTCTAAGCTGTCTCTCTTCATCCAGGCCTTCCATAGGTAATCTCTGTGTCAAATGAAAATGCTTTAGAAGAAAAATTCTGCATAGGTAGAAAGTTTAAAAAAATAAGCAGGACTAGGAAAAATATGTCTGGTCAGTGGAAAATATAGTGTGTTTTAAGACATTCAGGTTTTACACATAACATTGTCACAAGATCATTGGCTCCTACAGAAAACAAATCATTTGTTTAGAAGTGAAGTCAGCAGCTTTATGGAGAAATAAATATAATTTTACAACTTAATTACAGGATAAACATTTCTTGTGGTTGCAATGGCTTTGTTGTTACTGTTGTATTAATCTTCCAGGACATATGGATGTTTGTTTCGGGTCCCTCCTGGGACCTGCTAAATCCTCTGAGCATAACTCTGACCCCTCTTCTAAAGAGCTTAACTTGTTAGTCATTTTTCATCTATGTGACTAAANTAAATTAAAAAAAAAAAAAAAAGGAAAAAAGAAAGGAAAGCTTTAAAGTGATTCTGTTTTCTTTCTTTTACATGTTGTTATTCTCTGATTAATTTACCACTGTGGAAGTTTTATCTAATTGTGTTGGTTCGCTGTGTTTAAAAGTGAAGAATTTCACACTTCCCAGATGCTGTTGAATGCTTTGGGAGGTTTGGTAGTGGTAGTCTTTTTCTATGGCAACCTAATCAGTTCACTCCCCATCACTTATGGCACCTTTTTAAGTACCAGGCTCTCTCAGAACTGAGAAAACATCTTGACATAACATAGGTAATAATGGCATTTAAAATCTGATAGACTTTTTGTGAAGAGTGTATTGTGATAGATTCAGCTAAGTATTTATTTTGTTTTCAATTTGGTTGCTTATGCATGGAGCATATCTGGCTTCCCCCCCCGGCCCCGTTCTCTCATTTCTTTTTGCCATTTGCATGTGTCTTTAACTTGGAAAATTTTGTTATAAAAGGGCTGGAGAAAAGCTTAGAAAACATTGTTTTCCCCAGGAAAGTTTCAAGCTTCTGGGGGAGCAGTGGTGTGATCAGCTCTGTAATGTTCACATTATCACAGAAGAGAATTCTGGCTTCGAACACAGTTTTCCTGTCTTTCCATCAGTCTTTCATGTCTAGGATTCTTATATATTTGTTCTTAAGAGAATAGTATTTTTTGAGTAGTGCCTGCTATTTGGGCTCTTCTTTATTTTAAACAATGAATTTTCTTTTTTTTGATTTCAGAATATATATAACTTGTTTAGTTGCATGCCCTCTTCTATTTTGTTGTGTTTTGGGGTTGTTTTTTTATTGAAAGAACAAACCAGAAACTGCAAAAATCCACATTCCTTTACTGTTAAATGTTTTTAAGTAGCTTTGCTGTGTAAAGCCATCATACCAGTGTGCAACCGGTATGTACACTGATATGATGTACAGTGATGTGTGGTACAGTTAAATACATGTGTGGATTAAAACAAGAGCCTTAAAGCACCACCATGTAGATCTTGTGACCAAGGAGATCTCTCTTTCTATGAAGAATAAATTCAGGGCTCCTGTCTCAGTCAAGCACCAGCCAACAAAACTTTCTTCCGAGATTCACTGCATTTTGAACTGTCTGAGTTTTCTTTATGTCAAAGCCTTCAAAAAGGGAGACAGTGAAATTTGGATAAATTCATAACAACTACAAGTTTCTTTGAAAGCATTTGCAGGCTGAGTAAATAGAAGCACTCATTTACAGAAACTGATGACAGCTAGCGTATATGATGCTTGCGTATTTAAGATTGTCATCTTTTTTTTAGTCTCTAATAGTATAATACAAGCGGTTTTAAGCCTTATGTAGGCATCCTGTTTAGTTTGGTTTAAGTTGCATTTACTTTTCTGTACAGAAACATAGTTCTTAGTCCAGGAAGATGAAATCACAGGATATTTCTGCCCTGGGGGTGCTTGTCCTTGGTAGAGAAGTAGTTGAGTCCACAGGTCCTGCCACTGCATGATTGGTTTTGATCAGAGCTGCACTAGCATGGTCAGCAACTGGAACACAGGGTGTATTTCTTGTAATGCAATCCCAGCGTTGTGATGAAAATTCCCTGGCAGGGCAAGTCCAAAGTACCTAGGTTAAAAATTAACAGGATTTGCTTTTTAATGCGTAATTATATTTAGCACACAGCGGGTTTCAGTGAGTGATACAGAAATCTAAGGCTGTTCTACATCTACTTTTATGGAAAGCACCGTGCATTCAGCCACTGTTTAAAACATTGTGAATGTGCGAACATGTTAATAATAGTGCTTAAACAAGATTGGTATTCTGAAATGTGTTTCGAAAACATGCAAGCGACAGTCTTCTCTGGTGACAGGGAGGCAGTTTCTTTCACAGTGTTTCCTTTGAAGCACATATATTGTCTGCCAGTGTAATGCCTTTTCAGGAATGTTTTTGGCATGTTTTTGCAAATGTAGGGTGTACAGAGCTATTGGAAATGTAGGTAACCATTGACAGAGGCACTTAGAAGTTGTTTTAAAAAGCTTGTAAGACTAATTCTGGTACATTTTTTTAATTTTTTTTAACTTTTCTCCTCCTATTATCACTAAGCTCCTTACTATCTTAATTCCCATTCCATTGTATTTACCACTTCTTGCTCAAGTCCCTACACCGATCATGGTAGCCATCTTCTTTCTGGTCTCTTTTGTTCATATATGGACATGGTTATATTTAAATCTGCACGACCATTAAATGCTAACACATCTGTTTAATTACCAAAAAAAAATTCTTGCAAATTTAACCACTTTGGGTTTTTATTATGTAACTCTTGACTGTTTTCTTACATACTGCTACATCAAATCTAGCTCCCTTATCCTCAGCTTTTCACCTCTTTAATTTTCTTTTGAACCTGTACTGCTTACTTTACCTATTGGAAAGTCATCTCCCCTTTTTGTCATCTTCTTCCAGTCTTGGTTTTGGACATGCATTCTCTTAAGTCCTTGTGCTTAGGTCAGTCTACTACATCTACCATTAAACAGTTTATTTTCTCCTTTAAATTCTTACTTATAAGTAGTGAGTCCAAAATTCATTTGTCGTTTGGTTCAGAACAAAAACTGGTCTAGCATTCAACTGCCTGCTATGAAAGCCATTAATTTTTGTTCCTGTCTGTTACAGTTGTTACAGGACCAAGCTCTATGACAGTAAAAAGCTTTTAAAGCCGTAAAGCATCAGGTAAACACATGGCACCATGCAGTTGGCATGAGTTGGACTGCAAAAATTCCCTCAGTTTGAAGTTGCACTTCTCAAACTCAGTCATATATAGTTTCATTTTGAAGGGCATGCAGTTTAACTGAACCGCCATGTAATAAATGGATTATCTCTTGACGTAGTTCAAAACAGATCAGGTAGAGCTACTATCTGAGTTACACAAACAAAGCGAGTAGCTATTTGAAAAGGGCATATGGTTTCCTTCTACAGCACAAGCACATGTAAGAACTAAACTCCTGTTAACTTAAAAAGTCCTAAAAATCTGCAAGCCCAGGGTAAGCAAAAAGTTCAGATGGCTTAGAGCCTCTCTGTGCCGAGAGACACTCCATATATCATTTGAATTGAGCAGCGGGAGGAAAAATAAAGATGATATGGCATTTTAGAGGCAAATAGTTAAGCTCTGTGTATCGATTACACTTTTGCACATAGCATCTTTCAAAAATATCTACCTCTTCTTACCTTTAAAGGTAAATGTATTCATGGCTTCACATTTTGACTGCACTTTAATGTGCAGTGATTGACTGAAAAAGATCAGTGAGAAGTAGGTACAACACATTTTTCACTTAAATCCACTGACTATGAAATACAATGGCAGTGTGATGAGCTTTCCGAGAAAGCTGTATGAACACGTTTCCTGGGCACGTTGCCTTTGAGGTGTCTCTGTGGTCCCCGTGCTGCTCTGTATGTTCTTAGTACTTTTGCACCAGCGTGTTCGAGCAGCGTGTCAGCCTTGGTAGGGGAATCTGTAAGCAGGGCGGTGTGATAACTTGCAAGTTGAGGTGTAAATGTATGGTTTGTTAAATGAACTGGTTCTCTGGCTTGTTAGAGGTTGGGCACCTTATCTGACTTCGTTACATTTTGTTAGGAGAAATGTGTTGGTATCCGACTTCTTTTTTTAAATTTATGTTTAAAAACGAGCTCTGCTAAGGCTGAAATTTCTAGAATTGAATAGTGAAATTAAAAAACCTTATCAACTGAGACTGTTTTCTGTATTATCCTTATATTTGGGTTAATTCTCTGTGCGCCAAGGGGTCTAGTAACAGTGGAACCTGCTCTCTGTGCACCAGTTTAGTCTGAACTCAGTGAAATACAAAGAGTGGCAGAGAAAAATTGAAACAAAAAATGTCAGGGATTTCAATGCAAATAAACTGTTCAGCTGCTGCTTCAAATGTAACCGTCACTAATTAGTACTAGCACAGCAGAATTGTCTGAGCAGCTACTTGAAAGAAAGGAGGGGAGTGGCACCTGTTAGTGCATAGAAAGGGCTTCATCTAATTTTGGACTATTTATATTCAGCAGTGTTAAGAGTAGCCAGACATATGGCTATTGCGTTCTCATTCTCTGCTTGTCCTTCTTTTACCAGTCTGTTCTCTGTCTCAGAAGTAGCTCCTGAGAAAGTATTTTAATCTTTTGTCAGTTTCGTATTCAGGGATGCCATGGCTGTTAGAGCTTTTAGTAAGGTAGTTCTTTATTTATTTTCACATTGCTGAACAGTTATGAAAATACTTAAAACTTATTTCCAAACAGAAATCAGTACTTTTTTTCCTCCGCATTCCTGGCTAACTTTACGTCCAGGCTTGCAGTTTGATCTGGAAGGTCAAAAAATATAATGTTGAAAAAAGTAATACAGATCAGTTCACTTCACAAGAACATTTTGCTTCTGATCGTATGTCTTCAACTTGATGTTGGTTTTGGTAACGTGCATTTGATCGAGGCTCTGCATACTACGTGGTTCATGTTCTTTATTGTGAAAGCACAAACTACTTTTGCACATACTTGTACAAGCTTTCTCAAATATCACAATCTTGAGCTTTCTGTAAGTCACATATTTCTATCAAATGGATTTCTTGCAAAACCCTTTTTCATCTATAAATAATTGCATCATATGAAACTTTCAAACCTTGAGCTCCAAGCATTATTCTCTGTGCATTCAGCACGCATGGCGGGTATGTTAACACGTGCAGCGGGGTTTGAGGTTAAGTTACATTTTCTGATATTTTGATCATTTCAAATTGGATTGAGTTGAAATTGAGACACAATAATGACACAAGTTAACTGCAAAGTTTTCATCAGTCTTACAGAAATTTGATATAGAGTTGCTAAAGCCATCTGGAGATCTAGTGTGAATTAATGGATCCAAACCTAAGGCTCCCAGAGAGCCTGCTGGCACCAACTGGATTTTAATTACATACCACACGTTGGTTTAGTTATCCTTATAGCAGGTAAAATGAGTGGTGCAAGTTAACTCTTCCAGATCGGGGAAGAAAATAAGAGTATTGATCCTCTTTTCAGAGGAGTAAAAAAAAAAAAAGTGCTATAGCTTAGGGCAGCTTTCCAAGGGAAAGTGGAAGAAGATGTATAGGTGATGGAGGAAAGAAAGGCAATGAAAGGATACAATGTGGCAAAATAAGTAAATTATATGGAAAGGAGTAGAGTGAAGAAAGAAAAATTATGTTGGGAAAAATTAACTGGAATATGTACACATATTTTTATAAGCAGAAAAAAATAAGATGGAAAACATAAAAGGTGCAGACACATCAAAACACCAAATTCTGTGCAAAAAGAGAAAAAGTAAAATGAAAGAAAGTGGAAGACATAATTTTAAATTTAAGGAAGCGATAAGTGTATATGCTTATTTAAAGTAATTTCTAACTCATAAGCAGCTGCAAATATTTGAATTTGTACATAAGGACTTACACTTTGAATGGCTGCAGAATTTGCTTAGCAGTGTTACCAAAATCATATCACAGTGATCGGCAGTGTTATGAAAATCACAGGTAACGGTTGTCACGGTTTTATTTATGTAACCCTTCATTTTTATTGAATGTGGTTTTTTAAAAAATGTTCAAAGATACACTAAATATAAGAGGTTTACTTGATTTAAGCTTGTGATTTTACTATACCAAAAAAATCAAAGCAAAAGATTGAACACCATGAATTCTTTATTAGCATCCTAAATTAAGAGACCGATAAACAGATTCATTACATCAATCTGAAAATTAATAGTGAGAAGTGATGTTGTTGCCCTTAGGCATTTCTCAGCGGAGGAAGCCAAGAAGGAAACCATAGTCTTCTGTAATGCTTACAGACGCCAGTGGCTGGCCAGCTGCTGATCCCTTGCCATGTCGACTGCCGAGGATGCAAGTGTTTTCCTTCTAGAGCCCTTTCTGTGTCATTCAATTCTAATTTACCATCAGCTATCATAGCTTTACCATGGGCATTCTCAAACTGACGTTGAAGGCTTGACATAAAACCACAAAGGGAACTAAATTCCAAGTTAAAGCTGAAACTTCGTTCTTAATTCACTCAGTTGTGTGGGGGTGCTGTGGGGCATGTGGGAACACCCAGCGTTTGAAGCCCCGGCTGTACCCACACACAATAGAACAAGTTAAGGATGGAATTTCAGCCCGAGCCTTAACATTAATGCAGCGTAGCTCTTTGTGGTTTGATTTCTTCTTACATGGCACTGTTAAAGACAAAAATAAGCCCAAGTCAATCTCAGAGTCATTTTAAATTATGCTTACAAGAAGCTTGTGCAAGCAATAGTAATAGATTCTTCTCACCCATTGCCTCTCAGTAAATTGGAAATTTTGTATCCTGCTTGCTTTGAGTTTGCACTGTTGGAAACTGCTGAGGTGTTAGATTACAGATACCTTAATATCTGAAGTCCGGTCTTAAATACATAATTGTTTCCTACAGTATACCTGTCTTTACTTGCAACTCATTTTATTGAATAGAATTAAAGAGGAAAACTCTGCTTTTTGCCCTAAACATGCATTTTTATGAGCAATATGAGCCACTTTGACAGTGGTTTTAGAAACGTCGGGAATGTCAGATCTTTTTTATCTGAAGGACTCCTTGGATGACTCAGGAAAAAGTACTTGGAAATTAGTCAGGACTTAATTGAAGTGAGAAGGACACTGAATTGTTGAGAGAGAGCTTGCTCCTCTATGCATGCTTTAGATTGGTACTTTAAAAGAGGATTAATCTTAATGTTAAGTGATTTAATCAGCCTTTTCTTCAAAACACAATTTTTATTCAATCTTTGATTAGGCATTTGGAATAGTGATTAGAATAGTTATCTGGTCATTTATCCCTTCTCAGAGCAAATTAGAGTTATGCTTCTAATCTTTTTTCAAAAATCTCTACTTTTTCCCATGTATTTCCATCCTTTACCAACTGTCTTCAGTGGGTCCAGCATCCCTGCTTGCTGGAGACGTGGAGAGAGACATTTTGGTGAAGCGAACAACAGTGAAGGAGGGGGATGCAGCTTTTACATGAGCATGTAAGCTGCTATTGCAGACTTGTCTATAATTTACACTTTGACACATGACATGGGCATCCTGAAGCAGGTNTGGTGAAGCGAACAACAGTGAAGGAGGGGGATGCAGCTTTTACAAGAGCATGCAAGCTGCTATTGCAGACTTGTCTATAATTTACACTTTGACACGTGACATGGGCATCCTAAAGCAGGNATGAGCATGTAAGCTGCTATTGCAGACTTGTCTATAATTTACACTTTGACACATGACATGGGCATCCTGAAGCAGGTACAGGCTATGTCCCCTTTTCTGAGACAGCAGATCTGCTTTTGCGCAGGATTAAGGACTATACTAAACCATAGTTTCAGGAATAACTTGATCAGTGGCAATAGTAGTCCCGAAACAGCAAACAATTTGGTGGAAAAAAGCGATATAGTTAAAGCAAAGAGTTTGGTAATTATGGTCCAGAATACCTTCTGAAATAATTCTTTTGATTTGGAGAATAATCATAGTAAAATGTTATGCTCATGTTGTTTATTTAGGTTATAAGAGTGGTTTTGTGTGGTGAAGTGGAGAATAACTGAGGCAGTATGAAGGTCATAGTTGGCAGTGTGGCTAACGAGAGTGTGATGACCAAAATATAAAAAAGATGTCACTCAAAGCTTAATTAAATGCTGGCAGTATGTTTAAGGAAGAAATTAAGAAGAGTAAGCATAACATCATCAGTGCTGATCTTTAAAAGGCAATCATCCAGCTACATTCGGTTTAATTAAAATTGCTTAAATAATTGTATTGAGTATTTTTGTCAAATTATAAATTATATGGCTGACACCTGAAAAATCATCAGTTTTTTCAATGTCGTTACAACTTGATTGTGGATTTCTAGTCTCTGATGCCAAATGTAGCAGGTTCAAGTCCTTAATTGATATTAAACCAATTTGAACAGTATTATTGTTGGTTTTGGAAAACATTGTGAGAAAGATGGCAATTAAAAGGCCTTACGCCATCATGATGTGCTATTTGAGTATGTCGCCACTGATGCTACCTGCCTCCACTCTGGACAATAAAAATCTCCATATTCCTTACACACTGTCTCATCCAGCTGAAGCATGTAACACCCCTGCCACCTCCTCTGCGCTTCTACCCTCTAGTTACGTTTGCCCACATTTTCAGTCTCTCATGCAATAAAAATTTTGCAAACGTGTTTGCTGGGAAGGAAGATCAACATTTTTTGTGGTGTTCTATCCCTTCCTGCATCTTCTGAACTGTCTGTCCAGACGGCTAAAAAAAATCCCTGTAATTGCACTCCAGAACTGCCATTCTCGCCACTCGTTATAAAGGGAGCCTGGATTAAGCACATTTAATGGAGGTGCTGGTGGTGTACCTGTATGAAGCTCTAGTGGAGAGCCCAGCTCAGCGTCTTGGTGACTTTCCCATAGGCACTTGCAGGTTGCTATTAGGTCCCCCTGAAGCTTTCTCTTCTCCGACTTGAAAAAGCCCACTTCCCTCAGCTTCCAGATGTTCTGTAGTAAAAATGATCTTAATAAAAACTTCCAGATTATTTTTTTTTTCCTTAGGTTTTGTGCAGAATGCAAAGCCACTTGGGGAAATTTCAGCCTTTTTTCTCATAACTGTCGAGGGGGGTAAAACTTACTCAGCAGTTTTGAAATATTTTGATAGGCTTTTTATTTTGTCTGTACGTGCTTCTATCCCAGACCTTCACTGAGGTCTGCCTTGTGCTCCTCCATAAATTAAAGTGCAAAATAATGGGATATACGATAATGCAAATATTTTGCTTTCATGTTGCAGAGTCTTCTTTTTTTTTTTTTTCCTTTAACATTAATGTACTTGGAGTATGCTGTAGAGACCGTCACAGTAACCATACTAAAACATGACGGGAAAGCAGAAATAAAGATAGCTGTCATCATAAAGATGGCAGGTCAGCTTTGTAGCTGGTATAAATTTTTACTGCCATTGGAGTGCCATGAATTTTCCATCTGAGGGCCGTACACTGTTCAGAAGCAGTAAGCAGTTGCACATGAGCACCTGAGCTCTAGCGGAGCTCTAGCTGAGCTCGTGCTGGTGTCCAGAGGGCTCAGAGTGCTTTCAGCAGATTCTGAGCTTCTCATACCGTGACAGAACATCAGGAATTTTGCAAAAGCTTTGAAAACAAAGTAGGAGATGGCACAGCTGATGCATTTCATCCCGTTAAGGTTTGCTCATCACATTTGTGCTAGTACTTGAAGCTGACTTTCATAAGAAATGACCCACGTTCCCAAGGTTGTTTTGCAAATCCAGGATGCTGGTTTCGTGAAAAGAAAGAGGCTTGATGAATCTGTTGTCACACATTATTGTAATTCTGATGGGAATATGTTCTCTTCCAAATACAAGGCACTCTTCAGAGTTAATATGTGAACTTGTACCAATGTATTTCAGTTAAAATTGTGGATTGCTGAAATTCAGTGCTTCGATATCAGTAGCAAGTTTAGCTTTAGACAAAATTCAAACAAATACTGCAAGACTTAAGAAACTTGAAAATCCAGTTGGTTTGAAGACGTTGTAGGATTAGCTCTTCACTTTTTGTCTAAACTTTTTTATTTTGTATTTGTGCAGAAAGATTGTTTTTCATTCCGTAATTTTAGTTAAAGGACAACTGTGAAGCAATTTTCCATATTTTTTTTTTTAAATTTGCCGTCGGGCAAAAATTGCTCATGTTATTATGAGAAGCAGATGATTTTAATAAGAATGCTGCATGTTAACACCCAGCAACTATGAACTATGCATTTGATATCCGCAACGTTTGTTGAATCTTGTTCACTAAGCAATTAGAGTCACTTGTCCCCCAAAGTTTTAAAAAGAATAAAGCTAAAGTTCTCATTACATTAGATTTATTTTTAAACAGTGTTTTCCAGAACATACAGGTCTGAATCATGGATCAGCAGCAGTGCAGCTTGTGTTGCAGGCCATACTATGTAAAACGCTTTAAAGCACTGATATTGATCCAAAATGGTTGTATCTAAAACAAATCAAACCTTGGCTTCAGATACTTAGAAGTAGTCCTAATTCTCTTTGCATATCAGAATATGACTGTATTAATTCGAAATTATGAGTATTTGGGGTTTTTTCTTGTTGTTGGTCCTCTTGCCCCTGCCTTCATTGGAACCTGAGGTTTGAGGGAAGCAAACGCACTACAAGTGGAAACTAAAATTGACCATAACAAGGTGCTTTATCGTTCAGTGAAGTATTTTAACAAGTGCTTAATGCTAACACAAAGGTGCAAGGCATGGGATTAAATGGCAAGTTGCAGCCTTCTATTTAGAACTAAAATTAAAGATAATACATATGATGGTAATAATTGTACCCACACTATGGCTGTAGGTTTGCCAGTTGTACCCCTTGTCTTGAGATCCCCAAATTGTATGAACGTTTGGTCCCCATATCCAGTTAGGAACCATGGTGGGTAGAGAAAAAGGAAACCTAATGACAGAAAGTTGAAATGCTTCCTCCTCTTCTCTGATGTCTCATTGTCTACTGAACTGTTTTTTCACGCTTTCTTCAATGGACTGGTTATTGCCCACAGCGTGAGGTCTGCCTTCCTGTTCCCGGAGTGATTCACTTCAAAGGAATTGGTTGTTATTCTCACACCACACTGGGTCCCCTTATGTGGAGCTGCCTGTATCAACATCAGTCCTCCATCTCTTTCCTCTACCTCATAAGCCTGACACTAAGCCTCATGTTCTATATTTTAACTTCAGGGCCCTGTCTGAGAGATAGAAGCTCTCATCCCAAACCAGCTTGTATGTTCATTGTATCAGCTAGCTCCCCTGCTGTCTTTGCTGCTTCATACCAAAGTCCTGGAATGTTGTCAGCTGGGTGGAGGAAATGTAACTGCACTTGATTCTGCAATTGTTCAAACTCAGCAGAGGCTGAATTAGCTGTCCCATCCTGGAGAAACAGCAAGTTAAAACTAAAGTGTCGGAAATCTGATCACAGCTTTTAAATGGTTCAGAGAGTCCCATTCCCTTCTCGCTTGCCCACTCCCTGGATGTGTGCACACAAACACACAGGTTCCCCATGACCTGCTACGCTATTTGCAAATATCTATGCACATTCATTGTTCTAACAACCTCCCATGCAACTGGGTGCCTGTTACTTTGTGTGTCACTATAACCAGTGCTGACTTCAGCAAAAACAAGTGAGGCGCTCCCTCTGGTCTCTCCCTTCCTCCATTGGCATCCTGTCTGCCTGTCTGTGTCCCACAGTTCACCCCATGAACACACTCAGCACAGCAGACCCTGTGTTTTAACATCAACTGGTGAGACCCTCGCAGTACCTGCAGCTGGTCTGAGTGTAGCCAGGAGCCGCTTACACTGCCCTGTCTCAGGAGCAACCCAGTTTGCAAAGCACAGCATACACCAGCACTATACTGGACTGCTCCAATGCCAAGCAGTCCATAAGAATGATCCAGAAACTGAAAACTGCATAAAGGAATAGTGATCGTTTGCCAGAAGATGTGATGCAGCGCCTCGGTAGGCCATGCTCTAGGCTGTACCTGCTCGTCTGCATCACTCACCAAGTAATGCCACGGGCACCGACCTAGCTGCAGATCCATCTTGCTGTTTACTGACTTGTTTCAAGTATGTTCAAGTTGGCATCTTGGTACTTAGCCTTGGATTTTCGTGCTTTTCCTTCACTTTCTCAAATCGTTGAACAGTCCTAAAATTGAGTGATGCTGCTGGTGGTAAAATTGTTCCATGATGAATGTTCAAATACACATAGAGTGTTCTGAATATGAGAGTGTCTCGTTTTCCTGTTGTCACTTACTATCTCTGGAATCCTAAAATGTAAACATCTCCATTTCAGTGTGTTTATGTCCTCTCTTGCTGCCAGTAAGTGCTGTGACTGCTTGTCAGCGTGCTGTCAACTTGTATGGTTTCAATCATGTGTCTCAGTATTTAAGGGGGGGCTTGGAAGTTTTTTGATTGCTTGACTGGTTGAATCTTTGGGGTTGATGATACAGTCTCTGACTCTTTTGTCAGTGTTTTCATTGCTTTTCCCTGTTTCTAACTTCTCTGAAAGGCAGGCCCATACTTAAACTAGAACATCATTATACTCCCGTCTTAGGAGTTGCTCCAGAACTTGATAATTGACTGCAGGAGTGGATCATTTGCGTGGATGCAGAGCATATTTCAACCTTTGCTGAGCCAGTCACTAAGCTGGCAAAATATTATTTGCTGTTTGGTCAGTTGAGTTTTTTGTTGAGTTAGCAAGCTGAATTTGGCTCAGCAAGAGACCGACAAGTAGCAGAGCTGGCAAACAAGGAGGTGCACGACCATATGGCCAAGAGCAGAGGATTGGGAAGCAAGGGCAACCTTTGGTGACAGCAAGCCATTAATTTGGCTCAGCTGCATTGTTAAGGCATGCTCTCAGTGAAGCCAAAAAATACTTTAGATGTCACATAAGCATGTCATTCATTAAGACTGTGCCATAAAAGCTTTAATTTCTGGTAGTCTTTTGTTGTGGCTACCCAGAAAATATTGAGGTTAATCAAGATCGGGTATAGGATTCTTTCTAATTACAGAGTTGGTCTACAAATGCGACCATCTTTCTGCATGGATTTTTTTTTTCTGTTTCAGAAGGAAGATGTCATTAATGAGGAAAGGGACGAAAGACTGTCTCTTCGGAAGCATCGCTTCATGCATTTTGCATCATTGGAATATGAAGGAGAATATTACATGACACCAAGAGATTTCTTGTTCTCAGTAATGTTTGATCAAGTTGAACGTAAGTCGTTTTCTCATCATTGTATTTGTGAAGGAAAAGAAACCTGCAAGTTCCCTTAAAGATGTAAATTGCAAATCACTGGGATAAGATCCTTTATCTGACATAAATCAGCAGAAGCCAATTTATAAATGCTGTGCATACGGATTCTCAGAGACACCACCACCCTTTACACCAGTGAAGTGAGGCTGATGATTTAGAAATCTGGTGACTTGATGATGACATTACTTCTCTGCATAATTTGCATGTCTGATCAGTATGTAGTTCCTCAATTCCGTACATGCCACAGAAATACTAGGACTGTAATATAATAGTGTTCATACCATTCCTGGCCCTGTTATCTGTCTGTCCACTTCACCAGTAAGTGCTCTGTGACCTTTTTTCTTAGAAGAGGCAGTGATGGGAGTGACTTGAATGAGTGTAATTAAGCATTGAGCTCAGCTTTAGGTTTCTGGTTTCAAATCTCCTCTGGTTTATATAAAATCTAGCTAAGAACAAATAAAAATTGTATGAATGTTTTTAACAAAGTCTTGTTAAAAGCGTGCTTTCTGAGGAGAAGATAGGACCAGGACACAAATAAAAAGTGCATAGGTCGTTGTCCTCTTTTCCTCCTGGTTTTCTGGCCTCATTAACTCTGCCCTGTTCCTTAAGCTTTTTTTATCTGTCTTTGTTCATCTTCTGTAATTTCCACGTCACAGTAATTTTTTTAAGTGATATGTTTTTTCTCCAAAAATTTGGCTTTTACAGCTTTCCCAAGAATTTTTTGCTTTAGAAAGGTTAGGTTCTCCAAATTTCAGAGAAGATTGCCACTCAAAGGACAAATACTCGTGTTAGTACATCTGCTGAGGGAAAGAGGGGGGAAATCCCAACTTTAATTATTGTTTGCTGCAGTTTGCACATGCTGACAAGGGGCGCACGTTGTTGAGCAAAAACCATTCGTAGCCTGGGATGCTCTGCCCAGCTAGCAGTAAACGTCAGAGTGACTTGGGGGTATCAAGGAGGAAATACAGAAGGGAATTCAAGGTAATGTGGAAGGGCTTGAGAGACAGGTAGGAAGAAGGAGACCTGAATGCACTGTGATTCAAGCCTGTGGGAAACCTCAGGCAGAACTGAGTTTACTGACCTGCAAGTGGTCAAAGAACAGGACACAAGAATCTGTAATGAAGTTTTCTTGTGTCTGCCAAAAATCTATAGGTGATAGGATACACGGCTTCGCTGCTGACACGCAACTACTAATATTATACAAAGCTGAATATAAGTCCTTAGAAGGACTTTATGACCTTGAGAATCATGGAGACTCTCAAAATAACTTTTTTTTGGAAAATATATGGCCAGTGGAAAGAGTTCTTTCCCCTTCAAAACTTAGGTCATTAAGTTAAAAACCTAGGAGGGATTTTCTTTTGAGTTTTCCAGCCTGAAATGTTGAAAGACAATGCATACTGAAATTTTCAGTTTTGAAGGTGTGGGTTTTAGACAGTTGTCTGTGAAAGCACAGTTAGGGAAATAAGTGTTTTTCAGTTTTAGCGGTTCATACATATTAATTGGTTACTCCAACTATAATAGTACACATGCAGATTTTTAATGAAGTGGTATGCTGGTAAGATTTATTTGTAATGCAGCCAAGTTAATTTCAGTTGCTTTGCTAATATAAGTAAGAAACCAGGGTTAAATAGAAAAGAAAAAATAATGACAAGAAAAAACACGTGAACAAAAAAAATCTTTGCACTAATGCATATTTAGCATTTCAAATTGAGGTCAGGCTTACAACAATAGCGTCATAGACAATTCATAGAAGAATGTTAATCCTTGAATCTAATGCTTCTAAACATTTTTTTAATCATCATTATGTGGGTTCTTTGGCCAGTACCATAAACACAATGGTAAGCAATTCTCTTCAAGTCATATATCTTGGGATTTTAGATTTTTTTGTAACTGCAAACAGACATAGCATTTGTTAGCAGAGAAATATGGTGTTTTAGGTATTTTCAAGGCAGTGGCTTGTTCATTGTATTTAGAAGAGTTTCATATAAGGAAAATAAAGAGACCTATCTCAAGTGTCTGTCCAGGTATACTCAAGAGTAGATCAAGATGGTGAACTTCACAGCAAAGTAGCAATTATTTTTGGAAGGTTTCTGCTGATACCATAAAACTAATTGCCTTTCGCCCTGAACAGTGGTTTTATAAAACTGGCATACTGCAATTTTAACATGTGATACTGCATACAAATCGTGTGTCTTATAATGCTGAACTTAAAGCTGTAATGATTTGGTTATTCTCTACCTATTTTTGATTAATCACTAATTAAAAAAAACCTCTCAGAAAAATGTGAAGCACCCTGGCGGTAACCATTCATCTTCATAAATATTTGCTTGGAGTTTGCCAATTGGTTGCTGTATATAATAATATGGAAGACTTAGGGCTGTTTGAAAGTTTAGTTTCTGCTGTCTTTTTTACAGGTAATAGGCAGGAACATATGACAAGCCTCACAAGCAATTTAGCTGTGTACACGAAGAAGTATTGCTGAGGTTGATCACAAGATTCTGTTGCTTTATTCCTATTCAGAGATAAACACTCCCAAAGGGGAAAAAGGCAAGCGAAAAGAGGGGATGAGGAGCAGTTACGGGGTGGGAATAGGGGTACTTGTCCAACAGCCTCGGGGTTTTTGCTCACTGGTGATTGTCATTGGAGAATTACTTTGAAATCTCCTGTTAATTTTTAAGCATAATTAAATTTAGAAGAAAGTAAATGTGGTGTAAACCAAATGAGTTGTTGGTGCTAGATCAAAAGCGCTGACATTAGAAAATACCAAAATATTTTAGCTATGTCCAGGTTGTCAAGTGAATTCCTGTACACAGTTGGGTGGAATTTATTACTGAAGCAAAAATCTTAGGTGTGCCCTTTGACAAGGTTGCAAAACATGCAATAAATTAAAATTTATTATAGAACACTTTCCCAGATAAGAAAACAGATGAACTGTAGTGCAAATATATCAACTGTCATCCAGCCCAAGTGATCTTGAACCCTGCTTGATAGACCTTAGTTCACTAGTTCTGCTCATTTGTTTCCTGGTGCATGGGTTTCTCTGTTACTCATTTTCTTTAAGGTAGGCCAAAATTGTGAAATCTTGGCATTCCTGTTGATTAAATCACACCTGCAAAGTTATTTACTGTCAGGGTGATAATGAAGAAAAATATTTACAGTCCTGCCATCTAAGGAGAATGAGCTGATAACAAATGCAGAGTTTCCTGACAGACTTATTTTGTTCTGCATATTGACAAAGCAAAGAGCTCTGTAAAGGAAGAAAGGCACCGTCCAAAAAATATTTGCTTGCTTTTAGATGCAGTGTTTCGCACTAGATTACCTTTGTAAATATTTGCCTAATTCTATTGCTGTTAGGTATTTTATGGAAGGAAGCAGCCACCTCTTTATGAACAGTGGCAAACAGTAAATGAGATGTGGTAGTGTGGCAGAGCGTTTGTGTCAGTACAAAAGACCCACGACAGTGTTTCGTACTGGTTAACGCAGTGCGCACTAAATGCACTGTTGGGATTTTTGCATTCATGGCTATATGCCATGTAATCTCGTGTTAGAACAATGCTACCACAGGGATGTGTGGCAAACTGTTGCAAAACCAGCCAAGTTCTTCTGGGTTATCTGTGGGATGTTCATGTAAACTGTCATATCTGATGCAATGATAGTTTGGTGAAAAAGCGTGTTCTGTTACTCTTCTTATAATGATGTAAAAACTTCTCAATGTCTAGTAATGTCTAATAAGAATAATATGAACTTGCTGTGTTGCATCAGAAATTCTAAATTTTTAAGATAACAGGTATAAGAAGGATAAAGCTCAGCTGATGTACACTGAATTTTCATTGCAATGCAGGAATATTTTTAAAAGATCCTTCCAGCTTCATGTAAAACTTGTGCTTTAAACAGTTGTGCATACTTTTAGCAGACATCAGTGCCAGTGTGGTTGGTGGGGTTTGGAGAGCCAAGAGGAAGCAGGCAGTAGATGGGCACTGCAGAACAAGCCAAGTCAGTCTTTTTGTTTCTGGATCTTGAGTCTTCACCTTTTTTTTAACACTGATATGTTTTTGTTGCTCAAATCCTCCAAACACAGTAAAGAACTCTGCAAGCTGGGATATGGAGGACAGAGATGACCCCTTGCCCAGTGCTAGATGGAAGGTAAAGTGAAGCAGAGGGGAAGAAGCAGTACGATGGTTTAAGGTCATTATATGAGTCTCTTCTGAGTTTTAGAAAAATGAAACAAAATCAGCCATTTCTAGCCAAAGCTTCTTAGTCATCATTGTTTACTCATTTCTTAAAGTGGGGTTATGAGTGAAGGAAAGTAATGTTCCTGTTGAGGGATCTGCACACATAAGCAAAGATAAGCAAATTGCTGAAAATTTCTGCTTCTGTAACCAGCCCATACTGTGAATTTTTTATCACCCAAGCAGCATTAGGAAATCCTGCCACAACCCTAAGAAAATCTTTGAAGTAACACTGTATACATTTGGCCTTTTACTTTCCCATAAGTGTCTAAATACAATATTAAAATTGATGTTCTGGATAAAATATTAGTTTGTTTTGGGTGAAAAGTTGTACCTCAGCCAATTATTGGTAAATAGATAAGCTAAATAAGATTTTTTTTTTCTTCTTTTCCCCTCAGCAATAGCATGTTAACATGGATACCTTATTTACATAGGCTGTCTGATGCAACACCGATGGTCTTCATGGGGTTGGTTTATCTAAAAATTAATTTGAAGGGAAATAGTTCTTTATCTAGAAACAATAGAAATACTTCAGAAATTCCTGTAATCTTGATAATGTGTGTTTATGTCTGGACATAAGCTTTGTTGTGAAATCAAAATAAGGACTAATGCGTTTTCGTAGCAGTTGCATCACGAGGTACTATGTAACAGAATTGGAGATGGGCTTCTTGAGGAGAAATGGGGTCTTCCACCCTGCAGCAGTCAAATCTGGTCTGTTGGCCAGGCTGCTTTTTTGGTGTATTAACCACTGCCCACTGCACTGACTTATTGTTTGCTCTCATTTTTCAGAAAAATTTGTGAGGTTGAGAGTCCAAAGAAAAGATGCAAGAGGTGCGGGGCTTAGAGCAGAGGTGTTGGGCGAGAGCTGGCTTCCAGCGCCGTAGTCCCTGCAGCTGTCAGGAACCATGCACAGTCCGATAGGGGAGCAGGAGGAAGGATTGAGTAGTGGAGTTCGGAGGAGAGGGAACCATGGAGCAAAATCACTTAAGAAGAAGCAGGTTTTAGCATATCATTGCACAAGGAGAAGGTGTCCTTTTTTTGCCCCCATTCCATTTCCGTGCCTTGAACCATGTTACAAGACAGTGCTGAAGGTACCTGGGATACATTCCTTGTAAGGTCAAATGGGAAAATATATTTTTGATCCTGTAAGGATCAAAATTGTACTGGCGCTGCTATGAATTACATTTGTATTTTTGTGGTTATGTCTGTGTGAGACAACAGTAAGTTTATAATCAATGTGTGGCTTTGTTGTGATTAATTCTTACTTTTCCCTTTGTGGCATTGCTGACTAGCTGGAGAATGATGCAGATCAGAGTCCTTATCTCAATTGACTGCAGTGCTTACTGATTAGGTAGAAACTTTGGCAAGATGTTATGTTTTGAAAATACATCACTAGCTATTTAGCTTTCTGAAAAACAATTGTTAATGAGAAGATATATTGCAACTTCTCAATGAATGAAAGCAATTTTTAAAACTCAACACAAAAATAGTACCAACTGGTTAGGGTTCAACAGAGTCGTGAGCAAGAGGCAAGTGGTCTCAACACACATCTTGAAGGATTTAGTTATTTAAAGTGTGAAAGTTATTGGTTATTTAATGGTATTTGAATGGAAAACAGATTCCTTGAAACAAATGAAAATATATTGTGCGCATACAGAATACTTGTAGTACAAGTAATGGAAAGATCTGGTTATTAATAACAGGAGTCTGCTTGTTGTATAAACATCGGCTGCCTTAGAATTTTAGAAGTCTTGCAACAGTTTCTGCTTTAGTCAAGTATTCCAGTTTTGTGACATGCTACCGTGATACTTAAATACTTAACAGAGAAGTCACTTTTCTTTTTCTCATACATATGAGCAAATTTCAAAAACTCGTACAATCATTCTTGGTCTCTGAATATTTTTCCTATTTGTAAAGATTTTTTTATTTTTGTAGAACACCGCACACTATTTCAACTGCATTTAGAACATACTGTCAGCATACCACAGAAAATATCTCTGGGATTTTTTCTGCCACGGGTTTGGAATACGTTTTGTCCGATTACTTATTATTTTTTTTAATAAATTCAGTGGAACTTAATCAGTTCTGAAGCATCCTGCTTAACTGACAATTAAGTCTTAACAGATGTAGCGTGAAAATCAGACGCAATGAATTTTTATCACTCTTAAATATATTTTAATTTCTTGCAACATATGTCCTTAACACAGACAGGTATTGGTTTGTACCGAAGAAGTACAATCTGGTTTTAAAATTCCTTGGGTTGCATTCTGATATTTAGAACTGATGGGGATCTGGCGGACCCTCAGTGGATGATAGCAGGTGCCAGGAGTGCAGGTCAAGCTCCTGCCAAAATCTAGCACGCATTCTAGCCTCACATTTTCAGTTGTTTGTAACTCTTTTGGTGCTGATGATTCTGTGATTTTCCTTAGGCCAATGCTGAATTTTTATTATATTAGTCATATGATTTATCTTTTTTTGAGTAATCTTTGTGTAGATTGATTTTTCCCCCTGCATGTTCTCATATGAAATGTTACATTATGGGGTTTGTTTTAAATATCTAAGGTAAAACCATCGAGTATCAATCGCTTTCCTTCTAGGCAATAACAGCAGGCAAGGTGTGCAGGCTGCTTTGGTAGATGAGAGGAGCTGTCCTTACTTGCCAGACAGCTGGGGTCTCCAGGGAGACCTTGGAGAAGTTCCACGGCTCCCTGTTTGGAAACACTGGCATCGATTTCCTAAGGGAGAAACTACCTGGGTCGTGCTGTTTGTTTTACTCCCCAGCCCTGCACCTGCAGTGGGTTATAGCAGAGATTGCACTCAGTAGCCTTTCTCATCTACTGTGAAACAAAAGCAAATACCGAGCTCCAAGACTTTTTTCCATGTGTAAAACACAGGTTTGTCTTGTTAGAGCCACCTGCTTACATGGCAGTGCCCTCTCTGGTGCTTACCAGCTTCGTTACTGCAGAGGAGAATACAGCCGAGAGCCAGCTCTTAGTAATCAAATCAATCTTCCAACGTTGTTCACTACATTAGAGAGCTGTGGTCCTCGCACCACCATCCATAACGCTGTCAAGCACCTGGTCATTCTGCTGGCTGCATCTTTAGTTAAATATTTTCCCTCAGACCTGGAAAAGGCTTGTGCACCTGAAAACATAGCGATTTTTCAGCCATAGCTAACAAAAGGTACCATGTTTTCCAACAAATCCTGCCGTGGTTCTTAACAGACGAAAGGTAGTTCAGCATTGTTACTAGGTCCAAACGCATCCTAATAGTCCATTCTTGGGTTTTCTAGTTAGCTTATCAGTATGTAGAAAATGTCAGTATCCTGGAACTTTGTTCACCAAGAGCTGCGATCCTACCTGGCTTAATAAAAAAAATGGGCTCCTTATATGGAATTTGAATATAAAACATGGCCAAACCAGCTGCCATTTGACTTCATCCACACTGTTTCAGTTTTCTTTCAGAAGAGCTGACAGTTCAAGTCTTCAGTATGATACAGCTTGTTTTCCCAAGTGCTAGCCGCCTTCTCAAACCTTGAATTCGTGTCCTTTGCGCCAATGCCTCTGATATTGCTGGAACTACTGGGACAGTGGAGTCTTGCTGCTGTATTGGTATTGGCAAGTGCTAAGTCAGTCACGTATCCCACCGGAGAAACTGCCAGTTCCAGAAAACAGACAACTTTTGTCTATTTTTCTTCCCCTCCAAATGGTTTTTGGTTTTGTTTTTCCTGCAGAAGAGCGAGGTGTGTTTGTTCTTAACTGTGGACTGGATCCAAACAGTTGTGAGACTTACAGAGCAAATTCTTATAATAGAGAATGCTAAAATTAGTCATTTTGTCTCATGTGGCTGGACATCTGCTTTTCCATTGGGACTGTATTTATTTACTGTGTCTGACAACTCCTGAACAATCACCCACACCCTGACATAGCAATTATTTCTTCTCTGTGGATTTTTTTGGTGATAGAGAATGTGAGCTCTCTCTTCTGTTTTGCTGTCACTTTCTTGGGAGAAAATATAAAGCCTAATGTTCAAAAATTTCATCTGTTTCTCTGGCTTTGTTCAAATTGGCAAAAGAGAGTAACTATTTAGCAGAAAAGAGCAACGTTTTTTGTGATGTTTATGGTGGTAAAGGTGGTCTCTGCTGTTGAAAAAGTAAGAGGGGCTTTTAAACTGGTATGATCAATTTAGAAGTACAGTGGGCAACATAAAATAACTTTACTCTTTTGCTAAAAGAAAGTCATCTATTGTTCGCTTTTCATTTGCACCCACTTTGAGAATTGTAAAAAGCCTACTTAAAATTTGATTAAAATTTCAATTCAGTCTCGTTCCTCTGCAGCTAAACTAAATGCTTATTTCATGAGGACAGTCCCTATTATTTATGTCCAGTACTCCTGTAAGGAGGAAAAAGGGTATCTGGTTATCTGGTTAGTCATACCATTGTAAGAACTCTTTTATTTATTACCACAGCTCACCTAAATTAACGTATAATATCTTGTAATGTGTTTTTAAGGATTTGTGTCCTCTGTTAGGGTGATACATAATGGCTTAGCACTTGGTTTTAGCATTTCATGGCGAAGTATGTCAAAATTTATCATATATATTCTAAAAGTCAGCTTTTAGATGCATTATAGATAATTGTATTACCACTCAGCACTGGTCTTGCTAGGTTAAGCAAAACCAAGTAATCGTTTTAAACTGAGCTAGGGTAGATTTAGATTAGATATTAGGAGGAAATTCTTTTCTGTGAGGGTGGTGAGACCCTGGAACAGGCTGTCCAGAGAAGCTGTGGATGCCCCATCCCTGGAAGTGTTGAAGGCCAGGCTGGATGGGGCTTTGAGCAACCTGGTCTAGTGGGAGGTCTCCCTGCCCATGGCAGGGGGGTTGGAACTAGATGATCTTTAAGGTGTCTTCCAATCCAAACCATTCTGTGATTCTCTGAAAACACTTAAACTCGTTTAGCCTGTGCTTTACTTACAGTTGCTACATGCAGAACAGCTTCTAGCACTATAGGTGCTTTGGTCCTCATTTGTGGCTCCATGTGTCTGCTAGGCTGAGGGTAGTACAGTGTAGCAAATTATTTNAGTTTTAATGTAATCAGGGAATTGTGATTAAGACAAAAAAAAAAGAAATCTCTGTTAAAGAACATCCTTTTGGGAGGTTAACAGCTTGATGCCCCCCATGTAATGTACACCTATGCACAGGAACAGGAAAATGGTTCATCTTTTCAGTCCGTGATTGCTCTTGGAGGAGTATTTAGTTTTGTCAGAGAAGCTGAGTATGGCAGGAAGGAGGCAATGCAAGGATAATTAGAGGCAGTGGACACAGAAGCCCAGTATACTGAAGGCTGCTGCAAGTTAAATGAGAAGATGTTAGTGGGAGTTTTGATGTAAAGTGTGCTTTTAGATTTGTCTCCTCTGTTACCTTTACTGAACAAATATTGCTGTTCTGTTTCTGTTTTGACAGACCTAATACAGTGTTTCCTCTGGTGCTCAATAAGATCAGAATTCTTTAGAAAAATCTGAATGTAAAATCAAAGCCAGGGTGAAGCCAAATGTCTTTTTGAGGTTTGCTTCATCAGATGATTTGAATTCAGGGGAGAAAGTTTTTTTTCCTGGGGAAGTAAGACAATTCTAGAAAAGAGTAAGTTTGGTTTTTTGAAAGAGACTATTGATCTTCTTTGTCTAGATTTTTTTTTTTTCTGCCAAACTTTTTTCTTTAGAATGTGAGTTTGAAGTCACAGGGTCAAGAGATGGCTTAACTTTGCTTCTCTTACTCAGTCTCCAAAGTTCACCCCTTAGAGTGGAGGAGGTGTTCTAGTTGGTGCACAAGACTTTCTTTTCTACTAGTAGGGAAGGCTGATGGACATCATGTCAGTAATTTATTATTAAACGTACTACTGGCAGCATTTATGTTTTTTCTAAATTACAAATTAACCAAACTGTTTTGACCACTTCAATAAGGCACTCAACATCTGTTTTTAAGCTCTTCTATTATTTCTCATTACTTTAGTTCTCTCTGATCTTTTAGGGGAGTTCTCAGACTTTTCATGATCCTGCTTCTTACCACCTTATCTTCTGAATAAAGACAACATTTCAAATTAGGTTTATGTAATTTTCTTCATTCTGGTACTCTCAAAAACTAGCCAAAACTAGATTGCTCCAGTAGCCTTTTTGTGTGGCGAAAATAGGATAAACCTTTCTTAGTTTAAAATGCAGGAGCATTCTGTTATCACTTACATACCCTTGGAGCCCCTGCTGTAGGAAAACCTCCCAAACATCTGTTAATTGCTATGTGACAGATGTTAATGATGTATAAACAAGTCAGACTCAGCAGGGGCTGTTACTGGTTTCCTCAGAGCTTCTGTATGTGCTAATAGCAGAATGAGCTAATCTTAGAAGTAGAAAGAAACTCCTGGCTAATTTAAAGGTAAAAGCAAGAATGATGTGGACCGTCAACTGAAGGAACGCAAGTCAGCCACTGAAAGGAACTCTGATTAAGCAGGAGAAGGAAGAAAGAAAGTAAAGCTAGAGATTGCAATAATGCCCGAACCTGGAAAGTTATGGAAATAATGAAGTAAGGATCAGTAAAATACCCAAAGCAGTAGGCAGAGTCTTCTGCAGGAAAATTCCCAAACATGGTCATTGGAATGTCCTTATCTTCTCACGGTGGCAATTGGAAAAAGTAATGTCATCACTGGGGTCATCTGCGTTAAAATGGCCTTCCTAAAATTTTTGTGTAAGGTTGCACTTCAGAGCCTTATAAAGGGAAAAGGTTCCTTCTGGAAATTCTGACATGACAGGATCAGCTTAATTCAGCTCTGAATAGCAATTCCCTTTATCACTAGTCATCCTTGTAATCTCCAGGAATCTAAAATATCTGAAGTTAAGTGCTACAGTACTGCACCTGTGCCAAAAGTCTCTTCCCCTAAAATAGCACTTTTGTTGTTTTTTTTTTCTTTCTCTTATGCTGATTCACTAATCAGTAGTGGGATTTAGTTGCAATTATTACAATTCTGCTGAAAAAGAAAGTGATGCATTAGGTTCTACTAGAGTAGACATCTGGTAATTCAGTTCATCCTTTTAATAAAACTAATTGCAAAATGGATATATTTCTTTGGTGAGTGTTTATTCACCCTTTTTTTTTCAATGGACAGTGTCAGGAGAGCTTGGGAGGATGAGGACCAAATGGATAATATCACCAATTGCAAAAATANCTGGTAATTCAGTTCATCCTTTTAATAAAACTAATTGCAAAATGCATATGTTTCTTTGGTGAGTGTTTATTCACCCTTTTCTTTCAATGGACGGTGTCAGGAGAGCTTGGGAGGATGAGGACCAGATGGATAATATCACCAATTGCAAAAATACAAGTGTCTTGAGTAAAACCATAGAATATTAGTGAATTGATCCAAAACAATCTTGTGTACTTTCTTTTGTTTAGATTTGTCATATTTTTCAGAAGTTCCACTTACCCACGTTCAACACAGGTGCTAATTAATTTAGTAAAGGATTTCCAAATTTCTAGTAAAGAGGGTGATTTCATCCCTTTTTGTCCTCTTGTACAAATTTGTTTGTTGTTTCTTCAAGAAAAGTCTGCTGCAAAGCAGAGGTGAAGAGGAGTTAGAGCTGTAACTAGGCCAGGTCACCCCATGCAGTAACTGAACACCATCTAGTGGGTGTTCACTTAATCCTTTCATTCCTAAGCAGAATTTATATTGGTTATAATTTACAAATTAACTGTTCTGTAAACTCAATAGCAATGCCCTCAGACATCTAGTCACGGTAAATTGCGTGTTCATGAATGGGGCTTATGTTCTGGACGATAAGCATAAAAAGGTTCTGAATTATTATTTTTTTTTTGTTTACGGTGCTCTGGACAGCAAGACAAAATGTCCCAGGCCTTGAGCTGAAACATAGAGCTCTCATTAATTAAATTACCAACATAGAATTGTTTCCTTTCAATAATATGCCCAAATTCACTGTTAAATCCAGCACTTAGTGCTCTCATGTCTTGACAAATAAGGCAAAAATGTTGTCTCTTCCTTCATAGGTCGTCAGTGAGAGTTGAAGCCAGGGTATGGTCTTCAACTGCGTAAGAACGTTGCTGCCTTTGATATAAGCAAGGAGGGGAAATCCTAAAACTCTATATGAAACCTACCAACTATTGCTTGTTTTTGGTGTTAGTGTAGGTTACAAAAGCACCTAAACTGATATTTTCCTATTGTGAAGTTGGTCAGGTGACTGTATTCAGTTAGAGATGTCTTGTATTCATAGCCCTTATAGAAACAAATGTCTGCAAGCATATTCAAAACCTAACTGGATGTGGTCTTGGGCAACCTGCCCTGACCGACTCTGCTTTGAGCTTTTTCCAGCTGTCACCGTGAGAAGGTAAGGATATTTTAATTACCACAATGATCTCCAACTTGAGCTATTCTGTGAGTGAGGCAATTTCCCTTAACCACGAGGGAGCCCCACTTCATGGGTCTTCCCACAAGCTTCTCTGAAACTCCGGAGACCATCTTTTGCAATCACCAAAAAGGTGCTGTTTGTGCTATATTCCCTAGAATTGTTACTACTGGGAAGGAAATAACAATAAGATATTGGAAAGGATGTGTTTAGTCTGTGGAGAATGTAGGGCAGCCCTAAAGGAGTCAAATTCTAGACTTTTGATGGAAGGACAAGGCTCTAGGAGAATGAAACAGGAGCAATGTTTACCACCATCATTAGAATAGTGCAGCGATAGAAATCAGGCATCCTGCTGATGAGATTTCCAGATTTCACAATAGACTGCAAAAGGACCCATCTCTTTTTTTTTCCCTAAAGGTCTGCCTAGGGGTTGCTGGGGTATGATGAACAAAAAAGTTTCCCAAATTGATACTTCTAGCAAAATTCCATTGTACTTTTCCAATCAGCTGTCACCTCTTAGCGCATTTTTTGCAATATTTCTAAGAACTCTTACTGCATGTTGCTGTAGTGGAAGTAAATTAATCTTTAAAAGAAAAATACTGTTTTAACAAAAAAGAAAGCATTAATGATGGTGTAAATAATTTTGATATGTGATAGGGTGAAACAGGAAAAAAGTGAGCTACTATATAAACTGGATCTAAATAGCTTTTTATATTTACAGGACTCTTGAGAACCCACTCAATTTATGTGAAATGTCAGTGCTCCTGGTTACTTACCCGCTGCAGTAATTTAAATTGGCTTGATGCACTAATATGTCAGCTATTTACTGCTTGGACAGAAGTGCTATAAATGCCCTACATCTGAGCAGAATTATGGTAACAGCACTGCATTTTTCATGCTGATACCATTAATAACTTCAATTTTTTCACAAAATATTTCCAGTTTTAATTTTTAAACTGTATCAGTTATTACATTATTTTTTTTCTGTTTCACTAGGAACCAGCCATGTCAACAGTACCCTGAACTTTATACTTGGATGAGTAAGTTTAAGAAAAAAGAAACTATTTCATAAAAAAAAAAAAAAGTTGAACTAATGTCACTATTGTCTTTTGAACCCCACACTACAGTTTAGTATTAATAGGCTTTCAAAAGTGCGCACATGTATTTGTGTGCCCATAAAATGATGAGATAATGCATAAGCAAAAGTCTGTTTGAAGCAATAGGACAAAGTAGGTGACCCATGTGATTTTTTTCTGGCCTCGTTATCTGTAATTCCTGCATGTTGGAGTGTTTGTTACATATCAAAGTGCAATAAATAAACCATACAGTTACTTCATATAATCTTGCACAGTTTGATATGATTTGCTGTTCCTGCTTAGGGAATAAATTGCATCAAAGCAAGAAGGTGAAAAGATAGTCCCCTCTGACACATGCTCTCTGTTTCCTTATTCCAGGGTTAGTAAGGTAGCTTTATGCTAGTGATAAATTCTCACACAACGGATGAATTCTTCACCTGGCACCTCAGTTATGTTTGTCAGCAAGTGAATCCAATTTGTAATAATTAACAGTCTCTAATATTCTTGTGCTTAGGCTTTAACTGTTATTCTATTTTTTGTAAGATGCATGTGAAAAGTAACAGTTTGTCATGGTAGGGAAGATCTTCAGATATATGGAAGAATACAAATGGTAAAGGAAGTAGCTAAATGAGATGCTGTAGGGATAGTTGCTACAGTGGTGATGGTGGCTTTATATTGAGCACATAAGCTTAAATCAAGTCTTACACAGTGAGGTAAGAATCAGTTTCCGGTTCTGTTAAGGTGTTGACCTTTTCTTCCTTCATTTTGATTGTGGGATGATTAATTTGCACACTTTTTTGTTCCAAATCCAAATTAATCTCTGCTTACAATTAAGATGCAATTTGCTGAAGTGGTGCATACAGTTAGATTTTTAACTGTGTAATTTCATTGTTGTTGTTCTTATCCTACTTTATTTGTGTTTCTAATTTTTGTTATCTTCTCTAGCCATAAAGTAGATTACAGAGCCCTTATGCCAGGGATCATGACTTACAACACTGTCTAGTAGAGGAACAGAATTAAATCTCTAAGTGCTACAAGGCTATCATAATAGTTTATCTTCATCTGTTGTTAGTACCTTAACGTAGCATGCGCTCCAGCACTACAGTATTTAAAAAACTAGTCTTTGTTAGCAATAGGAGATAACAATATAAAGCATAGCAATGCTACAGAAATCATCTCTTCTGTATTTCAGGGTAGGATCAAAGTTCATTAGCTGAGTCTTCTTGAAGGCTTATTCTAGCTTATGCTGTTCTCTTTGCTAGAGGAGACTGACTACTATCTCAAGCCTGATACTAGGAATTTTTCTTGAGTTGAGGCTCTGCCTGCCTGCTCTTTGTGGAAGGTCCATGGTTTTGTGCAGATTCAGGAGGTGCCATCCATCCCAAAAGTCTGAACTGCATAATGTTCTCTACCCTTCTGGTCTCAGAAACATGTATTATGGATCCAGCTCCTTCCAGGTAATCTTAGTTGTCCTTTATAGTACTTTATTGCTCCAATTATGCAGCCACTCTGCCTCTTGAACTGTAGTACCCTTTGCCCTTGTATCTGATTAAGTTCTTAATAAAATAGAGAATACATGCCCTTAGCACTGCTAACATCGGGCTGATAGATCGGAGATTGGAAAAAACAGATTACAGATATAACAAATACAAAAAGCAGTCATGGTGTGAGTTATCTGGTTGTGTGCAGAAGGATTAGTCTACTCAAATATATAAAAGCTGAATGTCAGGTCAGAGCGAGTGATTGTAGCATCTCTTTAAGGTTGATGGAAGGTAACAGGTAGGTCCAAGGTCTGTACTAGACACCTATCTCAACCTGGAATAAATTGCTCTTTCGCTGTGTCTTTTTCTCTCCCCTGACTATAAAGGGGGACTGGGGTCAGTAGTCAGGATGAGGTTTGTTGACAGAGATAGTATCTTTTATTAGACCAGCTGCTGTAAGGTGGAAAAATTAGACAAGCTTTTGGGCATATGAGCTCTTCTTCAGATCTGAAATAGGAGCAGCAGATTTCAAAGTTAATTATAAACCCTTTTCTACGTATGTCCTTACACCATCATAGTTACAGCAAAGCACCATAGAGATCACTAACTCAGATTTAGGCATCTAATTTTTAGACATCTAAATGAAGCCAGAGGAACCAAGCAGGAGGTGCTTATTTGGGAGTTTGAGGACTTGCATTTCACATGACACATTTTTCCTCTGGATGCTTCCTCCAGTCCTGAGCTCAGAACCAGCCCAGGGGGCTGGCAGCCTCTCCTGCTGGGGAGATGCTCATGTGCGATTGCGCTCTCTGCTCGGCTTCTTGCTGCTTATGTGTTACAAGTGAAGTCTTANCAAGGGCTGCCGTTACACACCTGTTCGACTTTTCTCGTGCTTTGGAAGAAATAACTTTCTGTATGCTATATATCGTTGCAGTGCAAGTCTTGTGGTAACCTTGGAAGTTTGAACCTGTTCTCAGCTTTTCCTGTCTGCAGTTTGGATCTGTTATTAGAAAGAGAGCACATCTGGGAGCAAGTCACTTTCCCTGGATAATACCTAAGAAAAAGTTGTTACCGTGCTCTCCCTGCCATCCCCACAAACTCCTGCTGCAGCCCCAGTGAGGACTGAGCTTCTCCCATGCTCTGTAGCGAGCACCACAAAATCTGCTTTTACCCTGATGCCTTTGGTTATTTTGGAACTCCTGACACTGCTGGTGACTCGATGCCACAGTCTCTTTAGTGGGTTTTGAAAACTAGCTTATCTTAATTTTTCAGTCTGTTTCAGTTTCCTAAAAGACATCATCCTTTGATGTTTTCTCCCTGCATCAGCATCCCACCCTTTTTACCCCAGGCTGCCTTACTCACAGAGAGACCTTCCGGTATTGACTGGCTCTGATGCAACTGCTCTTCTGAAATGGAGATTTGCCAGTGCTGGCCTCAGCCCAGGACTGTGTATTTCTCGTTTCCTCAGAGGAACGATTGCTCTAAATAAAGAAGGACAGATGCAAAGCTTGTTTTGTAAAGCATCTCAGAAGCTTCTATTATTGCAAATTGCCTTTTCCACTGGGCATACTTTGATTTTAATTCAGGTGGTTCAATTCACTAATTCACGTGATTGAAATTACTTTTATCAATTATCTTTCAATGGAGCAATGCACTAGTTCAGTAAAAGCTTTCTAGTTGATGTGGATTCTTAATTCATTTAAATGGCATGCTCATTTATTATTCAGATAGCAGTTTGCCAGGAGCTATCATAGGAATCTGACCACTTGGTTTGCCATGCTTTCAAAAAGCCTTATATTTTTTTACTATCCTCGATTTATCTCCAATATCAGCAATATTTCAAAAGGAGGCCTCAAGAACGAATTACTGGCTTGAATTTTTGCCCTTTACATTATTGATTTAATTAGCAGTAAGTACTTTATAAATGCATAGAAGAGCTTTAAAGAGCTGAGAATGTAAATAAGGTGGGTAAACAAAGGACACCTTGTTGAGATAAGGTCCTTGTCCAGAATCATAAAAAATATCTGAGAGAGAGCTGGGAATGAAATACAAGCTATTGAATTTCAATGATCTTCTATTTTAGGGTAATTTAAACAAAAATGTTAATGGCGTCTCCCCAAGGAAATCAACATACATGATTCTTATCTAACCCAGCTCACTAGGGCGCAGGGGCAGGATTCTCAGAGTTCAGCTTGTGTGAAAGGTGGCAGCCAGCTAAAAGGGAGAAACACAAGTTCTTGTTCCCACGGCAGGCAAGGCTGCAGGATGGGCTGCGCTGTAAAGGCCACAGCATGATCTGCGCACAGTGGGTTTGAGTTTTTAAATGCCCTGACCTTGTCCACAGATTACAGCTGTGCTGTCCAGCTTATAAGGTTTGTTTCACTCATCGTTTTGCAGAATTGGAGTTTGGTTGACCTGTAACATACTTAATGGTATTCTGTTATTTTTTCAGGAAAAAAAAAAATGGTTTCCTAGTACCCCAGTATGACTTTGAACTTGCCAAGCTTCAGCAAAGATAGCAATGGTTGCCATCTAAAATTAAAAAACCGCGAGGACAAATTTATTTATTATGTACTTGTTTATCACTGTGTCTATCTGGAATGGAGCTAAAAAGAGATCCTGGTCAAACCATCTGAGTGACTTGGCTGATTAAAAGGGACAGGAGTTTGTTGTCCTGTTAGGAGAAGATAGCTATTTTATATTGTTCTTATTTGAAGTTAAGGCTGTGGAGAAAGATTGTTTCAAAAACTAGTTTTCATTTCCATTTTACAAAAATAGAGCAATCTCGCAGATGTAAAATGATGCTTTCTTGCAGGTAGTAGTAACTTATCTACTTTTGCTTTGGCATTTGATTATTGTTGTTATAATGGTTGATCTTAGTTATTTTGTTCATTCCTTGGCTTTAAATGTCTTTTGTCAGATCTAAGCCTTTCCTTTAGCTGTACAGGTGTAAATGGGTGTCACTGAATGCAAGTGGGTACTTGTTTAATTCAACGCTTTCCTAATGTTAATCCTAACATTGATGTCGGGTCCATTCTACATCTTAGTGTGGAAAACTGATAGATGATGGAAACACTTCTATTGTAAGAAATGTGTGTGACAAAATACCCAGGTTTGCCGAGGGCAAATTAAGGCTAACGTAGCTGCTCTTGGCAGTGCTTTCTTAATTACAGTTGTCAGCTAACTTTCTTGGCTAACAGCACAGAATTTCTGTGCTTCTAAGTAGACTCGCTATTCATTCAATTTAAAAAGTGGCTTTTTTTCCATGAAAGGGGTGTCTGTACCTCATTGTTGTTTCATGGATCCACTATAGATGGTGAAAAGGTGATAGCATCTGTAAAATATGTAGAGACCATTGAAAATACTCACTGTCCTTTAAGCCAGAATTCCATCACAGTCTTGGCAGGTCTGCAGAAAAAAAAAAAAAAAGTTGTTTTTCTTCTCATTCATTCAAGCTCTAAACAATAAAATTTCCAGGTTTCTTTTTCTGATACCAAAGTAAGACTGTTGCTACTACAAATGAGTTTTCCAATATGTCATTAATTTACCTATTAGTGAGAATCTATCAAGGTAAAAGAATAAAACTATAGAGAAGTGCATAGTACAAGTCTTTCACTTAGTAGATGAAGTAGTTCCTAATAATTATCATTGCCTGTGTTCCTCAGAGAGAGACTTAGATCCTGATATATTTGTAGTCATGTGTCAGGAATGACAGCATCAAGATTTAATTGATAGAAAGGAAGAGGATTTTTTTTTTTTTTTAATGTCCGAACTGGCTAGGAAAACTGTCCATACCTTTGCACTGCATTTTCTGCAAAGTTAACCTTCTTTTCTGAATTACGGTAGACAAGGCCTTAAAAGACCTTGTTCCGCAGAGGGCTGCACATTTTATACGGCAGTGTGCAATATTCCTTGTGGGTGTTTAAAGGGATCTCATAGTTAGGAAGTTAATAAATGGTGAGAAGAAGCACCAAAAGCTAAATTAGTATTCAAGGAATATTAGGAGTGCTACAATAAAAGTAGCTAATGTTTCCAATTGAAAACTGAGATTTGAGTCTTCACAGATTATTTTATATGGTGACAGGACCAATAGATTATAGCTGGATTTAATTCTTAGAAAATATTCAAATAATTATTGGAGGAAACTTTTTCTACAGTTTAAATTATTCTGTTATTATAAGATTGTATTCTAATACTTTACACAAACAGTAATATGAAAAATAACACTAGTGTTCCAAATACCATTTTTTTTTTCAAAAAAGTTCCTGGCTTGCTGGTACACGTTTGCTGACATCTGTATGCCATTTCCATTTGACTAGGCTATTAATCTTTTGATTTTGAAACCCATTTGAGAAGACCACCATTAAATGGCTCCACACTTATTACTCTGCTGTATTTACTACTTAGAAAAGTAGAAATGTCTTTGTTTATCTCTCAATCTGTCTCTTTCCCTCCTGCCTTTTTTTCCTCTTCTATTGTAGCAGCAACCCCTTGTGCAGTCAGTCATGGCAGGGACTGACTCTCACCCACCTCGTTCTGCCCCTCTCCATGTTCTGGGGTGATGTGACTATCCTCCTCTTCTGCTACGCAGCAAAGGCTTCCTCTCCTCTGCTAGTTCTTTCGCCGGTGCCAAGATTCCCCAGTCAAGGGTAGCATGAACACGTCTGTATCGTTGTTGTTAATGTCTTTTCATCTCCGAAACAGGTCAGGCAGCATGTCAACATCTTAAATGTCTGCTGGAGGATGGCCATAGCTGAATGCGAGAGGGCAGATGTTGATGGCTGCCGCAGCCGTTTGTACAAGCTCTAGGCAGTTGCAGTTGTGACTGCGGGCTGGTGAAAACAGGGTCCGCATGTTCGCAACAGATTTTCCTTCCCCTCCTTGATTTTTATCATGGTAGGGTAATTCTCATTGAGGATATGTTCCCTAAAACTGGGTAGCTGAAGTGTTTCAAGGTTACTGTGCTGAATAGTGTGAAGAAGAGAAACACAAACTTAACCAAGCGTAGAGCCTCACAAACTTGGCCAACTAGTGTCTGAGCTGTAGCTCCCAGTGCTTTCGCCTTACCTTGCATCAATTATTTATGGCTTTGCTGTTCCAGTTTGCAGAGTGCAGCTTTTCTCCCTTTGTCATCCTCCCGGATGCTGGCAAAAGGCTGCTGCCCAGTACACCGCTGCGGTGGCAGTTGCTGTCCCAGATGGGACCACCAGGAGAAAGGAATGAGCGGAGCCACTGTTAACTAAGTAAAAGTGCGTGGCTAGCTTCAAAACAGACAACTACGGAGAGCAATTATGGTGAAAATCACTGCAAGGTGGTTTTCCCTTTTTTCTTTCAGATACTGTTTTTCGCAGACCTACAGCCTGACTCATTCCCTCTTGTAAGGCTTCTCACCACGTGGGTCTCCCAGAGCCGAAAGAGCTGCTGTAGTTTAATTGCACGTTGAAATGCACTGTACGGAGGAGGTGACATTTCAAAGCTGAGATCTGAATCACTTAATTTGCTAAATAGCCGTTCATTAAAGTGCTCTGCAGAAGTGAACAGTGTTGAGCTGTGGTGTTACATCGCACTGCTCAGGACTCAGCCTTGCTGGATGCAGGGATTTTTACTTGCTCTCCCAGGCTGTTACTAGTCTGACTTCTTTTATCTCAAATAAGGCAAAGTAGAGGATTTCAAACTTCCTTTGAGCTAGAAGGTATCTGTGAAGCTTTATATATGTGTGTGTGTGTGTGTGTTGTAAATATATGTACAGGCACTGCACAAAAATGTATTCATCCACAGTAACAGGTGGTGCTGGCAACACCTGTTGCTGGGGTCACTCAACACTCCAGTATTAAAACCCTAATTTTAGTTGCCTATAACTTTTGTCAAACTTAAACATTTGGGTTGCAATGTTATGTGCCAGGTGTCTGCCTTAGGCTGATTTGGGGGGAGGGGGGTGGGGAGAGGAATTTATCAGCAAAACTGTTACTGCCAGTTCAGGGAGCAGAGTCCGGGGCACTGGTTTGCCTGCACTGGAAAATGAGCTATTGCTGGTTGAGGTGTTCCAGCAGCTTCCCTCATCCGAAGCCAAAACTTGCTAGTGGAGACCCCCTGCAGCTGGGCATGTCTTCTGCCTGCCAGCATTATGGAAATTCGCTGTTTTACTGAGAATGCACCTCTCTCTGGCTAAATCATGGGCCTGTGAAAATGCTTGGTAGAAGTTTGTTGGCAGCTGCCCACCAGGGCTGCCTCCATGCCGTCCGTTTCCAAACAGCAGTGCTGCACTGGTGAGCCTTCGGGTGCAAGATGCCCGTGAAACAGCAGAGTGAGCCTTGGAGACGGAGCACGGAGCAAAGCAGGCTGCTGCACGCAGGGCCACTGGTCCTCAGAGCAGATGCAAACAGCTCGGCTTGTGCTTACTCAGTGTGAATAAATAGGAGGGAATGGCTGGCTGGAATCCAGAGGAACTGGGGATGAAGGAAGGGAGCAACGGGCTGAGAGTGGTAAGAGTGAAGGACACAGGGTTTTAAGAACCCTGCGAGGAGAAATACTGAGGAGACAGACCGGTGTGACAGGGCAGATCGGCTGAGAAAGGATGGAGCACAGCTCCTGCCAGTCCATGACCGCAGGATTTCTGTCGGCTGTGCCTAACCAGCTGAAACATTCCACTGAGAGTACATGGCAGCTCCTCAAACGGGTGACTTACACAGGGATACAACCTATAGTGCCGCCAGTGGCTCCCCTATTTGAGCGTATAGACTTGAACCTACTCATAAACACTGAAGAGTTTGCATGGTTTCATCTGATGCTGTTTCAGGAGGCAGAGTTGTTCACTTTACTTCTGCTTAATAGAAACATCAACATTTGTTTTTGTTTGTTTTTTATTATTTCTTAGCTTTTGCATACTCAAACTGCACTTACTATGTGTGCATGCAAATCCCTTTGTAAATAGTACTGTTGTTTCTTACTCTATAATCTTGCTTTGGAATCTGTACTACATTTGTAGCTCAAAGTATGCAAAATCACACTAGTAAGTCAGTCATAGATACCAAAGTGGGTTGTGGTTTCATCTAGGTTGCAAGAACATTTGAACAGACTGCTCATATTATTTTTAAACATTGTCCTTTCTTGATCGTTGTGGGAATTAGAAACAAACTGCCTGTTGCAAAATACACTGTTTCATATTACTTAGTATTTTCCCATAAAAATCTGAAGAAATGCCACAGAACCTGATCAAAGTTTCAAGTCAGTTTGTTATTGAATGATGATGATTTTTTTTTTATTATAGGTAAAGCCTCAGCCAAGAAACTGACAAAAAAGGTAAGCAAAATGTTCCTTTCCTTCTTCAAAAGAACTTGCATTCTTTCTGTTGCTCAACTGAATAGACTTTTCTTTCAAAACTGGCTTTATATTTTCTTGTTTGTATCTTTAAAGGAGGTAGATGCTGCACTGCTGTGCGTTGCCAAAGCCAAACCAGGACCGACCTTTTTTAGAGAGCTTGGTGATAAAGGTAATGAGCACTTTTGGTACTGAAAAATACATCTTGCTTTTTATGTCATTATATGGTATGAATTAAATGTATTTTTAAAGAAGATTTCCCGCATTTCCCTCCGTCCCCATCTAGCCAGTAGCTGCCTCCTTTGCAAATCTCTCAGTTATGCAAGAGAGAGTAAAGAGGCAGGGCTGGGAACTGAAAGCTTTCTGAGGTGCAGGAGGAGACATGGTAGAAATTGGAAAGCCTACTTGGAGAAGAGAAAGGGGCTAAAGGGGTGACTTCAGCGCAAACTGGACTTTTAAGACTTGTTAATAAGTTGCTGTTTCACTATATAATTTAAATGCATGGAAACTAAGGAAAAAAAAAAAATTGTATCTAGTTATGTAAAGTGGCATCCCTGATTCCAAAAACAGTTGAACTTATTTCTCCCTCTTCAGGAGCTCGGTGGCCCCTCACAGCACCGAAGTGCTTTTGTTTCTTTTCACCCAGCACTTCCACCTTATATCGGGCTTCATAAAGAGAAAACTCTGAGAGCTGGGATATTGTTTGTATAACAACAGGGAATTAAAGAACACCAAATAAACACCTCATTAGCATAAATTAATTGAAGGGAGAAAACAAACAAGAGGATCAAGGAAACCAAATAGATGAGTAATTAAGCATTTCACCAGTAACAAAGACTGACATCCCCAAACTAATGAGAAAGACCAACAGTGTCTATTCACAAACTTTCTGTATCGTAGAGTTCAGCCTGAATCCTTTATCCCATGGACATTTCTGGAAAATAAAGCTGCCTTTGCACTGCTGCAGTTCCTTGGCAGGCATGAGCCACGCTCTTTCCACGCACAGCAGTTCCACGGGCATGCTGGCAGGTTGTGCCAAGAGAGCAGCCCTGGATCTCAGCCTGCAGCTCTTTGGCCTCATGGCCTCTTCTGCCTGCGGTTCATTTCTTGCATCCTTGTGCAGACGTGGAGGGGTCTTCAGCCGGGTGCCTTGCTTGTCAGTCCACTCCTGCAAGCCTCAGCATACCCAGCAGCCTGGAAATATCTCTGAACAATTTTTTTCCTATCCTAGGGAAGGCTGGATTTTGTATTGAATAGTCATTCCCTGCCTTTTCAAATTACTAATCATCATGTGCTTTCCCAGGATTGGGTTTAAAGGATTCCCAATCTTTAATTCTTGGATATTTGTACTCTAGCCCTGCTTTTTTAGAGCCTTTCTTTTTCTAGTGGTTGACACTGCAAATCCCCAAAGCACTCTGCCTGGGAAAACCGGGAATCCACCAACAGAAAGTGAAAACATAGCAAATTAGCGCAGCCTCCTTCTATTGCACCCCTCCCAGCAGACTGCTTGGCAGAAAGTGGGCTCGGTGATATGCTCAGCCTGACATCTGCGGCATTCTGGATAAGGCGTTGATCTCCCTTTGCTTAGGACTGTGGGTCTGAATACTTTGTCCTTCAAAGGTCAGGTAGGAGTTTGAGATGATGCAGGAACATTCAGTGTAGTCATGCGTATGTCTCCACAACACCTGGAGTTTTTACAGTTTTTGGTCATGACACCTCTTTAATGACTTTGATGGTTTTGCTTTGAGATGCATTATTATTACATTTTAAAACTGTAAATATATATGTATTAAATACTGCTTTTACAAGTACGAGAATAATGAATCTACACCTGTTCCACAGTTTAGCTGAGATTATTTTAACTACCTTCAAATTGTTATTTAAATATGAAGTAGAGGGAAAACTGTCATCAGTCCAGTTTGTAAAACATAACGCTAGGGAATTCTGCCTTCTAGTGGGCAGTTTTAAAATTCATGTCATATTTTGTGGGTATACTTATGATTTATTCAGCAATAAGAATATTGTACTGTCAGCATTTGCTATGAAGTTTGAGGGTAGAGATTTCCAGGGAGGGATAGGGAAGGTTCATTTAGTGTTAGAAAATGACAGGATTTTGCCAATACTAGCTGCAAATACTTGGCTGCAGGTATGCTGAGTCATTCAACAGTATGTGAAGCTTTTATCTTTTCAGTTTTGCTTGGACGTTAATATAATTTTCTATGTTGTGTGTTTGGGGTTTTTTTATAATTTGTTGCATTGCATCTTTTAATTTGAGTAACTTTGTAACAATTACTGTAGAATAAAAAGAAAACTACCAAAATATTTCATTTACTTTATGGGTAAGGTAAATTGGCTGTTCACTACAGGTAGTAAAAGGACAATGAAATTAAAAGAAAAAAATTTTATGGAAATGAGTCCACCAGTTAAAAAAAAAACCTTATCACAAATGATTTTAGTATAATCAGTCTGCCAGAAAATGTCAGACAGGCTGTGCATTTGCTTTAAGGCACTGAGACAGGTTTTAAGGAAAAATCAAGATTTTTTTTTTTTTACAGATTTTTATTATATTTACCTTTTTACCTGTTTCACTATAGCAACTTTTCAATCAGCTTACAATCAGATGATGAAAACAGAGTCTGTGTCTTGCCCCTGCCATTTCTTGCAAGGCTCTTCTTTCCAGCCCTCTGCAATTCAAGAGAATAGAGCCATCATGCTTCTCCCTTGAGCCAATAAGCAGGGTGTTGTCTTTAAGTTGGCCTTTTCTTTACATCCTACCATCTCCATATAAATTTTGCAGATGCTTTCTGCAAAATTTTATAAGGTTCAATGTTCCCTGTCTACCCATATAGCTAAAATTCTCCAGGCACTCGGCATTTTATATCTCAATTATTACAACTTTTTTTTTTCTCTGACTTTAACAAACATATCTGCCTTGTTAATATCCTTTCAAATGCTTTGATAAATATATTTTTCTTACATGACTCCTTTGAGAGTCTCATCTCTTCTTTTGTATCCCAACACTGGGCTCTCCTTGTTCTATTTTATCGAGCACAAGCTGCTTGTCTTCACTTTCCAGGTCTTCCCTAGTCTATCCCTGTGCAGCACATCTCAAGACAACCAAGAAGCAGACTCCCACTTCTCCTTCATCACTTGCTGGTTAAATTTTCAGGCAGGGATCTTTATGCTGATACCATTGCAGTCCATGACTGGAAGGTGTTTTCTATGTAGATTTGAAAAGTTACCTCCTTGTCTTCCTTTATATTCTTCCTTTAAACATTCTTTTGCTGTGTCACACACAAAACAAAATTAGGGAGCAGGAATCTTGATCGCTGCCCATCACACTATTTGCTTGATTTCTTTTCCTCCCCTATTTGTTTCCATCCATTTATTTATCTTGTCTTATACTTAGGCATATAAGCTAAAAAAATGTGGTAAGAGTTCTTTCTGTTTGTTTCATTTTGAATTTGTAGACATCCCGGACACTTTGTCTAGGAACACGATTCCAAGTTTTACAGAAATGCAAATAATAATTTACATTCTTGCAATGGCAGTAACCCTAAAACTTGTAAGCAAAACTAAATCTTTGAGATGAAAGTATTTTTTATTTCCATGGTGTATTGTATGACTGTAGTGCTGTGCTGATTTACGCATGATACATGGTGGATAATAGGGTGAATAGCCCTATTTTGATGGAGAGGAAAGCTGAGATATGGAACCAGAATGAGTTGGCAACAGGATCAGCATTAGACCTGTCTCACTGAGTCTTGTTCTCAGATTTTCAGACTCTTGCGTTCAGCAATTTAATATTGCTAAACTCTGGTACTTCAAGTGTTAAGTCACTATCTGAGGTCAAATACAAATGCTGTTGGCTCTGCATAGTAATTTATCAGAAGTTAATTGTTTATCACTGAAGCTTAAGTGGATTCCATATCTATCAATTAACTAAATATAAATTATAAAAAATAGTTTATCTTTGCACAGGTAGGCATGCTTGAACTTCATTATTTAAGCAGCTTCAGCATTATGCAATGTTTAGCTCACAAGTTAAAAGTAGCTCAGTTATTTCAAAAAGTGATTTATAAAAAAGCCTTTTACATTTTTTCTCCAAACATTATTGCAGGGCAGATGGTTCAGATTCTGTTGTTTAACCACCCTCGTTATGCGCGCTCTATCTTTAGCTTGTACGCTCTATTTTGACGCTATCACATCTTTGTGTTTGTTCAGGCTTTTCACTTAAGGCGGCATTTCAAAGGAAAACACTGGAATTTTCCTTCAAAAGGGGGGAAAATACTTTCACCTTGTAGAAAGGACATGTTCCTATTTTNAAAAAAAAAAAAAAAAAAAAAAAAAGCCTCCTCCTCTTGGCACGCGGCCCAGCAGTACTATCAGCACAATCTAGCAGCTTGGCAGCTTTGCGTGTTGCCATGTTCCCCTTGAGAATTAGAGGGAAGCTATTCTCCGCCTTCGCGAGACTGCCAAAGGATGGAGGACTTTGATCCTTCAGGGTAACGTTAGAGTGGTTCTCCTCCCAGGTACTAAATGTGACAAAGCGCATTTAATTTATTTGCCTTTTATGTAAACATTGAATGTTTTCAGTGAGAATCCAAAGATTTAGTGTAGGCCTTTTATTAATACCAAATAAACCTTACTTTCTTGATTAGACATGAACATTGATGAGTCTCTGGATAGGGAATTTTACCTTCAGAGCACTAAAAACAGAAGTAAAAACTTTATTAAATAATAATGTGGCTTACTTTAATAACCTATTTAATATGATGTTGAACTAAATTTTTTATATTTATAAGATTTTATCTTTCAAGTCTTGCTACAAGTTTTCTTAGGGGTTTTTTGCAAGTCATTTTTTAACTCTTTCATTTCAGGGTTGATATCTTACGCAGAGTACCTATTTTTGCTGACAATCCTTACGAGTAAGTATTACATATTTAAAATACATATGTGTAAATACTCAGCTACTAACAGCTTTCTAGGAACTTTTTCTGATATTTTTTAACTTCTATGTTTCCACATTATAGTAAAACGTACACTATTGTATATAGAATGATAAGGCATTAATATAAATGGATATAACTTTAATTGATTGCAACTTACTTCCATAGTGTCATCATTGGTCCATAGCAGTACTTCAAAATCCTTGATAATCCTTGCGCCATGGGATCAGTAAAGTTTTTCAAGAGACTTTGAGAGAGAGGAGTAATTGGTTACAGGACTATATAATAAAGGGAAGAAGAACAGTGGGGGAAGATAAATAATTTGTCTCCTGGATAGTAGTTTTAGTTATTTTGGACAATGACATATTAACAGTGTAGCTTATGTAGTGGTGTCTGAAAGGTTGTTGCCTGTTATTCATGTGTTCAAATATGCAATGGATGATATACATAAACAGCTGACTTCTGCGGTGTCTTTTTGTTTGACTTTTTAATCCTTTTTTTTGCTTTGTTCCTTTTGACTTTATTTCCTCCAAATATTTTCCTTGTATTTCTGCCCCCTCCTTTGTCTCCTTCCTTCTTCTCTATCAGACAATTTTTTTAAAAACTTTTTTGTTTGATACTTGCTTAAACTGCAAACAGCAGGCATTTTTTGTTTGTACATGGAAGTGATCTTGGATTTTCTGGGTTTCCTCACCCATACTTACTCTGTGCCCTGCTTGCCACCCCCCTGTGCTGTTCTGATGAAGTGTAGGTGATGCTGGAAAATACCAAGATTTGAGGTAAGGTGTGTGCAGTGAGCGTTATGCAGTGAGACCCATAGACTAGTGGTGAAGCAGTCCGCGTGCATGTCCGTGTAATAGTCCACATGCAGTCTTGTTTGACTGACTTACACAGGTATGGGACAAAACCAAGTGTATTAGGTCTCATGGTATCAGTGGATGAGGAAAGGAGAGAAGGAAGCAGTCGTTCTTAACCCAGTGGACTGCAGATGCTTGAGCCTCATCACTTCCGTCGTTGCAAGGACCATGTCAGGGGCTTAAACAAATTGACAAGTTTTCCTTGCTCTAGAAATCCACTGTGTCGCAGTGTAGTAAGAACAGGTAGTATTGGTCANTTAACCCAGTGGACTGCAGATGCTTGAGCCTCATCACTTCCGTCACTGCAAGGACCATGTTTGGACCATGATTGACAAGTTTTCCTTGCTCTAGAAATCCACTGTGTCACGGTGTAGTAAGAACAGGTAGTATTGGTCTCCAGAGTGCAGTCTTCACAGACAATGACTGTCAGTACATACCTCTCGCAGAGTTCAGGTAGGCCTTTTACAACTTACATCATTTCTCAGCAGAACTGCATTGGTTCCTACTAGGAACTTCAACTAATACACAATATTGCATAGTATATAAATTAATATAACCTATTTACCATACAACTGTACTGTTTCACCAGTAGTAACTGTACTGTTTCACCAGTACTGACTGTCCAGTGCTACAAGCAACTTGAACATGAGTTATACCATGTGTTCAAATGCTTTTTAAAATCAGAAATAATGTAAGTCTAGCCCAGTTAGAAAGCTGATTTAAAAATATTTGTTGCAACTCAAAGAAGAGGGGTTTTTTTCTTAAATAAGCACAACCACATAACTTCAGAATACCTTAATTAAAGTTGAAGAAATAGGTGCCAAAGATTCTATTTCTTCAAAAATCTGTGGCAGCTGAAAGTAAATTCATGCTGATTTACTGGGTGAAGCAATTAGAAAATTGAAGCAGTATCAGGGCAAGTTGTTCCACTTCTCCAGACAATAAAGTAACATTATTTTTCACAGAATTTATATAAGAATGTATTGAACTGCAAAAACAAAGGCACCTTTTGGTGCAGGATAAAAATGCAGTTGCTGCTTTGGTTACACAGAGGATAGCAATCAGTTTGAAAGCAAATGTCAACAAGCATTAGTGCCTCTATCTTTGCCTAACAAGTATCCCGTGCCAGTCGGCCCCCAGTTACACAACATGTCTCTCTCACTAGTGAGAATTAATGTGAAATTTCTTAAAGCAGCCATTAATATTTAAATGAGGTCTTCTGAGTCACCAACAGAGCAACAGGGAAACACGAAGAGTCCCCAGGCTTCCAGAGTCCCGGTTCCAGGACACCGCTGACCAGGCCATGCTGCCTGTCGTACAAAAGCATTGTCTGTAGCAACACTGAACTCGAAAACGTAATTTTTTGGCAGACAAAGGTTTTATTTTGCCCCCTGTGATCCCTTTTTCTCTTTTCTGTGTGCCTTGTATCATCACTGTCTTTTTTCTTCCAGTGCTCTATTGAATTAATTTCCAGGAATTGGTTAATGGAGCTTCTGGTAAAGCCCTGCGTAGCGAAGGAACCCAGGAACTGAAGTTGTCACCTTTACTCAAAGCTTCCTTTCAATTAGCCAGTCACACAAGTTGACAGCTTGGTCAATGTAGGAATAGTTGGAGGGGAAGCAACTAAGTCTAACCTGCACTCACGGCCGAGACGAAGCTCTTATGTTCAGATTTTGGAATTTTGCCTGATTCTAATTAAATACAAATATATCTGAGGTAGTCTTTGAACTATGCTTATTTTACGAACACATACCTTTGGGGTTACATCATATCAGATAAGTATGTCATCTCTGAACAGTATAAGCAGCTTTAGCTCCTATATTTTCAGTAACAGCTCTCTTATCTGAAAATTGCAACACAGATGGTATGAATTACTGTTAAATATATCAATTACTTGTATGCGCTAAATATGTTACAGGATAGGCTCTTCTTGCTTTTATACTAGTAACACAAATGTAGCATGTGGCATTTCCATGGAAAGAAAGCCAGTTTTGATTATTACAGCCCAGTTGCTGGAGAAGGGTTCTGCTATGCAGATTGCAGTGGTATTTATAAAATGTCCCTGCATCACAGGGTTGCTCCACAGAGAACATTAGTTGGCTGCTGAAGATGTAGTTATTTCTAAAATGTAAAAATAGTACTTTCTTTAACCGTCTTGTTACCCCTTAAAAGGCATGGGCTATTTCTTTAGCTTGTTCCCATTGAAGAAAGATTCTCTTAAAAAAAAAAAAAAAAAAAANAAAAAAAAAAAAAAAAAAGGCAAGACTTAAAACTTTACAGGATGGAGCTGGAAGAATATATTTCCAAAAGAAAAACTCTGAAGGCATTAGAGTGTTTTAGAGATACTGCTTCACTGCCCTCATGAGCCCAACATTGTTCTCGGAAACATGAATATATTCTAGAGACGATAAGTCTGTGGTTTTCATATTAATGCCTGACTTGACTGTGTTGTGGAATTAATTCACCTGCTCCAGGGATAAGTGCTTGCTACTGCAGTGAACTGTAACTACGTTTCAGCGGCGTGCTGCTCCTGTGTGGGCTTGCTAATGCGCAAGGCCACCTCCTGTAAGCAAAGTAAGATCAGGAAATTGTGGGAAGGAGCTCAAAACACACTGTGTTTTTATAGCGCCTGCAAGATTCAGAACTCATTACATTTTTGTGTTGAAAAGAAACATCCACTCGGGGAAGGAAATGCAGGGTAAAATTGTATAAAATTCCTGAAAAAATCAGCTTGATGGAAGTCGTACAAAACATGCCCTTGTCCAAAAAGGCCAGAAAGAGTGGTTTATTACATCTCAGTAACATTTAAGTACATTGTTTAGGGAGGAAGGAGAAGGGAAGGAAAAAAAAGGCCTGGGGCTAACACAGTGGGAGCAGGAGCCGAGAGCTGGCCGGGATTACAAGATCTGTCTGTTTGCTGGAGAACACTGCAAATACTGGCATTCAGTAACGCACGCAAGAAGTACCTGAGGAGTACACTAGCTCTTTCACACAGTTTGGGAATAATTATTGGTTTCTCATGGCACTTTCGAGTCTTCTCATCTGAAAAGGAGCTCTAATAAACAAGGCAGAGCTAGACTTCAGAAGTCACATGGGATTGTGGAGACATCCATAGAGAATATCTAAGACAAGGACAGTAAGACATACAACATTTTCACAGTCGTTGGGTTCGGATGGACATTCATGGCTGTACCTAGGCACTGTTGGCATTTCTTGCTTTGCCATTGCATTAATTATCCCTTGAAATGGTAGTAAAAAGGTGTTTAAAAAGTTTGCTTATATTGGAGGAGGTACATATGGTTTACTGAAATTATCATGTATTGCATAACTACGGAGAACTGAACCGTAGGCAATATTCTTTTTGCATTAAAATATTTAAGTACTAGTGTAAGTGTGTGCGTGTGTGTTTACAATGAAGTTCTTTTGCAATTTGTTGCAGAACCCCACACTGGATTTCAGATTGCCTTTAAAATGTTGGATGCAGACGGCAATGAACGAGTTGAAAAGAAAGAATTCTTTAAGGTATGTGTATTTATATGCATATTAATTTTAAAGCATTTCAGTAGTTCCATGGGCTATATTTGCTAAATGAGGATTCATTAAAGTCTTCAAGCGTATTTTTCAGGCCAGTCTATGATCACATGCTTACTGAAAAACTTCATATAAAAGGAGCAGATACCAAAGCATTGCTATAGAAGTACTTGTCATATTTTAATCCAGTTTTCTAAATGTTACCTTTGACTTGTATCTAAAAATCTGTTACTGGGAAGGTAGGAGTCTGTGTACATCCCTTAACCATATGAGCTAATAGAAATAATCACCTGGAAAGGTCTTCTATATTCTAAATATTTTGATTTTTTTTTTTTTTTAATTCACCGTCCTCTCTTGGGTTTTATTAATTTTGTTTGCTGTTGCACAGGTTTTTTACCAATTCACATTTTGGAGACTAACAGCAGTTTTTCCATTATAAAAATATATTCCAAAAAATATATTCCATAAAAATATAGGGAGGAGAAAGGCAGGTGCTTAAAAAACAAAGAAAATCTTGCTCTGATGTTTTAAAGAAGAATATGCTTAATTATATAGCTTATTCAACTTTTAAGTATTTAAGAGGAGACTATTAACTAAATACTTATGTCAAAAGTCAAATGCAAAATTAACAAGCACAATTTTTAATAGACTCCCTCAGCTTAATTCAGATCCTTCATTTGTATTGGAGGTGACTAGAGAGCCAATTTTATAAGAAGCTGAAATGGGTACTACAATGCAAATTATTTTCTGTCACTAGGATAAAACTAAAGATGATCATTAATGCCTCAACTCTAGAGAACCATAGAATCTAAAACTTATAAAAGATGTACCTGTTAATAGAGAAATTACCAAAAATTTATTTATGTGTACTTTCATAGCCTTAAACTGGATTAATGATACAATAGCTGTTACCATGTTTTGCAGATAGCCATTTTTTCAGTGAATTGTCCCTTAGCAAGATTACAATTGATGAGTCGTACTTCAATAAATTTTAAAATATTGTAAAAAAACTTTTAGAGTTAGTACTATTTGAAAATAATACTTGAAATAAGACCATTTCCCAAGGCAATGTTCCCAGAAGCCCCTAACTGAGCCTGCAGATACCCTACGCTCATTTGTTGCTATACAAAATCTTTTAGGCATGAAGAATTTGCTCTGTTAAAATGTTAATTATTCTGCTCATTAAAAAGAAATCAAATTCTAACTAGAGCCTTTATTTTTAACCTGCTAAACCTGATAAAATCCTAGTGAATTGTTAGCAGAGTAGCAGTGCCCTGATCACCAAAATATGCCTGTTATGACTGTATTGTTCGCCTACAAAACAATAGTTACAGGGGAAAGTAAGTCCATGAGCACAGCGAACGTGCTCAGCCCGAAGTGCCTCTGCACCAAAATGCCGTGTTAACTCTAGTTCTTTTAAATAGGTACTCTGTTGGTTAAGCAAATATGGAGATTCTTGCAGAAATACAGCACAACTCTCTTGGGGAGATGTACAGTATGTTATATATTTAATATCCATTACCCATTTCAGGTAATTCTAATTGAGTCAGCCAGTATGAACAACAGAAAGTCATCAAAAGTAGAGGTGAAAACATTATACAAATCATTAAAAATAATTTGATTTCTGTATAAGGCAATCAAATTAAATGAAAATTATTCTAGTTAGATAGATTGTTACTTTGCATTTCCTTTAGGGGCTGTATTGATAAATTAATATAGAGTGGTAAAAAAATCAAACATATAAATTGCTATGTCAAGTCACAAGAATCATTAAATTCAAAGAAGTCCCACAGGATGCAACCTAGTCAAAAGATGCGTTTTCTCACATGACTGTTTACTGAACATTTATAAGTGGTGACTATTTTAAAGCAAAACTTGATTTTTATAGGTTAGGTTTAAAAATAAAATTTTTTGAGTGCAAGAATCTGGAAAAATGTGTGTGTGTGTTAATTACTCTTTTTTTAGAGTAATTACTATTGCTCTAGTTCTGTATGCATCATAGAAAGCTTCTGTATATCTAATAAATGAGTAAATTGTGTGGCTAATCTGTCATTTGTCTTGTCCCAGTTGGCATCTCAGAAAAATACATCTAGCTATTCTATAGTTATTTCCACACTGTATTTGACAATAGTATCAGAAAACGTATGTAAGGAAAGGGCAGTGGAAGAGTAGCGAAGAAGCAGTAATTAGGAGAAAGTTACTGTAAGGAGGATGTGATGGGAAAAGAAATTTCAGCGCTACTTCATTCTCTTGCTTTGTCAGCTCTACTAATTAGACATTTATGTATGTCTATGTTATCTGTTGATCTAGACTGTAAATACTTTGAGGTAAGAACTTTGCCTTTTTGTTTGCAAAACGTCCATCAGTCTTTGAATGGTGTATATCTCAACTCTCACATGTTACTGGATAAACGGGCACAATATGTGTCACGTGAGTCATTCAGGAAAGAAGAAGGGTGACAAACAGACTCTACAACACAAGTCCTTAGCGCCTGCCCCACGTGATGGAGATAGGCTGTTCAGACCTGTATGAATCAGACACTGAAGGAGTGTGAGATGCAGGATTTCCCAGTATATTCAGTGCTCTTCACTAGCATAAATGAATGTTCAGGAAAGGAGATCTTGAATGCAATTCCATGTTTTGAAGTAGAGAGTTTATCTTGTCCTCCATAGCCCTTCCATTTCTCTGCACGTTTCCCTCCTTTCCAGTAGGAGTTAAAATTCTGTCCCTTCCCAGGGACAGACTCTTGTTCTCTCTCCTCCCTACTTCTTTGTATTCAAGCCAGTCTATTTTTAATTTCTGCTTCATCCATGTTGCAGTGGTAAACATTCACAATATAAGAAACATCTCGGTATTAGGGCCCAGAATCACAGCAATCTGTATTTCAAGGTGAGCATCCGCAAGGATTTGTTGCTTTGCCCTGCAACTCCAAGATGCAGAAGACATGGTAGAAATGGCATGTTCACAGATGTTAGTTGCCATCCCTTAATCAGCCCCTGCCAGAGTGCAAAGAATTGTTTCTCAGAGCCATATTATCTGCATCTTTGTGAGGACAGTAAGATACCTCTGTGAACTCTGCACTTGCAAGACATTCGCATGAGGCTTGGTGAGGGGGATTTCCAGATGTGCACATAATAACCCGTGCACATTAATCTGAGACCTCCCATCAAGAATAAGGCTACCAAAGATCCCAAAATCCCCAGCAAGTGAGGAATTTCCCTAACTCTGTCCTGATGAAAGATTTCTAAGTAAAATTAATGACAGTTCAAAACTACTGGTAATGGAGGTAACTGTGATGGCACGTGCAAGAGGTATGTGATTTAGACTTTCTAAATAGGCTGTCTTTATACACTTGTCCTGGACAGTAGATACCACAAAAAACTTGTAGAGATTCATCTAGGGCTGAATGAACCAGCATCTGACACTGTCAGCAGTTAGGATGGTTTGGTGCAGAACACCTCTGCAGTCCTAGAACATCCACAAGCACTAACCTCTCTTAAACAACTGGAACATGCAAAATCACCACCTCCTTCTTTTTTTTTTTTTNTTTTTTTTTTTTTTTTTTGTATGACCGACATAGCCTTTCTGCCAGCTTTTGTCATCTTCACAAAAGATTACTTCTTAGTATGTCTTTAGTAAAGAGGCATCAGTTCTGCATAACAGATCTCATTATCTTTGAATTAGCCATTAGTATCTTCCAGTGATTAACAGATATAAATATTAAATACAGATAAATGTTACATGGAGCAGTTGAGTATTAAAGTCCATTTCTCAAGGGCAGAATTCTTCTCCCTTTGTGAGTAGTTGCTGCACTGTGCTGGAAAAAATCAGCTAACTACTGGAAATAGTTTCAAGCACTATAAGGATTTACGTACAGTGTAACATACAAGCTAAATCTTCCAGAACACTTGTGAAAAAAAGTTGTACTGTGTGTATGCGCTCTTTAGTAGTCTCTGCAGATTTTTTTAAGAGTCATTTAAAAATAAAATACAAAAGAGAAAAAAAACCCATATTTTCTCTTTTTTGGAAAGTATTTGCAGCTGTATTTCTTGTGTGTGAGCAAAAGATGGATTTTTCAGGTAAGACAAGATGTAATTTTTCAGTGAGAATATGGACAAGCAGTTGTGTTTTTATCCAGAGCTCTATATTGCTTTTTTGCTATGAAGAAATTCATAATGCTTTTACTGTACTAGACAATTGTTTTGTAAGTGAGCAAAAATAAACAGAATTTGGAGACACTTGGACGAACTAGTACTGTTTAATTGTCTTGTTTTTGATAAATACTATCAAGGCATGCCATTCAAAAATAATAATAGAAAGTAACTATGCTGAGGAACTCAAAAACTGAGGCTATAAAAAAAACCAGCACAGGTGAATTAGTGAAAATTTGAAGGCCAAAGGAAGACCTTTGGCAACACAAACAGCAGATTTTTCCTACTCACTACTTACAAGCTTCTCTGAACACCACAGGAAAAAAAAAAAAAGGAAAAAAATAAAGCCCTGAGATTTGAAAACCCCACAAAATCATGGCTATGCAAATTTGGTCATGGATTTTTTTTCCTAGTTCTAATGGGCAGGGTGAGGAATCACTCAGAAATGTTTCGGAAGCAAACCAGCAGGTTCCAAAACCCTGAGTGTTAAAAGCATCTTTCCTAAAGTCTCCAAATCCAGAATGTAAGTCCATATCTATACCTGAAATGTAATAAGTCCCTTTGTCTTTCATTTTTGCTGTCCTTTTGAGGATTCACGCACATGTCTGTGAAAGGTAGGTATACCTTGTGCTAAGTTAAATCACTCGTTCTTGTGACAGTGTTGACCTCCCAAGTGAAAATACAGTCAAAGAAACCTTGCAGCTAAGATATACTTGGGGTGCTGCAAATTAAAGCACTTTCTGTATTAGCTTAAAGCTGTACTTGGGACAGTGGAAGTTATGTTTTTAAACGTGAGTCATTTCACTACTTCTGAAAATCTTCTTAGCTAACGCATTCAAGATTCATTTATTTGTGGACTGGAGGGGAAACTCAAACCACATTCTGCTCAAAGCCAGTTCTGAAAATACATTTGCTTATTTAATTAAATTCCTTTTTGTTGTTAGTTGTATAGTACCTCATTGGAACAGGTAAGTTTTTCATGTCCAGGAGATCATGTCTGCAGCAGAACTATGTAAAGCTGCCTAGGAGGACAGCATGAAAATCACAGGTTAACTTTTATTTCCTGAAAGACCTTGATGTTATACCCCTGAGTTTCAAAATCTTATGGAGTGAATGCTAAGCTTCTAGTGGAAGAAAATCTCTTTTAAAAATAGAGTAAGCACTGGGTTGCAAGAGATAGATTCACATGCTCTGCTTGACTATATTAACCACAGTAGATAAGACATTCCTGGGAAGGAATAGCAAAATATCCTTAAGTATGCAAATATTTTGTCATAAGTAGAGAATCTTGCAGAAATGTAATGACTTTATAATGAAGAAAAGGTGAAATTAATGCAAGTTTCTGAAAAAGGAGACTCTTGTAAGACCAAATTTGTAATTTTCCTGTGGTTTTTTTTCATGTTTTAACAAATACAGCTACAGAGAATCATTGGGAAGGAAGATGATGTGAAAACAGCTGGAGACGAAACAGTATTTCGGGTATGAAATAGAGATACATTTTTATTTACAAAAGCATTGTCATATTTCCCATTAACTTTTGGGTTTTTTCAGAGTTTTTAGAAAAGTATAGAAGCATCAGTATTAGTACTTTAATTAAATGGAAGTGCATGATTTGTCAACTACTTTCTAACTGGGAAAGAAAAAGGTTTGTCATTTCTGGATCTTCTGATGAAATGTATGTGATTAATGTATGTGATTAATGTATTTTATTACTGTGTGGTCACTCTGTTATTTAGTAAGCCTCTGTTTCAGGGTCACTCTCTTATATTTATGAAAAAGTCAGAAAAAACTCTGTATCTCCATATGAGAAAAGATGGCTTTCCAAATAGAAATTAACACCTTAAACTTACGTAAGTGCTGCTGTTGCAGTCATATCAGCTTATTCGGGTTGGTTTGAAATGTAGTTGCTGTCATTGAGGTGACAAAGGCAAGGATTACTTTAATTAGAGCCACTTCCAGAAAGAAAGAGTTTAAATGCAGACCAGAAGAAGAAACTTAGAGTATGATCTTCTGACTGGGTTAGAAATTTTGCTGGATTGCAGACCATTAGCAAATGGCAAATACAGCTCGTCAGTGAAAGGAGCAGGTAAATGCCTGCTCTCTTCTCTCTGTTTTCCCCTGAATCCTGCCAGTGTAACCTACCTTCTTCCCCAAGTGGAGTCTTCGCTCACTCCCATCTCTTCTTCAGTCTCTAGTTAGCTCAGAGACAAGATATTCTGTAGCCTGGATGAGATTGAATGACACTGAAAACAGAGAGGGGGAAGTCCTGACCATACTGAAAACACCTCAAGAAGCTGATGAACTGGAGTGAAAGAGGGGGAGAGTACAGATGAATTATCTCCAGCTATTACTATAAGGTGCTGCTTGCGTCAGCAGCGCTACTGTTGTTGCGTGCTTAAATTGGATAGTGTAGCTGAGGGACTACACCACAAACTTGCTTTCAGCTGTAAACTGAAAATGGGTAATTAGGTACGGGACATGGACTGCTCATGTTGGAAGCATTCAATCAGAAATTTATACAGGGCTCTGCTTTATAAACCTATCATGCATCAGCAGTTTCTACAAAGAGTTGGTCCAGCTTGTGTTCTTTACTTTTTCACCTGCCTGGGGAAAAAATAGAAGTGGCAGTATTGCCAGCACCTTTAATATTTACTAGGCATAAACTCAAACTGTCTTCTGATGCATAAAGGTTTTGCTCCCTCAATACGCATCCAGAGTTCAGTTTAAAAATTGTTTGACTGACTAACAACCTTCTGCCTTCCTGAATCTTTTTATCAATCACCAGATTAAAATAGCTAGGATTAATAGGGTTGTCTGCTTCTCAAAACCAGTTTCAATTGAGACTTAACTGCCATGACAGTGAAAGAAAAAGGATCTTTATTCTGCATGAATGCACAGCTGTAGTATAAAATTTCCAGAGAAACTTTGATACAGTTGGACAGATTTAGTTATAAACGCATACGCTTATTGGGAGCTAATTAAATACCTGAGCCTGAATGTCTCTACTTTGTTTTTGTCTTGCTTCAAATTTTGTCTTCAGAATTCTCCATTGAGAAAAATCTGAAGTTGTTGTAACCAGAAAATATTAGTTAATGTGGTTTCTTAGCAGATTATAAATGGAATTATAGTCTGCTCAAAAGAAGAATTAAATAGCTTTGGGGAGTGCAGCTATCTTGAAATTCTTCTGGTCTCTATATTTCTACTTGGCAAAGTCCAAATTATCACTTTTCTTCTAATTTTTATTTTCTCTCCTTTTTTAAATTGACTGTGTTCTTTGAAAGCTGAGATACTGCAACAGAAGTTTGGTGTCTGGGATAGTTCTTTATTTCCACAACAGTTTCACAATTTGCGTAGGAGTTTGCTGGTCTCTGACACCAGATGGAAAACGTCACTGACTTATGAAAATAAGGTATAAATGGTAGTCTGCAAGTTTTTTTAACCACCAGGTATATCCAGGTATGTTCCCTGTACAGTGTGTAGAGAGAGGTCCCAGTCATTCATTTACTGTATGAGGATACCACTTAATACTCACTGAGATACTGTATTAGGAAAAGAAAAAGTAGTTCGTTTGCTGTGCTCCCCAGGTGCTTGTATCTCTGCCTCTTTTACTGAGACTTTGACTTACATGTCTAAAATTCAAAATTTCACCACTTAGTAATGGCCCTTGAATGGGATGGCAGTGGACTTGGTTATCCAGATTAAATATATTTCAGTTGAGGGATTTTCTTTTTCCAGTATTATTATTGATGCTGGAATAAAAGCCAAAAAAATCTGTCCAGCCTTAACTGGCCCAGTCTTTTGGGAAGTTCCATGCTGACTTTTGCAGAGCAGGCAATCTGATTTACTCATAGCCCAGGCATGCATGCAGCCAGTGAAGGAGAGATGCAGACTTAAAAGAGTGGCAGCCTGGTTCTTTCTAACTAGACTGAAGAAAATAGTGCAGAAGTCAACAGAGGCGGTGACTATCTCACCTCACCCATCTTCCCATAGCCCGGAGGAAATGCTGCACCTGGCTTCCTAGCACAACTGTTCTGCTTCACGTGAGACATCCAGCTGAGCACTTGACCATGCTTCACAGAAGAGGAGAGGCAGACTCCCCGCCTGGAAGTGGTGCAGAGCATTATAGGAAAGTGTATGAGCTAGAAGAGTTTGGTGTATTTTGAAAAAGGTGTTGCCCAGTGAACAGCACTAGTTGCTTTTGTATTAATGCCCCGAGTTCCTTAAAAGGATACTGTAATAGTGACACGTGCATTAATGTTCTGGTAGTGAAAATAATGCTAATGGTTGCAGATATCTACGGTACAGCCCAGTCATCTAGATCAGGGACTTTGCTCTTGGGCCCTTCAATTTAGATTAATGAGTTATTAAGTAGTTTCAATAACTCTAATTTAATGTGCTTTGTGTAATGGCTAAACTTAGAAAATAATTTTAGCTATTGTTAGGAAAGGAATTATAATACAGAATGTTCTGTATTTGTTCTTAAAATTGAATTCATGTTGGGAAATAATAAGTGCATTGTCTCATCTCCAAATGATTAAATATATGATTCTGGATTCCATAATGAACACATTTTCGTACAAAGTATCTCATGTACACGTTCTTTTAAAAACATTTAACTAGTACTTGGGGACACTGTTATTAATCTCTTTTAAACAGAGAACTTCTGAACTAAAATTCAATCTGACTATAAGCAGTATACTTTTAGACCCACACATGGATATTTTCCTATTGATTGTGTATCAGTTGTTTTAACCTGCCTACTTCTTTCTTCCTTTTTTTTTNTTTTTTTTTTTTTTTGTCCTAACAGTGATGAATGACATTAGTCATTCACACAATTATCACCACTTAGCTGGTCAGCACCAGGTTTTACACTTGGACCTTCAGACATTGCAGCATTGCAATGCGTCTCCTCAGCCACAGAGACTCTGCGGGCCATCGTAACCTGTCCATCTGCTCCCTAGAATTTCTAGTTAGTTTAAAGTTTTCTATCCATAGCTTCAAAGTCTGCAGAGCCCTGGGCCCAGAATAACTAAAGACTGCCTAAACTGAAGGGAGGAATATGGTGGTTGAGAGCTATGCAGTAATACTCTGTAACAGGGGTGCAGCTCATCAAATTTTGCAAGAATCTGGTCCAAGACTAAAATTAATATCCCTCCCCAAAAGAGTGTCACTAATCTTCTCACCTCTCAGTTCAGATGGAATGCACATTTTTTTCTTGACCTGTCTTCTCCAACATAAATGTGTATGTTCTGTATCAGCAGATTAACATTTAAATCTGTTGAAAAGCTTTTAGGTACTTTAAATCAAGGAGCACTGCAAAGTTCCTGTGTGCTTTTTAAGGTCCTGTGTCCTAAAAGCTTTTCAGGCAGGTAAACCCCGTAAAGAGCCAAGCCGTGTGGCATCAAAATATTGAGCTATTAAAAAAGTTCTGGGTCACTGTTTACCTTATGGAGAAGGGAATTATTTTGTTTTTCCACATGATCTGATGACATTATAACCTCAAGAGAGACAAAGAAACATGCTTTCTGACATCTTTCTAGGTATCTGTTGGGCACGTACATTAAATCTGGCTTGGATAGCAAAAGTGGCTCTCACGAGGAATTCATCTGGAAGGCCATTGTGGTCACAGTAACATTGCTTTCCATTGCACAGATGTGTGAGGCAAGGCTACCCCTTTAGTCTCTGCTACTTAACGTAGTCTGAAGGGCTTTAAACTATATAGCTAGAGAAGCCAGATAGCAGTGTGGGCTCCTGACAGGCCAGGGAAGGCACGCTAACAGCTTTAGTCCTTGATTCAAGAGAGTAAGAATCTGGTCATAATCTCTGGAGGCTACCTAGTGCCTTTGCTCGTAAAATTAATTGGAATGAACTGAAAATGGTGCACGTAAGCATGCTCAGTTGGCATTTTGTGATCACCGAAACTTGGAATGGCAGCCCAAACATGGACTGCCTGGGGACGCGTTAGGACAGCGGGGTGGGGGAATTGGTCACAGTCCATCTGAACCAGTTTTAGCGCCGAGAGCGAGAGGTTTGCACATGCTGAGAATGGGTGTGCTCTGCCTTTGAGGCCAAGTCCACATTAATCAAAAGAGCATGCTTCACTGAATGTCATACGTCCTGAGGAGGGTCCGCAGCATGACCGGGAGGCAGGGCCTGGATTCTTGTGAGGGACTGTCCCCAGCTGTGTATAGAAGCTGTTTTTCCCCGCTGCCAGCGGTGCACTGGGTCAGGCAGCCTCAGGCTTCACAGCGCAACAGTGCCATTCCCTGACTGCTTGAACAGCAGGATCTGGTCCTGCTCAACCTGCTGGTGACAAGACTACTTGGAACCTGTTCCTATTTTTGGCATAAAAAGTACCTCCATAAAAATACCATAAAAGTACCATAAAAATGTCTGCTCCCAGATTAGCTTTAGCCCACTTGGCTGGAAACTGGTTTTATTCTGTACCTCCTCGTGAATTGATGCAGAACTGTGGGTGACACGCTGAAAGCTGAGGATGTCCGTGAAGTTACATCTTCTTCCTTGCTAGAGGCACTGACAGTACAGCATAGCAATTCCATGGCATTAGTTGTCATTAAAAAACGGCTAATCCCCAGATAATGGGAATGCTGGATGTTGTTGAATGCTGGATATAAGCTGTTTATTGCTTAGAAAACACTCCATCGGATTTCTTCACAAATATTGTCAATTATACCCTCTGGAGGAAGAAAAATGTGCACAGTTTACCCTGTCAGTGTCAGACCTGATGTATTCTTGAATCCTACCTCTTAAGTGCCTTGCAAAACATGAAAAACTTTAGTACAGGATTAAAGCTGATTCATCCTAAAATGAGATATGGTTCATTCTGGTATCCACTTGATGCTGTCTGGGCTTTTCTGAAAAAGACTGCTTTTGGACATCTGGATCTCCTGGTCCCACTAGCTTGCCCATTCATGGTTCTTTTGACTAACTGTGCCTGGCAGGATTAATTTAATAATGGATACATCTTTTAAACCTTCTTCCCAGAACTGAGTTGTAGGATATATCCCAACATCTTGGAGACTCTCAAAATGACAGGAAGCTGGATGCTCTTGAGCAGTGTTTGAGGCTAGGCTGCTTAGATCAAAGTCTAGATTGCCTCCAGGGATAGAAGCCTGGCATGATGAATTGACTGACCCAGCAGCTGAAAAACAAAGAGCAGTTCAGGGAAGTGGTCTCAAAAAAATTTGCAAAGATTTAGTCTTACCTTTGGAAAGATTTGAGACATCACTAGCAGACAGAAACTAAGATATTGTTCTTGACCCTCCTCTCTTTTCTGCCCCTGTTCTTCATCTATTCGCTCTCCTTCTATCTTAACCAAAAAAAAATTCAATCAAAAATATGTATTATTTTTACAATTTCTATCAAAAGAATACATTGCACAGCAAATACCATCTCCCAGGAAGCCAGTAAGAGAACAAGGAACGTATTACAGATTTAATAATGATGAATGCTTTCCAGTCATGCCTCAGGCAAATTCTGCAATGAAAGGTGGTAAGAATCTAGAGACAGTAAGTCTATTAACATTTCAGATGAGTTTTGAAAATCGGTTGGGTACATTATTCTGAAAATCCTGTCTCACTGTGTGATAAGTTTCTTCTCGGTGGCACTTGTTGCTACTTGCTGCAGTATCGGGTCCTAAATGTCAGAAGCTCAGTGGGGAGCTGCAGGATTAGGTAGGTCTGTGCCCATGACTCACTGTTTGCAGCATCAGGCTTCTATGTTAGCAGTCTGGGTAATAAGGAATAAATGTTGTGTTATCTGATCTTGCTTAAAAAGGAATAGTTGCATAATTCAGCACTTCATGGTGCTTTTGAAAAGTGTACGAGGTGTTAATACTATTCTAGGAAAATAACATGTTCATTAGTTCATATAGACTTGCGTGGCATCAGAGCTTGGTCTTTGGGATTCTTTGTCGGAATCAATGGACCCCGGAACATGTCTGAGTTCCCCAGTCGAGATACATGTCCCTGCTCCATCCCATGCTTGTGTCAAGAGAAGACTCAGAACATCACCGTCCTTTCTGCACTCTGTGCCTCAGCTTTCTGTCAAGCCCACAACCCCAGAAGGTGCTGTGGTGCACCCTCCTGGAGCTGAAGCCGCCAGATACACCACAATACAAACTTTCACTCAATTTAGATAGTAGCTCTGTGACTCAAAGCTACCAGTCTGGTCCTTTATAGAGCTCCAGGATTAGGTTACCATTTCATTCTCATTGCCAAGGGAGACATTCCAAATGTAAGTTATTCTTTTACCTAAGCTTAGGAGGGTGAGGTGTTGGAAATATTAACAGAGCTCTCATTATCTTCTAACAAAGATTTGTCATGTCAGTACTAATTTATACAGTTCAGCAGCAAAAGCTCCTAATGATTCTGTGGACAAAAAGGAATTATGTACTAACATGTACTTTAATTTAATAGCATTAACTCTAGGAAAAGCAATTTTTTGAAATTTTACCCTTAAGCTGTAGTCTCTGTGGTCTCCTATTGCATATTCTGTTTTAAAGAAATGTACTGTTTTGTAGTTTTAAAATACATTTAACTCTCACTAACATAGTGTTTGGACATCTGCCAATTCCACTTTGGAATTTCAGCTGATAAAGAGCGTAGCCAACAAGTAGGTGCATATTTGTTATAAATCCAGGGATAGGCTTTGTCATCTTAGATAAGATGAGATTGTGTGTATGTCTTCTTCTAGCTTATAACTAGAGAAACATGAATAGAAGAAAAAACTTTTTCTGTCACAGACTTAGTTTTTTAAATGTTATTTTAAACCTCATTTTTCAGTTTGTTTTCAATGCAACACTGATTTTAATATGGAGTAATTAAACTGGAAGCATTAAATTGTGTACTGATGAGTTCAATTTTAAAAATTACATCAGTAAATTTATTTCTTGCATTTCTCAAGTCTCCTTTAAGCATGTAAGCAAAAACCACAAAAAGCAGATTAGAATCTCGCTGCAGTGAGAAATATGTGGATTCTTCTCTGTTTTGTCTTGGAAAACTTTGCATTCTGACATAAATAGTTTGGGTTTGAATTTCAAATAAGCATACATGAATGTTTGACTTTTGACTTTCAAAAAAGCATATACCAATGTTTATGCATCAGTCTTCACAGTAATCTGAAGTGTTTAAACCTTAGAAGGATGGATCTTGTGGGTATTTAAATATTCTTTGCCTGCAGTTAAATGATAAAAGTTCAATAAGTACAGTTTGCATATGCCTTGAAAAGTTTTTTTCTAGGTTCGCTCATACATAACTCGTATCAATGGCATTTAGTGAATTTTAGCTTGCAGTAGAAATGAGGAATGTTACCTCTTTAACTATAAAATAACTGTGTCACATATGCAGTAAGCATGAAACACACAGTGGACTAATGGGACTTGTTATTGATGATGCTGAAAGCTAAATAACCATTAGTATTAAATCTTATGAATAGACTCTTGTCTTTCATCTTACCTCTTCAACCAGATAAAAGACACAGAGGCTATTTAGATGTCATAAGAATAGTTTGTTGAAATCCCTCCGGACTTACAAAAAAAAAAATCTCTCTTCATGTTGCTTAGTGTTTTGTTGCGTTCAAAGAAATGCCAGTATGCTAGTGCTGAAAGAAGAATAGAACAGAAATCCAGCATTATGTGTGGGTTTAGGCTTGTTAAAGATGCTATTGAGTCGAAATAAAGTGCAATCTTTTTCTGCAGAAATCTTTTCATCAGATTTTAAAGATATACAGAAAAGTCACTAACATTGAAAATTTGCAAGAAGCCTTCTAACACCATATTACAATTGAGCACTGTGAATGTTTGTATTTTTCTAGTTTTGCTTCTTAGACTATCATGAATTTTTTTAAATGGCTGTAACAAATTAGAAATATCTGAATAAAAACTCTTTTACAAAGATGTTAACTATATTTTAAGCCTCTATTCACCTAAGCATAAAGGTATTTAAAGATTTAACTAGCAACCTTCTCAATTCTAATAATAAAATACACCAAAGGTGGTTGTAAATTGTACTCATCTTTCATGCAGAATATTTAGAAGCAGACCATATAATCCACTGTTAGCAGTTGATGCGGAAGAATTATTCAGCTCTGAGATCTTGTGTGATAGCTTTGGGAACAGTAATAAAATTGCAAGTATGTCTTGTGAAATTCTAGTTCAAATAAATATTTCCAGATTTGTGGTGAATAGATATTAATAATCATACAATGCATAATAATTAATCATACAGTTTTTTGTTTTATAGGGGGCAGAACTGGAAGGCTGTGGTGTTAATACCATGTTGCTGGTACATTTCTTTGGAAAAGAAGGAAAGGAAAAACTTCGCTATTCTGAGTTTTTCAGGTATTTTTTCAGCTAGGCAAGCCTAACAGCAACCAGTCCTGTTCCTATCCTCTCTACTTTGCACCAACACTGGCATTAATCTGACCCACTCTGAGCTGATTCAGAAGGTTAAGCAGGTAATGAAGCAGGAAATTATTTTTGCATGATTAAATTTCTAGTTTGGCTCCCGGGGTCTGCTGTCTGCAGGAGGAGTTGAGCACCATGATAAGTCCAAAGCAGCAATGGGCCTGGAGGCCACAAGGTTTGAGACTACCATTCTTGGCAGCTGTTTGGGGGCATACCTTAAGACAATATGATTCATGAATATTTTTCTTGATAAAAACACCAAAAAAGCAACTGCTAATCAATTAAAAAAAAACTTTTCTGAGCTGAGGCACCCCCCTCTTCATTACAACAGTCATGGTAGGCTGCAGGCAACTTCTCTACTTGCTTCAAATTCCAGCTTCTGTGCCTTTTCCTTTACCGTTTGAACCACTTTTGCAATGGGACTATGCAGATACGTCATGGCACTTATGTCAGAACTGAGAATTGAGCCAGATGGTAAACACCAATTCAGACTGAAACTGGAGAAGAATACCAAGTGGCCATTACTCCCAGAAACGTAGCGCTGTATACCCATCTATTTCACTGTAAGCTTTGCAAAATCAGAAGTTAATAGAAAGTTCTAAGACTGGTGTAGGGAATTGTTCCGTTTATGTGTCATATACGTGTCAGAAAGATGGTGTAATCCTTGTCTACGTCAGAGTATGAAGTTCTGCTGTAGTTGCTTTCGACTTGAAAACCCAACCAGATATCAGCTGTTAGTGTTTTAATTGGATGAGATTCTTTCTTCCAATGTTTATTTCAGTCAGTAATGATGACCGCCACCTACACAGCATCGCAACTTAACTGGTTAAAACTCTGTTACTTGGGAGATCAATTTCTCCTGTTAGTATGAACTGCAGACACATCTTGCTATGTGAACTTGGGCCCAGAATCCGAATGCAGAGTCTTTCTTTGGGATAAACGGAAGTTAAGTGCCTAAATGCCTGTGTGAATCTTGACACAGATCTTGCAGCACAACATCAAGAGAGTATTATCTATGTCAGTGTTACCTTTTCTACAAAAATGATCAGTCATTTACAGACTGCAAAAATAAATCGGGAAAGTGTGTTTTACTTCAATTTATGTTCAGAAGCAGAGAATCTGTGTCAGCCCTCTTAAACATGAATATTGTTGCAATAAGTAGAAGTTTGGGGAAAGCCAGAGTAGAAAAGGAAAGAGTGGCAATTTTTCTAACACTAACAAGGGTTCGGCTCCACTGGTTCTGGCACACACCAGTCTTCAAATAAACAACCTTTCTCTTTTTGAAGACCTTGACTCAATAGGAATCTAAGTGAGTAAAATAAGTTTAAGATGCCTCCAGCTCCCTTTTCTATAAATACCATAGACCCTCTCAATGAAACAAAAGGCAGAGAGCACCAGTAAAAGGTTGTGTTTGCATATACAGTGTAAACTGAAAAGCCTCAGGTTTTAGATAAAATCCTACATTGACCCAATGAGGCATGACATTGATGAAACTATGTAACTAGTACATTCAGAACACCTAGGTTAAAGACCTTTGCCTACCACACAGATAGAGGCCTGTAATCAAAATCCAACTCCCACGTCTTGCTCTTAAAATTTGTGGGATAAGTGTAAGGTTTAATGCAGGTAATTTTTCAACAGTGGCAGTTATGTTTCGTAGAGCTGGAATGTGCCTCTTTATCACCGCGTAGACACTCCATCTCAGTTGCAACATGACAGTGAAGTTTGTTTAACACGCAGAAAGGTGAATAAAAGGATCGCTGTCTTTTTAACCTGTGTGAAGGTATCACCTTTCACATGATTTTATTTGCAAGTAAATCAAGCACATCATTTCTGGGTTTCTATTGTTCAGAGAAAATGGGATTTCTATCTGATGGCCTCTCATAACATTTTACCTTACGTGGGAAGCTATTGTTGGCTGTTTGATCAAAGTGCCACTCTGTTTTTACAAGAGATGACTGATGAGCTGTACAGACATAGATCATTGTCAAAAGCAGAAAATAATGATGGTAAACGCTTTTATCATTTTCCAAGTTCTTGCCTAGAAAGCTTTTCCATTGATCAGCATAGTACCTAGTAGAAAGTAGGGGTGATTAGGTTTGATTAGGACACACTAAAACTTGTCACATTAGTTAAATACACAGATATTGCTGTGCTGTAGAGTCCTTGAAACTGGAAAAAAAAAAAAGGCAGGAATGCTTTCTTTGTGAAATTTCACTGTACTTACATGGGAATTCAGAAAGCTGAGACCAGTGTTCTTACTTCATTACTTACATATATTTTCCTCACGCGTCTTCCTTTTCAGTTTGGCTGACATTAAAAAATCCTTTTGTAAGTGTGCAACCATGTGTATCTACGTGTACACCAGTGTTGTCCGACCCTTTTAGCCCTTAGTCCAAACATTTAAAAAATGTCAGCCAGCCACAGTCAGTATATCAGGGCAATGAACTGGCCCTGTTCTCCTTTCTTTGCATTCAGATGGCACAAAGAAAATGGAAACTGTCTGCATCTCTTCAGGCGATGTGGAGCTGATGTAAGCCAGCTCTTGTGCCTCCCTTCCTACTGCCCCGAACACAGGAGGCACGCTGATCTGATATAAGGAGGGAAAACGGTTAAGCATGCCGTGCTCCATCTGTCTCTGCCTGGTGCATGGTTCTTGGGAAATCATAGGTAGGTGATACACACAAGGACAATCCTCAGGCTGTTTTTTACCAGACATAAGGAATGAGACCATGAAACAGACTGTCAGAAAACTTTCTTCGGCTGCTGGGAGCATGGAAGTAACCTTTTCATAGGCATTTTGTGACACTAGTATCAAGCTCTTTTCTCACTATCCTCCAGAACATAGTCAAAACAGCAACCAAAGCTGCTCCTTTTCATTCTCTGCTGAGCAGCAGTGGTGGGACTCCCACTTCGTTCTGCAGCTTCTCCTGGGACTGCTTAGAAGTAGTGGAAGGAATCCAGGATGCACACCATCCTATGTCCTTCCACTAGTAACAAGGTGGTTTCAGAGCTCTTAAGGTGGGACTCAGGAACACATGTTCAGCTGCAGACCGCTACATGATTTCTTGCCAGTTCTATTGTCCTTAACATAAGGACCATATGATAATTATTAATAATAATTCACAGCTTCAAAAGCAGCAGCTTGTTTCCCTGGCAAAAGTTAGGAAATTTAAATCTAAATTATTCTGAAGTATGTTTATGTACATCACTAGGAAAGGCGTTGCCTCCTAGTCAAATGCAGCTGGAATTATTATTCTCCTATATCAGTTTAAGAAAATACAAAAAAATATGCAGCAAGCCTAAAATCACGTAACAAAAAAGGGTTTAATACCAGAAGCTCTAACCAGGTGAGACTTTCTTCTCAGAAGACCTGAACAAGTTTGTGTTTCAGATGACTGCCACTCAGTTTTACACCTCAATAAGTGTTGTCTTCTAATACCAGGACTCATCTTAGAGAATGTCACATTTCAAACATGAAGCCAGAAATTCTCTGGGATTACAGGCTTTTTATTCTTTTGCATGGGTTTCCCCTGTTTTTTGAGACAACTAATTTTTCGTCTTTCCCTTCCAAAGAAGTGTTTCACTTGTGCTTTAATTTCCAGTTATGTTGTATGCACTATTTTTTCTTCTGAGTAGAAAACTATTTGATATTCTAGGTATAGCAAATATTTCTTCTTGACAGTCACTGGGTTTTTTTCCCTGAAGAAAAGTCCCTTACTGATCTTGTTTAAGTATGTCTAATCCCAAATAAAAGAGGAGACAGTAATTCACTCCCTAAACAGTTTACGACTGCTATGATTTTTTTCTGTAATCTGTCCCCAAGCAAGCTTAAATCTCTCACAATGTCCTTGAAGAAAAAAAAAAAAAAGGAAAAAGTGCGGAGAGTATGGAAAGAACACTCAAAAATTTTTCTGATCATTGTATTTTTTTTCTGGGAAGACTTATAAAGTACTTGCCCGTATGGTTAAACGATGGGCATCTTTAAATCATATAATGAAAATTAACATTTCAAATCCAGTTTGTGGCATTTTCTTACCTCATTTATTGCTTCCAAACTTCTCATCAGTTTTTTGCACCAGAATTTTGCACAAGAAATATTATTTAATTGTGGGGTTTTTTGTATTTTCTGTTTTAGCTTGAAGGTCGTAAATTGTATAACCATACACAAAACATGCTTTTTCCCTACCTGTCCTGTCTCTTTGCTTCAGTATTTTGAATCCTTTGGTACGTTTCATTTGAAACCTTTCATTTAAGAAACCAGAATGATTCAGGCTGAACCACAGTGCTGGTGCTGACGTTTTTCTGGTGCTGTTCTGTGTTTATGCCAATAAGTGGATGCAGAATCTCTTTCAGGTGGCATCGTCAGCCGGTAGTGCTTTTGCTGATGGTAGCTTGTACGTTTTCCGTGATGTTCATCTAGGGATTTGGAAGTGCTTTGCAGAAGTAGAGTATGATTGCCTCTTTATTTGTCTCTCTACCTACGCTTGTATCTATGTGTGTGTTTATCTATACAGAGCCCAAATACACGTAGACATTACATCTCGTGCAATCAGGGTCAGGCAATGAGGAAGTGGAGATGGGAACAAAACCTGGCTTCATGATTGTATATTCCTATCATAGCTGAATCTGAATATTTCCCAAATACTTAGTAAAGGTGTTGAGAAGAATCTCTGTTTCTTCCTTTCCTATGTACTTAGCAAAGGAATAGCTTGATTAGTTTCTACAGAATGTTTATAAATTAAAGCAAGTGGCTTTGTTTGGTTTGGTTTGGAAACATTAAGGAGAGTAAATCAAAGAGAGTTTTGCCTGTAATTCTGAAAATGGTGAGATGGATTAACTGTCGTACCGCTTGCAAAACTGAATTTACAAGCATAAATCTAAATGTTCTCTAAAGGTTAATGGTCAAGACCTTATTAGATGTTCTGTATTCTGTTTTGAAAGTCAGATTGCAAAAAGGCAACCTTGCAGCTGGTTTGCAACAGTCTTTTGGTGCAGAGAGGGTTATCAAATCTTCAAAAGGACTTCAGTATCCAAAGAGGAGCTGAAGCAGAGTACGAATGCCAGGGCGGTATATCCACCACTGTCTTTGTTGTTAAGTTTCTTTCCTATAAATCAGTGTGACAAGAACTGGTCAGTTCTGTATTAGAGCGTTAAAGCTCTGAACAGACTTTCAGTTCAGGTCAAGAGGTATAGGACGGAAAACTTTCCCTAACTTTTCCTTTTGTGTTTCATTCTACTGCTTTGTGTGCTGTAAGGAATACAACACTAGCACTTAATTGCAATATCTCAAGTTGGAGGGGGAATAGCTGCATTCCTGAGGTCTCCCCGCTTTTATTACATTTTCATTTCTATTAAAGCTGAGTTACCAAAAGGTCTTGACAAACTCCCTCTTTCTATAGTAGAGCACATTACAAAATAAGGGATAAATCTTGATAAGGTTTCTGGATACTGTTGTAACACGATAATGAATTTGGCCACTGGCCTTCACCGTGGGTGTTTTAGAGAGTGTGGATAAAACAGGCTATCTTAAAGAAAGTGCTGTCTGTTCCCAGCCTTTTCCCCATCTCATAAATTTATGATTTACCTTTCCTTTTTGTTATTTGGAAACTTCTGATTTGCTTTTATTTTCAAGCTACTCTAGCATAAGAGTATTCCCAGTGTAATTATTTTTGAATTGTAGAGCACATCTACAGTCAGAATCCAGTTCCCGTAGTTGAATTCTGGCTCCCTTTAAAGTCCCCAGCCAAGCTCCCACTGACTTTGGGAGAGGAGAAGTTTCATTCCTATGCTTGTTTTTGCTAATATCTGGAGAAATTTTTAAGGAATTTCCAGCTGAAACTCATCGCACTATGATCCAGAAGATAGAAAAGCAAGTATCCCTAGTGGTGTTTTGGCATTTAAGTATCAAGTTTTACTTTCTAACTAGAAAGTTATTTTTAATAACTTTTAATAACTTAAAAAAAAAAAACTCATTAGGATTTTTAACTCTCACATCTGGGAATAAGAGTGACCTAGAATGCTGATACGATGATTCATAGTACTTTAATTTTTGTAATATGGGAGACTATCACATATAAATTTTAAATTACACGTTTCAGCTGCTGCCCCAAGTAGCATTTGGTACAGCAGGAAATCTTCCCACTCTGGCTTGCCAGGAGCAAGCCTACAAGTTGAAATTAAGTATCCGTTAATTTTTTTTGTACCTAAATAAGTAATTCCCGCTCCCCTCCCTAATCCATGTCGTGCAGCAAGATGCATATCTCTTGTGCCACAGGAAGGGTGTAGTGTCATTGCTCCAAAGCAGCTGGAGAGGGCAAGAACCCAGGCCTGAGCAAAGGCGGTGGAAGACACACAGTAGGGCTGGGGAAAGGAAAAGCTTCATTCGCTCTCCAGCTAGAAGAGGGTGCAGAAGCAAGCACACATCAAAAATGCCACAGCCAAACCCTTCACGTCCCTCTTTGGCTTTGCTGCATCTGTCAGCTGGCTGATGTGTGCAGCTAGGTGCGCCACCCGCTCCTTCCTCAGCATGTAGAAACGCTTGGTCTTTCAGCTGTCCTGCCTTTATTGGGTATGGGTAAAGGGCAGATCACTAAGGGTTTTCTGCTGAAGGAAATGCAGTATTTAGAAAAGATGGAAGAATATGTAGTTTGTCATCACCTGTGGCTGCTGACCAGTACAGCAAATGACTGAGTTAGGTCCCCAAGAGAAATAACTTATACTTTCAGTAACAGACCTTAAGTCTGTTGCAAAATGTGGCCACCTTTCAGAGATTAAAAGCCAAGAAAATAAAACACATGGTGTCTCGTTTCCCTACATCCACATTTTAGGTATATTTCTGAAAGCGACCTCATTTTCAGAAGCTTCTCCTCCCCCACACCAGACGTTACATGGGTTGGAAATGACAGTGAGAGATGCAGCTACTGTTCTGCATGGTCTCTGCTGTGACTTCCAGCCAAGCACAAGCCACACATCCCAGATACCATCTACTCCTTGCCATTGATGGCCACTCCCAAAATGCAGCCAATTGGCCCTAGTCGGCCTCTGCTGAACTGAGTCCGTGCCTGGTCTACGTGCCTGGTCCTTACATGCCTGGTCCATGCCGGTCTCTCCCCTCCCACAGCTCAACCTCCCTTCCCAGGATCCGGGGAGGCCCTTGCAGGCGGTGGGGCAGGACTGCTTCTGCTAGCCCGGGCTGGCCAGTCTCCCTGGCACATGCTGACCGCTGGGCTGGCCAGAGGCAGCAGCCACCTCACGGTTTACAAGGACAAGAGCTGCATCTGAAAAATGAAGAGTGGTTTGCAAGCTGTGCAAGTATGCTCTCGCTGGTCTGTAGTGAAGGGGCCTCCCCTTTGCACTGGTGGCACAAACAGGTCCTGTGGTATTTCATCCCCTTGTGAGAGGGGGCGTTGAGGAACTTGAAAGTCAGCCAGGTGGACTCTGGAGGAATATACCTCAGTGTTTGACTATGTTGTGGAAGCCTTGTAACACCCTTTGCTGGACCAGAAAAATGCCCATATAAAATGTGAGAGCATATCATACCCCTCCTCAGTATTCCCCCAATAAAACTCTGGCCTGAAACTTAAGATCACTCCCTCTGCCAGGCTTTCATTTACCTGCATGTCCCGAGCCATGAAGCATTTGTTGGCCCTTTATTTGCATGTGCAGCTCTAATTATTAGAGTTAAAAAACCAAGAGAGAGCTTATGCTGCAACAGCAGTCTTCAGCTAACCCCTTGTAGACTTTGTAGAGCTTCGAGCTACTAATTGTCCAAGTGATCTCATTAAAGAACTAAAGATAGCTGTGCGGACTAAAATGCTGTAATTTCAGGGGAAAGAATTCAAATCCAGCGAGGCCGTGCAAACACTGATGAGCAAATGATCCTCTACTGATATTTGCTACATAGACCCTTAGCTGTCCTCTTCTCCAACCACTTGCTTTGTCCCAATATAGGAGTATTTCATTCTCTCCTGTCAATAATTTTTGCAACTCAACAAAGTAGGGTTCTTTCAAAGTACTAAAGGGATTCTAGCAAGCATCACTGCTTTTAGCCTTTATTTATATTTTAAAAATATCACTTGTTTTTGGATTGCCCCATTTCTGAAGTGGAAATTACCAAATGGATCACACAATATTGTCTTTTACTTTCTTGAAATTCACACCAGGCAAGAAGAAACGATAATGACCACGTAGACCAAACTGGGGAAACTCAAAGCTACAACTCTGCTTACATTTCTAGCTCTGTACTTGTGGGTTGTTACTTGCTTCTTGTGCTACTTTTTTTTTTTCTTCCTAAAAGAATGAGTGTCTCCTAAGAACCTTGATGTTCACCCCTTCCTTTTTCAGACAGCTCTCTTCTTACCTTCCCAAACACCTGCAACATCATTTTCTGTGCTCTTCCGAACTCTGTATATGTCAATTGTAACCTTCTCTAATCCATCCTGTAGTGAGTGCAGAACTGATTTGCCAAACCCCTCTTTGCAGTTACAGTCTTTGAAGCTTTTAGTCATCTTTTCCTGCAGTGATGATTTCAAGTTTCCTCTTTTCTTTCACCTTTGTGATTATTAGGGCTTCATCTTTCTAGGCACTTTCCAACCTTGTCATTCCTCTCTTATTAATATGAAATTTCATAAATCATGTGTCAGGCCTTTTTCATTCATCCATTATAATACTGCCTTACCAATCATTTTATCTCATTATCTGCACATTTTTAAACATTAGTAAAAGCTATATTCCAAGTGGAATACATTATCTTAGCAGCAGCAATCTATGAATGCAGACTTAGAGAGCACCCTACTGGTGTCATTATTGAAATGCAGTCGTGGCAACTAATCTGCACGCACCGGTAAAATTAAACCAGTGACATTTTAAACAATGATGTTGATAGTATCTGTGATTAAGAGTTAGTGTCTACTGCATTTAGTAGCTAAGGTAGTAGTAGTGATACAGTGATGCAAGTATCAGCTGTTGGATAATATCTGTTTACACTTACAGATTCATGGAAAATCTGCAAACAGAAGTCCAAGAAATGGAATTCATAAAGTTTTCAAAGGGTTTGAATGTCATGAGAAAAGAAGACTTTGCAGAATGGTTACTGTACTTCACCGATGAGGAAAACAATGAAATTTACTGGCAGAATGTGAAAGACAGAATTGAGGCAGGAGAGGTTGGTACAAAAAGCATGCTTTGTTTTGCTTCCTCGTTTGTATGTACAGGTTTTCATTTGAATATAAGTATCTAATATAACTAGTTTCCAAGTGAATTTTTGCAGCTTTTGAATTTTATGCAAATAAGAACAATGTTAATGTGCCAACTGAGAAATACAAATATTGACGATGAGTAAGCAATCACACCTAAATGCTAGGTCCCACCAGATTTAATGAAATAGATCGACTCATGTTTGAATGTCTTACTCATTATATATCATCTCAATTCTGTGATACTCTAGAATATCAGTTTGGAAGAATTCAAGACTTTTTGCAAGTTTACAAACAACCTGGAAGACTTTTCTATTGCCATGCAGATGTTTACTGTAGCCAATCGTCCTGTTAAACGGGGTAAGTGCTGCACATCTTTTGTACGTATTTTTTTAAAAAAGAAAAATGCATTTTTGTTACAGAATTCATGTAAATAAGTTATCCCAAAGTAGCACTATGAAGTCCAAAAATAGAATACTGCTTTTTGTTCTGAATTAATTCTATTTCATGAAAAAATAATAGTGTAAAGTTCCCAAAACGTTTTGATTTGTAAGTTCTGATGTGCTATCATACGCTGAACCATTCACAGCAGACTAAACCATTGAATCATAGAGTAGTTTGAGTTGGAAGGGACCTTTAAAGATCATCTAGTCCAATACCCCGCTGCCACGGGCAGGGGCACCTTTCACTCGTTGCTCAAAGCCCCATCCAACCTGACCTTGAACACTTCCAATAATGGGGCATCCACAACTTCCCTGGGCAACCTGTTCTAGTGTCCCGCCACTCTCATTGTAAAAAGTTTCTTCACTATGTCCAGTCTAAATCTACTCTCTTTCAGTTTGAAACCATTTTGTCTTGTCCTGTCACTGCAGACCTTGGTAAAAAGTCTCTCCATCTTTCTTATAAGCCCCCTTTATATATTGAAAGGCCGCAATAAGGTCTCCCTGGAGCCTTCTCTTCTTCAGGCTGAACAACCTCAACTCTCTCAGCCTGTCTTCATAAGAGAGGTGTTCCATCCCTCTGATCATTTTTGTGACCCTCTTCTGGACATGCTCCAACATGCCCATGTCCTTCCTGTGCTGAGGGCTCCAGAGCTGGATGCAGTACTCCAGGTGGGGTCTCACCAGAGCAGAGTAGAGGGGCAGAATCCCCTCCCTTGACCTGCTGGCCACACTTCTTTTGATGCAGCCCAGGATACAACTGGCTTTATGAGCTGCAAGAGCACATTGCCGGCACACGCCCAGCGTTTCACCCACTAGTATTCCCAAGTCCTTCTCTGTGTGGCTGCTCTCAGTCCAATCTAAATTCTAGATTAGATTTATTGAAACAATATGTGCTTTAGTAGCGGTTCATGGTAACAAAGCTTTTTCCTCATAATGAAACAGTTTTCTGAGGAAACTAAACAATAGAAATCTCTTTTTTCCCAGGGTCTTTAGTGACTTGCTGTGTTTTGCTTATGCCTCCATACTGCCTTCTCTATGCGATTCTGTAGCATTATGCTATCATGGCTATGAAAAACAATGTAGGAAAGTGCTTTTTAAAATAAAGATTTGGAGGAGGGAAGTTGCTTCTTTCCCATATACTAGAAACAGGAGCAATGCAACAAAAGTTTCATAGACATACAAAAGCTGTTTGTTATAATCCTGAGGTTGTTCCTTACTTGTTATTCTTGGAAGACAGCTCTCCTAAGTTATTTGAAAATAGTAAAGTAAAGAGTTCCTAAGGAAATTTGATGGGACATTAACATTCATTGAAATAAATATTTGATGGGCTCATGGGGAAAAGGTGAGAGAGGTGTGAGAAGGCAGGAAGAGAATTCAGTATTCTTGAGGGGTAAATGTTTGGACGGGGTTTGAACTAAAGAAGGCCAAAAGAGGGAGGGGGGTGGGGAGGGTGTACAACTTGGGGCTTAGTTAGTCCAGCCTTCAGGAGGAGTTTTGTTTCCACAGCCTCTCTGGGTGGCTCTTGTAGTGCTTAACCACTGTCATCGTGAAGACTTTCCTCTCCTGTGTCAAACCCTTGCTGCAACTTACAATGATTGTGTCTTACCACCATGCACCTTTGAGAAAAATGTGTCTCTCTCTTCTCTATAACCCCTTTCAGGTAGTTGAAGGCTGCAGTGAGATCCCTCCTTACACTTCTGTTTTCCCCAGCTCCCTCACCTTGTCTTCTTCCATCATGTGCTCCAGTTCCCAGCTGGGTTCGTGGCCCTCCTCCGTCTGGTTTGACATCTTTCTTCTGTGAGGGGAGACACATTTTATTTGCACAAGGTGTAGAAAGAGTGGAGAGGAAATTAATGGTGAAATAATAGTTAGAAGAGAGATATGAGTTTAGCTCACTTCTCTATTCATTATCATATTTTTAAGTGCCGAAGGATGATGAGGCCAACAGTTGGTGTTGACTCTGGTAATGTTTCCTTGTAAAAACTCATTCCTAACCAACAGGCAGTTGTGACTGTTTATGCACTGAACCATACTGTGATCGAAAACAGTCAGTTTCTGAGGTAACTCACAGGTATTACATGTATACGTGTCTAATCCTTTCCTGAATCAGTCACTAAGTTCTTTGTCTTGCTGTTTGCATGTGTATACATGTGCGTATTCACACACATATGAATATTTATCTAAAAATAAGACAGTCCTTTAGTCCTTCCTTTTATTCTAGACCTTTTTTTCTTCTAAGTTAGCAGCTCATCTTTTCTCTCTGATAAGGCGGCCCTTCTCGGTTTGAAGATTATTATGCTCCACCATTTTAGAAGATTTTTCTCCTTCATGTTCCATTCCAAAAAGTGCAGTTCTTCTCTGGATTTATGTTTAGCTTCAAGAGCTGAAACAGTTAACATCTTTTTAAAGACAAAATTAAGACTTTGCTTTAAGTATTCCATATTTCATGTCCTTTTCAAATTGTGGTATATCCTTTTACAGAAGGATTTTCAATTTAATTATATTTAAACCAACTGTAAATTAATAAGCTGCACTTATTCAGGAATTGTTCAAAGAGGCAAAGATGAGAGCTAAGTCAGGAGTGCTCTTTCCTCTAGTAAGCTTCAGAACTAATCATATTTATAACACGATTTATAAACAGCACTTGTTTATGAAAGCAGAACCACATTATTACTGTATTTATGACTTAGTTGGTCAACTTGCTGTAATAATCTACAATATTGCTACACCTTAATAACCCCCAGTCCCTTCTTGAAATACACACTTCCATGATGCCTTCCAAAATGCATCCAATTCATGTGTTGTGATTGTGCTTGCTATAATGAACAATAATCATTTCACTCTTACTGTCTGCTGTTTTACGGCAATCCCCACACATTTCCTCATCTTCCTTGAGTCAAAACTCCTAATTCTTTACGCCCCAAGACCAGAAGTGGGGTATTCCTGTAACGCATATGGTAGTATAAAGAGAGAAGGCCAAAAAACTGAAGAGGAAAGTAGATCTCCAGAGAGGTTTGACAGCTTTTTCTGCCATAAATCCTCATAAACTCCTCCATCATAATTTAAAGGAAGGTAGCCTGCTTCTTTAAAAAACAGAACTAGAGGTATATAAAGCCATGTGCTGTAAACAGTGCGTTGATCATTTGATGGTCTGTGTACAGAGTTGCTGAGGGGATGGTTGGTTGAGGTAGAGCATATCATAAAATGCTGTTCTCTGAGGAGAAGAGTTTTCTTGCAGAATGAATTCACGTGAAACTGGTTCAAGATAAAATGGTAGTATTTTTTAGGAGACAGTGAGGCAAACAGTTATCCATATGCACAGGTATCAGCCAATAGTACGTAAGTTTTCAGCACACAGCTATTTCTAGCAAAAATTATCACTCTTGCTGTTGCTTGAGAAGTAGTGCATTTCAAAAGTTTGTCCTACAATTAATAAAGATAGCGTTATGCAAGATGAAGCAAGCTCAAGAATGCATGAACTGAGGCCTCCTAAGAGTTTACCAGTTCACACGTCCCAAATTCTCTAGTTAGGGTACCCAGGAGACATTGCAAGTTGTACAGAATCCTGCTATTCATGTGCTTTCCAATTTCTTTACAAGTTCACAGTAACCTGTGATGTACTGTTCTGTCTTTACTAGCTGAGTTCAAGAGAGCAGTGAAGGTGGCAACAGGACAGGAGCTCTCAGATAATGTTTTGGATACCATCTTCAAGATTTTTGATCTAGATGGAGATGACTGCCTCAGCCACGGCGAGTTTCTTGGAGTCCTGAGGAACCGAATTCATCGAGGTTTGAGGGTAACAAGCTAACATCATCGTTTTTAAATACCACAGATGATTGCTACAACTATCTTGTTAACGCTTGTAGAAACACAAGTAGAGATAGTGAATAGAAAGAAGTTATGTTAGAAGATTCCTTACTGCTTATGAATCTGAGAGGAGTGCTGCCACCAAGAACTTGTTATTATGCGTGTGAACTATGGGAGCAGCAGCACTGCATTACGTATTATATTTACACAGTGTGTGAATAAGAGTCTTTTTTGCGTAAATGCTAAACATGCTTTAACTTTATTAACAGGTACCACAACAGCAAGGCATTCAAGGTTACTGGAAGTGTGTGAAAAGAGAAAGCATTAAAGGCGCCAAAGAAGTGTGGAAGCAAACTGGGAAAAGTCCTTTCTAAAGGACTCTATAGCAGTCCATTGTACTTAAGCTATAAATGTTGTTATTTAGCGGGGTTTGTCTGTCTTGTTTACATAATAGCTGAATCAAAAATACTCTTTTTTTTTACTATAGGTAAACTTTAATTACCCCAGTTTCTAATGCAATGATTTTATATCGTTCTAGTGCAATCAGTTTGGTTTACAGAACTGTTATCACTTTTGACCTCCATACGGAATTACTCTTGTTCTAGGGAATAGTGTTGTTTACTCCTCTGTGGAGTCTGACCCTGCGCTGTAGCATACACGATATGCAGGATTAATAGTGGCCACCGGCAGGAACATCACAGCAATATCATCTCCTGTTGGAAGAGTGGACATCATCTCAGTTAGCCACTAACACTGCAGTTCTCTTTCCCTGGCAAGGATAGAGGTCCAAAAGGCGAAACCACTTGCACAATCCATGCAAATCAAGTTATCCTAGATCCAAAAGGAAAATTCACATGGTTCGTGCCCTCATTACTGTGAACTGCTCGTGTGCTAGTTCCTGGTGGGTGATTCTGCCAGATCCTGTGTGGATGTCGGGTTTGTCTACCTTCATGATGATAATATTAAACTGGAAATACAAGACTGTTGATACAGGCTTTAAAAGTTGTACATTGATCTGTGAATGTGCATTGAGTCTCTCAGACCTCTTCAATAAATAGTATAAATGAGAAGCAAAAACCTTCATTCTATCATAAATAGCAGTAGCTACGATTTGGGTCGTAACTATTTCGCTTTAATCATATTGCCGAAGGTGAATGTGTAACAAATAGTTACTTTATCTTACTAAAGGTTGTGACAGGGAATGCTGCAGTATCTCAGGAATTTAAGGTTATAGTAAGCACGTGTTGGAAGAATAAGAAGTCCAATGAAAAAGTAAATAAAAATGTTTATTACTCCAAAATGCAAAGTTAGATGTAATGTCTTAAACAGTAAACCAAGGAACGATCAAAATTAGCATTTAGCAATTATAGATGAACATTTTTTAGCTATAACATAATGTGCATCTGTGTATACACAGGTGTGCATGTTACATGTTTTTTCTTTCTTACAACCTTAGGAACCGATAGTCCCAGGTCCACATCAGTCTTCCTGCTTGGCCACTATAAATAGGAGATAGACTTATTTGTAAAGCTGTCAGGGTTCTTCCTCTTTCCCTCTCCCAGTTGTCTGACTTGTCTTGATTGGGGTGAAAGCTTAACCTTTCAAGACAGGTTCCGTGATAACAGACTCAAAAGATGGACTGGGGAAATGTCTCAAGAAAAACAACCAAGACATCTCACCACTCTTGTGAGGAAGTATCCATCCCTTTTAAGCCTGACACTAGCTACATTGTGCTCAAAGTTGGATATAAGCTCAATGGGAGGTGTTTTGTTGTGATTTCTTTGGGGTCTGATGGGGGGAGCCTTGAGAAGAGGGGAACCTTCCATGATAGATAAATACCAGAGCAGCCCTTGCTCAGATGAGGGTGAGACTGCATTAGGAAACCATAAAGATGGTACCACCTAAGGAGTACTGAGATTACAGCGAATGTATTTGGTATGTCAGTACCCATCAGGCAGGCTGGCGCTGAGGAGGAGTCCTCCCGCCCGAGCCTCGGCATGGTGGTCTTGTAGGGAAATAGAGTGAGAAGCTAGCAAAGCAGCAGCGTGCGCCATGGTCTTCACTTGGAGCTTTAATTTAAATTTTGTTCAAGAGAAAATGCTTGTATTCTTGTCATCTGTGGACATGCACCCAGAGTCACCCACGAGAACGACAGCATGCCCATGTGGGCGTCCTGAGACTGTCTAGAAGATCAGGCACCAGTGACCACCAAGGAGCCCTTTACCTCCCCAGGAAACAATCAGAATGAAATAAAATGTAGTAAATGCCTCAGCTTTCCCCCTCAAACTAAACTCATGCACTTCTCTGGGGGCAACAGGAAATTAGATAGCTGGTTTATTTTGTGCTTTTGGAAGTTGCAAAACTTTTTTGGTGACGGGAGCTACGAGAACGAGATAGCTAATGGGAGCAAAGGTGGGGCAGTGGGACTGGCATCCAAGTGCCGCAGGCTTCGCATCACCAAATAGTGAAGGACACAATCGCGCAAGACACGTCTGTGGTCACCCAAAGTGTGCTTTGTTCCAGCTCTGGCTTTAATGCAAGGCTGCCTTTTACTTGTTGCTGTTAATATTTTGGCAAATCATTTTTACTTTGGAATGGAGATTGTCCTTTAACATTTTATTCTGTGTAATGTTAATACATTTATGATGTGCTTTATTGCTTTTGTGGTTTCTTTTTTTTACCAACGCCTTGCTTCCTATGAGCTGTTTGGTTTTCTTTTGGAAAAAGCAATTCATTTAGCTTTAGTGTATCTAGAAGCTTAATTGTTCATTGCTTATTTGTATCTGGGTTCGTGCAATCAGCGGTGTCTGTTTTGGCAGGAAGTTACTAAAAATGGGATTTCAAGTTTTATTTTTTAGCAAAAACTTTGCTGTCAACTTCAGGGGAGAAAGAAAACAGATATGCTTATTTTTAGATAAACTTTGTGTCTGTAGTAAAAAAGAAATTAAATGATTGATTAGGGATTAAAATACAGTCGCAATACCTTTTCAGAAGAAGTTATCCTGGAAGCACAGCCGGGAAGGAACTCCTTTGAAGGCAGAGAAGACTTGTCCATCAGGCTTGAAGAATCAGTCTCTGTGTTTAATCTGTAGTCTATTTTTATTTGTCTTAACTAGAAGGCTTTATGAAACAGTCTTAAAATAATTTCTCACATTAAATATCTCAGATTGAAAGAGCTGTTTACGTAAATGTTTAGATTGACCTTGTCTTTTAAGGAATCCGTGGTAGCTTTAGCATTAAATGTTTTATTTCTTTTTAGTAACTTTATGATATTTGCAACCTGTCTGTCAGCATTACTCGACACAATTTAATTAAAAGTTTATGCCAGCTGCCAATCTGTCAGTTAAACTTATCAATTACGACTCTTTTAATGTTAGGAACCCTTCTGCTGAACAGAAATATATAGAAAAACTAAATAAAAATTAATTTTTAAAAAATCCTCCAACATTGCGTCTGAATGTTATGTAGAATAACAATGAATATATTGCACATTGCAAGTGTCAAAAAATTGATTTAAAATATTTCAGAAGGATACACAAGGGTAAGTACAAGTCATTTACAGACTATAACTCATTTATAGAACTTTAGTTGTATCCCCATAACAACACTTGTAAAAAGTAAAATGTAAAATTTTTACAATGTAAAATTTCTTTCAGTTTGTTTAGTTTTAGATAATTGTTTAAGAACAGTTGTTCTTCATTTCTAAAAGAAGCAAAGGCAAAAATGCCGTGTGATATAGCGTGACTAAGGGAAACTTATTGGTTGTTTCTCGAGATTAGTTTTGGTGTCTCAATTTATGCAAGCCTCCTTCTAAAAGCAAAACTCCCTCTGCAGTCAAACCAAGTTGGTAGGTTTTAAAAAAATATGCAAGAATGAGGAGTACACATTCTGCATATAAGAACTGAAAAAAAAAGTTTTATCATGATGTTACATGACTGTGTCAAAAGCAAATCTCTGATTTACTGCATCTCCTCCAGTTTATTGTCTGCTTTCAGGGTTCAGACAGGTTGCCACTGAGCGTGCCAGGAAACATGCCAGTGCCTGGTCTGAACGCGGGTGCCGTCAGGATGTGTTGGCTTGTCTGTTGAACCAGGCATTATTAAAAGGGTGAACAATATGTTCATTCCTAATTTCAAGCTTTCAGTGGAGAATACTGAAAATTTTTATAATTTTAGGAATTATAAATGTTTTGTCTCTGGACTCCAAGGCGTCTCAGAGCTAGTGGAATTTTGGGTGTAGAACTCAGACCGTGTCTTGGCTCTGAAGAGTTTACAGATCACAGAATCACAGAATCTCCTAGATTGGAAAAGACCTGTAAGATCATCTAGTCCAATCATTAACCTAACACTGACAAGCCCACCACTAGACCACGTCCCTCAGCACTATATCTACACGACCCTTAAATACCTCCAGGGGATGGGGACTCCACCACTGCCCTGGGTAACGCGTTCCAATGCCTGATGACCCTTTCAGTAAAGAAATTCTTCCTAATATCCAATCTACACTTGAGTTGTCTAGAAAGCAGAGATGAGACAATAAGATAAACCAGTTGGGCCATGTATTACGGTTTTATGGCACTTCACATGTCCACTGCGTACAACAAAGAAAGGATCACTCCCCGATAAAGGGTTGGAATGGGAACAAACCCGGCAAGTATTTTAAAATTCAGGCATATATTGACCATACTTTGACTTAAGCATAGAAATGGGTCAATGAATGTATATCTGAATTTAAAAATACAGTTTTCTTCTCATGCAAGAGCTCTCACGGGAGAGTGCAAGCATGTCTTGTGCCTTCAGATTTAATCTTCCCTATAGAACAATCACAGCTTGGTCAGCAAACTACTCCAATACAGAAAAAAATCTTCAGTCCTCCTGAACGAAAATACGCGTGCAATGGATGTTGTAGTCCTCATTAGTGAGATCCAAGCTGACCCAGCAACAGCTCCTGTAATGCAGCTGGTCACAAGGGGAGCAGGAAGGTGGAACTGGTGGACATCATAGACACACGCTGTTGCTCCCAGCTGACCACAGAAATCCCTCCTAGAGAAACTGAAGATGTCGCCCAACAAAAAGTGGAAAGCCCTGCTCGGGACAGGAAACCTGAGCGGCTTGAGTATTCACAAAATTAATTGGCAAACAAGCGCACATCTCTTCACTCTCCCGCTCTTTGAAGGTTTCCTGCTGGCTTTGTTGATTAAACAATTCCTAGTTGGTTCAATAATATAAAAATTATGCAACATATGCGGAGACAGATTTCCCATTAGGCTGGTGTTGGCTTAGTTAATATTTTCAGTTCATTAACCAGAGTGCCCTAGCGCAGAGCTCTGCTCGCCGTCCTCGGGAGCCCCGCTGCTGCTCCTGCACGCTGGCCGCCGGAGGGAAGCTGCTTAACGCTGCACCCACCTGCACGGCTCCAGAAAGAACGCCTCACGCCCTGAAAAGCAAAAAGCCATGGTTTTCCACACCCGCGTACCCAACGTGAAGCTTGTCCTTTCCTCTTCTGTCCCGGGCTGAGGGTGGTCTGCCTTTCCAGGCTGAGTGGGTGGTGGAAGTCAGATGGAAGGCAACGGGCTCGGGGAGCGCGGCTGCTACGCCTTGCAAACTGGGGGGGGTTATGTTGGCTCCATTTCAGACACGCAGATTTGAAAATTTGGGAGGATGGGATATTCTGCAGTCGATGTGCAGAAATGTTTGGGGTTTTTTTCCTCCCAGGATTTTAGAGAGCAGCTAGCTGCTCGGAAACATCCTCGGGAGGACCTGGCCTTTCTCCATGAACCGCAGAAGCAGCACAGAGGATGAGCTTCATTGGACTAAACTTGTATTTTGTGACTGCCACCTTTCATCATCATCTTTAATGGCCCCTGAAAACAAGTACTTGCATTTTGACAATTTTTGTTACATTTATATGCTATTTTATGTGAAGGGTAAAAACTCTTTAGAGAGGAGCTGTTTTAAAACTTTTATGAATTTGGACCTAAAGGAAGTAGATTCTGAAACAAGAACCATCCAACGAGCAATTTTCTGGAGAAAGGAAGTACTGCAGGGGTGTTGTGCTGCCGTACTCTCTGCCTCAGGCCCACTGCTTTAGGGGAAATGTGTCAGGTTTAATATTAGTCCATGGATCAAGCAGTAGCTCTAAATCACCCCCAAGGAAACAAATCATTTTTAAGACTTGTCAATAAAGGCGTTTAAAATTCTCTTCTTTTTTTCAGGTTAAAGATTTTTTTTAAAATTATGTAGCATCTTACTGTGTTGTAATCTACTTTGAAATTGGTACTATTAGAATGAGTGAACATTACTAGAAAGGTTGTGTGCCTCTCTTAAATAATGCACAGAAGGTAATTCCTAGAGCAACGGTAGCTGAGTCACAGGACAGGCGATTTCATTCACTTGAAAAGGAAGGATAGCAAAATGCAATGCTTTGCCACTGATCTTTAGAAAAGGGGACTTTGAAAGAAAAGGAGACTAATTAAATGATAGGTCCTAAAGTTAAAAGAAACAAAGCTCTTTTAAATGCTATTAGAAGAAATGATAATTTAGGAGACATGAGCAAAAGGACACTAGGAAAGCAAGGAATAAATCAATATGGCTGAAATTAAATTTTTCAAGATGCTGTTTGAGCAAAAGAGCGTTCTCATAGTTAAGAAATTTGACCTAATGCAAACAAGGGCAACTAATCACCCACAGCTGGTGTACACAGGGTTACATGAGCTGTACCGGAATGTGAAGAGCAAATACTTACACAATCTCGGTTGGTTTTATGTGTATATCAGAAACATGAAGCCTCCTAAAAATTGATCCGTCTGATATTACCAGAAGCAAATAATAAGATTCCTAGTGAGACAAATTATCACTTTGCATCAGTCTCTAAGAGGCTGTTGGGATGCTTCTGCCTGGGGACTGTTTGTTCCTGGGATTTAAGATGACCTACTCGGAGAGGAAAAAATACAGAAGCAAAATGGAAATGAAATTGTTGTAGATGATGAGGTCTAAATAGTACAGAGAGAAATTCTGAAAAACTGGAGTGTTTGCAGTGTCTTTCTCTAAGACACCTTTCCAAAAAGCATAGCAAATGTTGGTAGCTCTATTTTTAATTTAAAAAAAAAAAGTTGAAAGGGATGATGCAGTAATTTACAATGCAGTAAATTTTGCCACCTGTTCCTGCCAACCTGCATGAACTATTTAATGCAAATAGAGCAACAAACATCTGGAAGACTGTGCAATAGACCCTAACTGGTGCTGAGGCTGCAAAGGGAAATATTTCACTTCTCTCCTGGAGTTTTTTCTGTGGCTAAATGTCCTGGTTTGAGCGACACAGGACTAATTTCTCTTCTAA
>RSEF01000001.1:204363016-204375925 GCA_003993805.1 Himantopus leucocephalus | reverse complement strand
TATTAATGTTAATTATCTAATCTTATTCTATTAAATCTGTTTGAATGTCAACCCTCGTGTTTCCTTGTTTTCCCCAATTCCCCTTCCCGCGTCGGGAGAGGTCACCGGCTGATAGAATAATTGTCTAAACGACAACAAACTCTCGTGGCTTCTTCAAACCAAAACAGCCTGTTAAAGGCTCACCGCTTGCCCTCTGGGCTTTACCTTCTCAGCCGCTCCGGGGGCCGGAGACTGTCCCCTCCGCCGGAGCCCACCGGCACCGCAGGCCCGTCCCGCGGGGCGGCTCCGGCTCCGGCTCCGGCTCCTCCCGCNGCTCCGCGGCAGCCGCCGCGGGGCCGCCCCATCCAGCGCGGCCCCCTCGGATTACGGAAGAGAAACGGGGATTCTCGTCGTGCCACGGGGCCGGTCCAGCCCCCGGGGTGCCGGGCGGACAGCAGAGCCCTAGCGAGGCTGGAAGTGTCACGCGTTAAAAGCGTCCCCGTTACAGAGGATCGCGCCGGCGGCGGTGCCGCCCGATGTTGTCAGGCGTTAACTGAAGTTCGGAAAGCAGTATAGTTAAGTTATTTCTAAATAAACCTTGCTGCTTCCAACAAGCTACGTGAGCGCTGTAAGTACATGGACTCGGGGAGCAGCAGGAGGTAACAGCCCCGGGTATGGCTGCCCGGACCCGCGATGGCCGGCACCGACCCGCCCGCCCGGTCAGGACCGCAAACGAGCAACGCTGAGGTTTAAGACCATTTTTTTAAGGCTGGAGGAGGATCCCGCCCAGAAACGGCCCCGCCGGTGCAGGGTGAAGCCCCCCCCCCCGCCATGACCGACCCCTCCTGTGAAAGGGAGAGCCGCCCGCCTCCCCCCGGCGGAGGGCGAGAGGCGGCAGAGCGCGGCGGGACGCTGAGGCGTTTCGGCGCCCGCGGGAAGGAGGCGGTGGCGGACGCCGGGGCCGCCCCTCTCCCGCCCACTGCGGCCCGCCCAGGGCCTGCCCGCCCGCCCGGGGCCGGCTCCGCAGCGGCGGCCGTAGCTGCAGCCGCCGCCGCCGCCGCCCGTTGCAGCGCCGGCGCCGATGCCTCCTGCGGCGGCCCGGCAGGGAAGATGGCGCCGTCCCACGTCCTCAAGTGTTGCCAGAAGGTGTTGGCCTGGGTGCCCGTGGCCTTCATCGCCCTGGTCGTGGCCTGGTCCTACTACGCCTACGTGGTGGAGCTGTGTGTGTGTGAGTGGACGGGGAGGGTCGCGGGCGCCGGGAGCTGCCAGCCGGGCGGGGAGGACCCCTCACCACCCGCCTCCTCCGGGGCCGCCTTCTCCCCTGCGACCTGGCGGGGTTTCCTTTCCCGTCGTCCGCTTCAGGCTTTCCTTCAGGCGGGCGAGAGGAGACCCCTTCCATCCGCGTGCCCTCCGGAGCCGGGTTTACCTGTTGTGTCCCCCCCCGTCTCAAGGCGCCTTCCCGGGGCCGCGGGCGAGGACGGCGGGAGCCCGCCCTCAGGCGCCTCATGGCGGCGGGGTCCCGGTCCGACCCCGGAGAAGGCTGTGGAGAAGCGAGGGACGGGGGACTGAGGAGAGGAGGCCCAGACGGGAGATCCGGGGTGCTTCGTTTGGGGACAGGCCCCTCAGGGAGCCGTGAGGGACAGAGACCCCACGAGAGCTCCGGCAGCCCCCGGGGGCTGCCGGAGCTCTCGTGGGGTCTCTGTCCCTCACGGCTCCCTGTGAGAAGTTTCCCCTCTCTATTTTTATATTGTTAATCCTTCCTCCTGATGTATCAAATAACTCCTTGACCACCTTATGGGTGTATTTATCCCCCCCCCCCTTCTAATTAAGAAGCCCAGTGTCATTGAAGCATAATGAGGCTGAAAACATCCCGCTTAAGCGGGTGAGGGAAAGGATTTAGGGCTTACGGGGTTCTGTCAGGCCGCGTCAAGGCTTTCTGGACGAGGGCTCGGCGTTATGTAAATCTGACTTGCAGGTGGTGTCGGTCGGGATGATATTTACCCTTTTCTGTCTTCAGGAGGAAACTTCAGATCAGGAGGATGTTGGCTTTCTCCAGGCAGGGTACATGGAGCGGCACGGTGATGTGCAGTGTTTGTCAGACTTGGTAAAACTTGGAAGAAGCGTAGGAAAACTAAGGAACGCATTACTGAGCATTTGGCATGTTTAAGTAAGGAAGCTGAAACGAAAAGCAAAAAAAAAAGAAAAAAAACCACAAGTATGAAGAACTATTTTAAGCTACATATAGCGTACATACCTACATACAAACATATCTAGCGTCTGTAGGTCCTCGTACTTTTTGCTGTTTGTGTAAAATATGTGCTTTGACATTCCCAGCTAGAAATAAAAGGCTTGCATATGTACTTTGTATCTGGGCAAACGTGTAAAGTCATCCTTCCATTAGAAATAATCAGTCACTTTTTTTCTGCAGGACTTAGGTTTTTGGATAACTTTTCTGAATGCCCATGGTATTTCACATCATTTTCTGTTAGCTTTACCTATGTGGACTGGAACATAAACCACAGACAAAAGGTTATTTGGACTTAAAATAGTAGAAATATAGCTGTAAAATAACGCTTGTTGAGACGTTACGTGAAACATTGACATGAGAGAGTTGCAAATATGTCAGTGTATCCAAACTTGCCATGCTATGGTTTAGTAGTCTGTGTGAGTAAATAGTATTGGTTTTCTGGGAAAATTGTGCTTAAAACTACAAACACTTGGAACTAAATTTTAGACAATCTTTGATACTGGAGGTCTGGGGCGTGGGGTAGTACTTACAGTAGTCCTGAGAGGGGCTGAGCGAGGTTATAGACTCAGGTGTGACTTGAAGGTTTTTTATATGCATTACAGTTTGACCAGGATGACAAAAGGCAGATTAGGGCTATGCATTTCTTCTTTTAAGCAAAGAACAAAACCTCAGAGATTGAGACTTGCCCAGGGTTGCACAGGTGGTCTGTGGCTGTATTGAGAACAGAACCTCGACCTCCCAAGTCCCAGCTCTGTGTCTTACTCGCAGAGTGGGTCAGGGCTGGGTGCTAGTGGGTAATTTCTCCTTTGCAGGCATAGAGAAGGTGCATTCTGAGTTCATTAGGGTATCATTTGTGTGAAAGTAATTGAAAAGGTTGGCTCCTGTTTATGTGAGAACTTTCACATCTATAAATCTAGTTTCTAGACGTCTGGCACTTTTTGCTCACAAATCAGCTTTATTCTTAATGTCTGCACATACAGACTATTAAGAAAATATGATCATTTAATAAGAAAATTACTGTTTTTTATTGCCGTCACTGAATTTTACAGTTGTTACCTGTCTAAATCATACTTGGCAGCCAAGGATTTTATTTTTCTGTGATTTTTTTCTGTTGTGGGTTTTGATTTTTGGGGTTTTGTTTATTTGTTTTTAACCTGCTGAATTTTGTTTACACTCTTGATAAAAGGTCACCTCATCAAGGCAGAGGAAAAGGGGTTTGTGTTTGTGGTTTTAGTGTTGGGGTTTGTTTTTTTTCCTTTGTGTGCTTTTCTTTTACACTGCAGTTGAGTTCAAACCAGCATAGAGAGGATTTATAGTGAAATACAGGATTTTCTGTTTCTCTTGGCAGGTATGTTTAATTTCTCCCAGTGCTCCTTATGTTTTATTTTACTGAGAACTACTGCGCTATGTAAGGATGTGGCTTTTGCGCACTGCTAATGAATGAGGTGACACTGGTCTCCGCAGATGTTCCCATACAGCGGGTGTAGAAGCTGGGCTTACGGCTTGTTGCATTTCTGTGGCTTTGGCAAAAGGCACAATATGCAGCTGATGTGTGCCTGGGTAAAGGAAAGACAGATGGAGGAAGGGAAGCTTTAGAAAAGAGGAGACACAATAGAAAATTTTGAGTACATACTGAGAGTAAAAGAGAAATTGAAACCCCACAGACACCAGTGTTTTTTCAACGGTTATTCTTAAAGACTAGATAACTGCTAAGATGTGAAGCTAACAAGGAAACAGGAAGAGATAAAGCCCTCATTCCCCCAACTATTTCTTTTTCCTGTTTTTTTTTCTCCTTTTAGTCCCTGCTCATGTATTAATGGTTTAAACATATGTATTGAGTTAGTAGATCAAGTGGGAAGCCAAGCTTAATGTAGTATCATAAAAGATTCCTAATAATCAAAGTAGAAGATGGTATAGTAAAGTTGGGGTTGCTTCTTTCATCACATCACCCTTTTCCTTTCAGTTTTGTTTCTCTGTGCTGCTTGCCCCACCCTCCTCTGCTGGGCTGCTCACGTATTGCTCAATGTCTTGCTTTTGGTGTCTCACAGACTCAGTTTTACTCTGTAATTCACTGCTAGTGTGTATTTAATTCGTTGTGCCTCTTCTATAACCCTGAATTATATTAGTTACATACCGGCTGTGAACACTGAGGAGGACTGGTGTGGATAAGATGAAAGGAGATTCATGGGCTAGTGTATTGTTTTCCTCCCATGGAAACTGCCAGCATCGTTGTATCTCTCTGAAGCATTGCTGTTGTATGCTGGTGAACACTGGCTTATTTAGACGACTATTGCTGTGTAGTTGTGATCCATCAGGTAAATTAGCTATTAAGCTAATTGGGAAGGTGAAAATAGTCCTTTCTCACCAAACATGTAGAAGTTGAGGGAATATCAGCAGAGTGGAAAAAAAAATCTGTGGACACATATAACTGAAGGAACTGCAGAAGACTTGAGGTGTCTTACTGAGATTTTTTTTAAAGTTTTAGGTAGAAAAACATGAGCAAACACTTTCTTACTAGATTATTTCTTCTTTTCACACATAACTTGCCCAGAGCTCTGTTTGCAAGAAAGCACACCTAGAAATATAAGGGATATTGTAAAATAGCTTTTCATTAGTTTAAAACCATTTCATGTGTTCTTTGTTGTTATCAAAACATGTTTTGCTTTTAACATTGCTTTTGTAAACAATGGCTGTATTATGCTATTAGTGAATTGGACTGATTGTGTCTGCTTACCACATCCCTCAGAAGCTCAACAAGAGTGGAGCTCTTTTCTTGTGGTTCGTTTTAACTTATGGCTGACTTGTATCTTACTACCTATCCATACCAAACGTTTTTGTAGGTGTTAAGCTGGAATACAGACTGGCTAGAGAATGGTCAGAAGACACTCTTTTAATACATGTAGTAGGAGTTGGTGGGTGAAGCCAGTCTGTTTCCTACAGACAACCATTTTGCTAAGACACTAGTAGAATTTGGTAGTGCAGTCTGCACTGAGAAAAAGATAAAGAAGTTAACTTTGGCTGAGTTGCCTGCAGGTGGTAACTAAGGTGTATTGACTCAGTTTATTTAAAAAAAAATAATAAAAATCTTGTCAGGTTAGGGTTTTACTTCTATAGCAAGAACTGTACGTTGTGATAAGCACAGTCCTGGCTCTTCTATGGGCTGAGTTGTAAGGAGAATGGCTTGTTGAATGGATTTACTCATCTTTAAACGTATGAGTGTTTTCATGCCTCAAACTCTGCAAAGTATAGAAAAATGTGATTTTGAAAGCTACAGGAGTAACTAGGTGTGTGTTCTTATCACAGCATCTACTTGCAGAAAGGTTTGCCTTTTTTTTAATACAGTGTAATGTCTGATGTGTCTAAAATCCTGGCAAACAAAGCAGTTTGTAATTTAGAATACATAACCATGTTAATCGTACAAATTGAACTCCTTACTGTTCCGGGAGACTGCAGTAGCCCTTGTTATTAGGGAGATAGCTCTGATTTCCCCAAAGTACAGTCCACATGAGAAGCACATGGTGATCTGTTGTAATGCTCCCATTTGAAGAGTCTGTTGCATAAACAGAGAGAAGGTAAATCCATCTGCCTCCTCCAGAAGAAATCTCTACTGAAAATGCTAACGCAGTAGCAATCAAGCAATAGCAAGGTAATAGTAACAGCAGTATGTCAGTAACTTTTGATTTCAAACTACAGAAACACCTGCATGTTAAGCATGCAAAAAGCATTCCTGTAGAAGAGGGTTATCTTTTCAAGAAAAGGAACAGCAAATTAAACAGGTTGGATCATTAGTAACAGTTAACTATGTTTCTGTGCCTCTCTTGAATTTCAAAATAAAGAAATTGAACCGCTTCGGATGTACTTAGTTGTGTTGTAGTGTCTCAGCTCAAGCATGCATATTATCATCTTGAATGAGAACCTTTTCTGTTATTATAAATAAGTAGAATTCCTGTTGAGATGTTTAGACTGGATACAAATGTATTGGAAAACTAGACACTCAGTTTGAGTAGAAAGATGATCTGTCGTCTTATATGGTGCTTTGCACTGTATTGGTCATATTAGTTTATAAGGACGAGTGGGCAAGTGCCCTTTATAAGGCATGAAATCTGCTCTCTTGGCAGTCCTCTAATGAAAAAATTATTCCAAGAGCAACAGAACTAGTCAGCCTGGTTTCTTGGGGAGTTGTCTCGTGTCTGCTCTTCATACTCTTCTGCCAGCAGAAGGACTCCGTCCCTCTTCTCCCTCCCAGCTCTCCATCTGCAGTGCCCACCCCAGCCCTCTGTCATCAGTTTTCCCCTGTATCTGCTAAACCATTCCTGACAGCTCTGCAGTAGTTGGCATCTTTCCTTGATCCCTAGTTACCATTTGGTCAAAAAGTGTGGTGCTGTGGCCGTTTTGGTGTTGCTTAGCTTGCCAGGGGGCAGGCAGGAAACGAGCACCTGAGCTCAGAGCAGCTATTTCCTAAGAGGGAGTGTGGGCTTGTCTCTTCTACCCATCCAGCTGCTGAAGCAGGAGCCATGCTTGTGGTGTTACTCTTTTGTTGTAGCTGTGATCGCTCATTGCTGCAGAGCTTCCTGATTGCATTTTGGACTATAAAGCTTTTGTTCTTGGTTTGAAAGGGCTTGGATAGTATGAGTATTTAAGATTATGAAAAATAACTTCTCTCAAATTTTTCTCTGGTAACAGCAGTAGGAGCTTTCAGTATGCCTTTAGAGTTAGAACAGTGAACTAAAAATTCATTTTTATTTTTAATCAGGGGTTTTACATTACTTCGTCACTTACTAGTCTCCCAGTTTTCCTACAAAATGCTATGGATAAAAGGACCAGAATTTGAAGTGTATGTTTTCAGTAGACATTACTTTGAGGTCATTGACCCTTTGCATACTGTGAACTTCAGGTTTTGCTGTCTATTGAAATTTAAATAATTAAAACTTTGTTCTCTAACAGCTCATATTTTTATGAGTTAGCATAGATGTGCTTTCTATAATCAAAGAACTTAACGGTGTTACAAAGACGGGTGCCTGAGCTGAGGTAAAACACTTGAATGGCACTGTACCTGCTTTTACTTCTGGAACTTGAGACTGCCTGTGATGGAAATGGGAGTAGGAGAAATCCTCGTTGTCTGTCTAAAATTGTGTCTGTAAATGCTGAGGGTTCATGGGGTTCATTTTTCAACCATTCAGTACATCGGTGTTTATCCAACTCTTTTTGTTCAAGTTTCCTATGACTGGTAAGAGTTTATGCTGGTTTAACATGTACTTTCCTAGCAAGTGTTACAAACTATAGGTTCCTGAGTTTCCCGAAACAGCTTTTATGGAGTTTTCAAATCGGACGTTAACTCCTCCCTACCCGGTGCATATTCTTGCTGTAACAGGACAATAGTATCCATTTTTCTCTCATTAGCATGTATTAAATTTAATAGAAATGTTTGCAACGTAACCACAGGCCACTTTTCTGTGTGAATCTCCACCAAGGTAAATCAGGTATAAAAGGGAGACCGCAACAAATACATTTGTTGTTTTAGCCACTTCCCCAATATTACCTCCTGCTGTCACTGAATTGTTTTCTGTGGAATGTGCCTAACTCCTCCTGTCCTAGGTCAAGAAACAACACCAGACTTTTCCCCTTCTTCTGCATCCCCCCTCCCCAAAATCCTCAGTGTAGTGCCTCCTGTGTAACCTTTGACTGTCTTCTCTTATCTGTGCTAAAAATCAAGTTCCTCTTCTGCAGCATTTCTAGCTTCTGCTTTTCCTTTTTTTCGAAAGACCAAATGGCTCATCCGTTCCTTATTCATGTTCCCTTTTGACTATTAAAATTGTGTTACGAGATTGTCGAAGAGAACTGGATCACAAGAACAGCATGCTTTGCCTTTGCAGTTTCTGCAGCGCTCTCTCTGATTCTAAATATGGTGCAGCATTGTCTTAAATGTGAAGCACAGACCCATTTTAATCCTATGATTTCTAGAGAAATTGAGTGAGGGTTTTATGCTGGGTTTTTTTGTTTGTGGTATTTCAGTTGTGCATCCTGATGTGTGTTTGTCTCCAGAGCAGGGAATTCTTATGCATCTCTTGTGAAACACTAAGCAGGGAGATAGCTGTTTGTTTGGTTTGGGGTTTTGTTTTGGTTTTTTTAGTCTACTTGGGGCAAAAGATTTTAGAGATGGAAGTAATAATTCATCTGGAATTAGGCAAGCTGCTGCTGCAGAGAGAGTGAACCAAAATTTAGATTAAATCTAAATACCCTTGAGAGGAACAGACATTTGTTTGAAGCCACCTAAATAGACAGTTATTTTATAAGCTGGTTTGCAGTTGTCTGTGGTAGACTTAAAACTGACATTAAGTGGCTCGGCTACTGCCTTGTCATAGTGTGAATGCAGAGAACTTGTTACTCTACCATTCTTCTAGCCAAGTAGTCATTGCTTTTAGGTTTGTCATGTTTGGATTAAAAAAAAAGAACCAAAGCGTGTTTCCACAATGCTGGGATTGATGGTACCTGAAGGCTTTCATGTCTGTGGGTTTGTGAGATACAGATTTACCCGAATATTGCAAAGGAGCCCAAAACAGAGCAAAATTTGGTTTCTGTTGTGTTTTGAAAAAAAGTCTATGTAACTAACATGCAGGTCGTCTGTTATAGTATCTGAAAAAGGATGCAAGTTTTACATAGGATTTTTGTGGGGATCCTTTGCGTGTGTAAATTTTTATCGATTTAATCTACTGCTCCTTAAGTTTCATGTTGTTTTTTAAAAATAATTATATATATAAAAAAGCTTGAGTTCAGCCTAGTAATTGCATACAGAGATATTACTGGCTGTGTTACAGAGTAGATACCCGCTGAGATAAAGCTAAAGCAGCAAGTGGTGCAGAGGGTAGGCTTGACCTTTTTAAATAATTAATAATTTAGACAATTATGAATTTAGACAAAGGGAAGCTTAAAGACCATTGAGCACTAGAGTCAATCATTCTCTCTTTTTGTGTGTCTTTTTTCTATTGATGTTCTCAAACTTGTAAAGATCCTGTGTTTCTCCGTTCTTCCCACACTTGCAGAGCCACTTGGGAGACCCGATTGCCAAGGAGCCATTAGGAGTGGAAACAGGAATCTGTGAGCAGAAACGACAGTCTGGGAGAGCTGTTAGGCACATACAGGGCATCTGGAGCTGTGCTGCCATGCCTCAGCTGCCTGGTTTTGTGATAGTCTCCTTTCCTGCTGTGTGACAGTGCTCTCCTCTTGCTGCACGTCTTCTCTGGAGTCTTTAGACAAGTGGCTGCACCTCCTGATCCCATCCTGGTGTGTGTTTCTGTGTGATTTTTCAGGAGGCAGCGCGTTTAAGGTCTGGATCGTAGATGTTTAGAAGTAGTCACTTTCCTGATCTAACTTCCCATAACTCTGTGTGGTGCCTTACTCATTTGTTAAACCAGTGACAATAATTTATTGTTCTTCACAAACGTTATTTGCACCGCTCTCCAGTACTTCACCTGCAAATGTAGATATTCTTGCAACTATATATTATGATATGTGATAAAAAGTTAATCCTCTTGGTAGGTGTCTTGCATAGATCAAACTCGTTTCTTGCTAGGCAGTTTGGCAGTCCTGCTGTGTTACATGCAGTACTTTGTCGTGGGAGCCCTAATGCATCTCTGAGGTGTAGCAGGCAGCGCTGTTTATTTCCTTGGTACACGTTGCATTCAGATTTATCTTATTTCAGCTGACATTTTTACAGAGTCCTGAGTTAATGCTTTCCAAGAATATGAGGTAAACTGTCAGCAGGCAGGTAAGCTCGGAGGATTTTATTTTTTTATTTACTGAGAGCAGTATTTACTGAATGAGAGCTACAAGGATGATAGGCTATGCTCTTTTCTATGCTTGCCTCTCTGTTTACTCTGGAGTACTTTCTAAATTTTAGTATAGATCTTCTGAAGTGTCCCCAAATCCCTTTGCAGTGGCTTGTGCAGTCTTTGTGCTGTCACTTTTTCATGTTCCTAAGTGGTCTGGTAGTTAAATGAGACCTGGTGCAATAAAAACATGTCCTTCTGATCTTGTCCTCCAGCCAAAACTTTCTGGCCTGTTATCCCTGATGTTTTTTCCTGCACCTGGATCTTTTATTATGTTCCTGGGGAGTCGCTAGTTATGTCTTCCTTTTTGCAAAGAAACGAGAGGAAGTAGCTTTAGCTACAGTCAAGGTTTGTCCTGAGATATTTCAGTCCAAGTAAGGTTTAATGAGTGACATTTTGTTTTGCAAGAACAAGCAGCAAAGCCTCCAGCATCAAAAGATGGCAGCATTTATTATCAACCAACTTGAGGAGCCATATATGGACAGATTCTCTTAATCACTGTGAGAAGTCCTTGAACCTTTATTTAGTCCATAAATATTTTAATAATAAAAATAATAAAGCATTAAATATTTATTAAGAGCTACAAGTCCAGTATGTTGAAGACATGAATTCCCCACCATTAAACTTTCCCACAACTAACAGGCACGGTTTTAAATTATGTTTTTCAAAACAAAGCTTCCTTGAAGGGCTCTACTCAAAAGCTTCACTTACTAGTATCTTGATGGGAGTTCATGTAAATTACATTACTGGCTGCTATGTTGCTAATGTGTTGCTGGCAGACAGTTAGCTCTTCTAATCATAGGTAGTTCAATATTTAATCTCAGGTGGCAAATACCAATCAAACCTGACCAATGTGACAAAGAAACTTGAACTTAAAACTTCATTTGAGGAATCCAGTGACCTAATGCATGAGAGGAGGTCAGCTTGCTTGATTTCTCCGATTACCTGATGCCTAACACTTTGTAATGAGATTTACAAGAAGATTTTTATCTGCAGAGTTTTGCAATGAGATTTTATCCTAATATTTGAGGAAACAATTGCTGCAAGCAGTAAGTAGGAAGATGACTGATTTTGGAAGAGTCCGAAGCCAAATGCAAAGAAGAGTGCCTGATTAACAAAGCGGATCCCTACCGTCAGTTGACAGTTCTTGCCACTGGGCAGCGGTTCACGTCTGCAGGTCACAGCAGCTGTGTCTGGAATTTTCATTCCTTACAAACTGACACCTCTGCTCTCCTGCCATCATACCTCTCAGCTGTGTGGAATAGCTAAATAAAGACTCCTCTATTTTCATCTGTCTAGAGTAAAGTAAGTGGATTTGCTAATAACATCCTGAGCCATTAAGACACTCAGCTTTGAGTGACAATATTCAAGGCAGGTATTGACTGGCAGTTATAACCGCAAATTAGTGAAGAGTGTTCTTTTTTGAAAAGAAATGATAACTCCTTAATTACCTCAAAAAATTTGTTATAAGAATGAATTTTATCTTGTAGGTTTTTGGTTGAGTGGGTTTTTTCTTTGTTTTGGTCTTTTGCTTTAAATATACTCATGGTTTCTAGTATTATCTGCAGAAGACCTGATCTCGTGTATAAGACAGCTCTGTAAAACACTGGATACTATCATGCTGTCAACACCAGCTGATTATCCTGTTTGTATCTCCTGTCTCTTGCAAGTGTCCTTGTAGTGTGTTAACTACAGAACCACTGGAGTTACTCCTAACACAAAAAGGCCTTTCACAAATCCAGATACTTGAGTGTAGTGTTACTATGAGCTTGATCTAGCCAGCCTGAGTGTAAATAACCCTCCTTCAAATGTAAATGTAATTAATTAGTGGTGTGGACATAAGCTAGCTCCACTCAGATGCTTCTGAGTTTCCATGCCTTTCTGGCGATTCTGGTTTTTCCCATTCCCCTGTGTGCCAGAGGCAGCACAGCTCACTGACTCGTGCAACTAAGAGCTCTCTTTGTCTTTCAAGAAGAAACCAGGCTTTCTTTTGGCTGTGTTTGATAGCTTAAAGGCAACATTGGAAACAACTTATGTGCAGCACTTCCAAACTACTGGGTGATAAAGCTGTTATTGTTATGATACAGTAGAATTTTGGGGAAAGATCTGAATGAAGGAAGTCCAATAATTCGAGTAAGCAGCTGAGGAAAGCATGTAGAGGTAATGCTAGTGTTTAAAATCCATCAAAATGCAAATAGAACGAGCAGTGGCAATAGCGATTAAATAGCTGAAGAAAGTCAAGTTACATTAGGTTTCTTTGAGCAATTATGGTAAATTGAAAGTGAATAGTGCTTCTCAGGGAATAGGGCTTTTCAGGAACAACAAACCTGGTACGTTGCTGCAGCTGAATGCTAACTTCATCTGCAGAAAAAGCCTTTAGTTATTTGGGCTGATACATCTCTTAATGCATTTTGGTTCTTTGTGTGCGCACAAGGGTGAGGTTAACTGTGAGGTTAAGACATGACAACACGTCCTCCTGCATGCTAACCAAGTGTAGCTCTTGGTTTTGAAATTTAAAACGTGCAGGCACCCTCAGTGAGAAGACCATTAGGAGACCTTCAGTATAACTTTCAGGAATATTTTGTAGAGGCAGAGGTAAGGAGTCATCTGTAGGTTTTTGTGGGTTCCAGAAGTCAGCTGCCTTTGTAGCTGTGTTTTTGAACTGTGGAAGTGGTAGTACAGAATTCACTGTTCCCAGAATATACAGCAGAAATCTTTTAATCTTTTGCCATAGCTTAATTCATTGCTAAATGTAACTGAGTACCCAAGGAGTATCTTGCATTGATTATGCTAATTTCTGTTGTAGCCCAAACAGGGCTACAACATTTATGTATTTATGCATGTACTCTCTCATTG
>RSEF01000001.1:204333509-204362916 GCA_003993805.1 Himantopus leucocephalus | reverse complement strand
GTAGCTCAAGTGATTTTGCTGTGCACACTGTGTGAGAGGAGTTTGGGCTCTAGGCTCATGTGCTTGTGCAAGTGCCTGCGCTGCTTTAAGACATCGGTGGCCCTGGGAGGGTTTCTTTTCCCTCTCATGACTGACTGTGCTAACCCAGTGTTGTGGTTTGGGCAAGAGGCTATTCACTGTTGTTCACCCTTCATCACTGCAAGTCCCTGTTGTTTGTGGTCGCTCAAACTTGCCTTCATTGGTAGCTCAAACCGGAGTTGAAGTGTCCGGGAAGGCGAGTGCTCGCTTTTGCTATGTTTGTCTGCCATAAAGGAGTGGGTAGGTGGTTGAGAGGGGCAACTTCATACATGCCTGCAGCAAGAGTTGTCCACCACAGGTCATGCCTCTGAGACAAGCATTGTGTTAGACCTGGGCGATGGTGCACCCATGCTGCAGACCAGCCCCAGGCAGTGCTATCCCTGGGGCCCGCCGTCTGACAACACGCACACAGCACGAAGGCCTGTGGAGCCACCTCCTGCCTCACCAGTCTATAAAACATTACTTTCTGAATGACCTAGCAGTGCATTGGAGGGAAACCTGTGTCATATTCCTGGAGATCTGGAGTAAAAAAAATAAATCAATCTAGCACCATATGAAGATAAATCAATTCGAGGTTCATATGGCTCAAATTTCTGCAGAGGGCATTGATTCCAGCTGGTGGCAAGTCATGTGTGCAATTCCTGGGCCCCCATAGCCTTTCGGCAGGGACCTGGCAGCATCTTCCTGCATTGGCATTTGGCTACATTATGCTGTCAACTCAGTTGTCTTGAGTCATTTGTCTAAAAACAGCTCCCTGCTGCTTAGGGAGGAAAGCACCTAGTGGGTGCCTGCCAGTCAGGAAATAAGAAATAGCTCAGTGTGGAAAGGTCACAGAATTGTAGCTTTTAGAGAACAGTGGAGAGGTGCTAAGGTCTTCATGCTCTGGCGCTGCCCTGTAACAGAAGTCAAATGAGTATTTGCTTAAGGAAGTTCACTTATTGTCTGTCCCACTTATGTCAGTAAGTAATGTTTCCATCTTCTTGTGAGTGACTAAGTTTTGCATTTGCAAATGGGAATTACGTTACCATAAATCTAAGTTATGCTTTCAATTAAATGCCATTGTCTGAACAAATGAAAAACTTGGGATAATGTCAGTGGTGCTTGCCTTTGCGCATAGGGTAATGCCTGTGAGGAGTTTCCATTGAGTTTCAGTACTGGTAACTTCTGGAAATATGCGTGTGTGTATGCATGTAGATATATATATATATATATTTTAACCCTTTTCCTTAAAAACTGAGAAAAGTTAAAGCTGTGCATCTGGTGAAGGGATGCAATTGCACATTTATCACTCTTTCTTCCCACCCATGAGGAATGTCAGCCAAAATGTGAATGTTACTCTTGAGATTTCGTGGAAAGGCTGTAATACCCGAAGTATGACTCCCGCTAGGAGCCATCGTGGGAGGGGACAAGGGGCAATAAACATAGTGCATCAGTAACAAGATCAGTTCTTTTCCTTTTCTACAGTTCTGCATTAGTTGCAGTTGAATTTCTTGCTCTGCAAAGAGCCTATCTGGCTTTCATTGGAATATGCCTTTTTAGGGTAGTAGGGAGGTGTGGTGTGTGGGTTTTACAGAGTGGTAGGGCTTTTTTCTTCCAAGGTTGAAGGTCAATATGTCGTCTTTTAGCATGCCTCCTGCAAGGTCTTGGCAGATCATGACACCTCGTTGCCTCAGAATAGAGAGATTTGGGTTTTTTTCCTGTAATGCAGTGATTTAGAAGGTGCTTGAACACTTTGTAGCAATCCTAAAAATAAGCCTGAAACTGAAAGCAAACCAGCTCTCTAAACATACTTGTTCTTCCAAGATGTTCTGGGAGGTTTCCTTGAAGCAGTTTTAAAAATTCTCCAAAGCTCTCTGAAATTTGCACCTCTGTCAGTTCATACTACAAGAAGAATGCTTCCAACAAATGACATTTTCCCCTCAGTCGCATTTGTTATACAACTAATGATGTCCCTATGTCGGCAGGATTGTTTCCTGTGATAATCTATAGGTTTCCGCCTCTTTCGTTCCTGTGACATAGGTGAGATGAGAGATAACAGACAACAATGTAAGGAAGAGTATCTAGAAGGAGGTGTAACCAACAACTGGTTTCATGAAGGAAAAACTGTCTTTGGTGCCAGGGGTGATGCGAGGTGTCTAAATCAAAACTGAGACAACTTTTTCCTCTGTTAAAGTCAAACTGAAATTTCTACTTGTATTCTAAGCTGACCAAGTTGAAAAGTACATTTGAATCCAGCCTCATAAAAGGTCGTATCATGTATTTTGGAGGTAGTATTCTGTAGAAAGTGAAGCCATATACTTAGTTTTGTGACCTTCATGTTGCAGTGACCCCAGAGTGTTGGGAGGTCCAATGTGTTAATCTGCTCAGTGGTTCAGGACCAGCTGGAGGAGAATATTGGGCCTGTATATCCCTGGACCAGCTGCATCAGCATGAAGTTCAATGTAGGCCCATTCACCTCTCTTCACAGGCAGGCTTTGCTGAGCTCCTTCCTTAGTGGAGCTGATTTTGGAAACCCTGAGGTAGCCATGGTAAAGCTCTGCACTGCAGTCAGACAGACAGGGCTCGTTCACTTCGTTCGAGTTGCTCAGTGCTGTAATACTGTGACATTGAATCCTTTAAAATTATGAGGCCATTGTGGAAACTCACTGTGTACGTGAGCACGCGAGTACCTGCTTCTGAGCTCTTTGCAATGACATGAACTGCAGCTTTCATCATATTTTTTTTTTTTTATCCTTCCCTAGCTCTATCTTGCTAGAACTTTGTAAGTCTGATGGAGAAACCAGAAACTTAATATTAAGAAGCCAATCCTAAGAATATTTTTGCTCTTATTTTTCCTTTTGTAGCTGAGCAATAGACTGATACGGTGATGTATTTTAAAATCATCAAAAGAACAATGCTTACATTTCTGAAATAGGGACAGATTTGTGTTGACTGCAGTGCTGAAGGCACTAACATGCTGATGCACCTAATCTAGTATACAGTGCTGTTGCATTCTGAGGTTAACGTATAAATCATATGCAGTGCTTATTTTGTTCAAAAAAAAATCAGTGAGCAGTGCTGCTTTTTCCCCCCGTCCCGCACCCCAAACAAGAAGCTGTGTTTTAGAAATGTTTAAAGTGAAAATGCCATTAATTTAGTGGAAGCTGACAGCAATATCTAAGGAGTTAGAAGCAGCAGAGGAGAAAAGCAATAGAGAGCTAAGCTTGTAACTTAAACTACAGGCCAGGGATGGTGCAACACAATGGTAATGTCTTGTTATGTGGGGGTTTTTTTTCCTGAACCTGAGTTCAAAAGCTAGAATGGATTTCTTGATGGTATAAAACTGCTTGTTGCATTGCCAGCCTAGCAAATACTTAAAGGTCTGGTTTATGTAAAGATTAAATATTAACTTATTTAAAGGAAGGCTTCGCTTTGTATATAAAGATTCTGTAAAACTGCTGATTTGCCATTTGCTGAGTGAATTTGGACAAGTCGTAGGACTGTTGTTTGTTTAATCTAACAATGGGAATAACAACAGTAAAAGGGATAGAAACAGAAACTTAACTTGCATGAACTTCTGAGGCAGAAGAGAACTGGCCATCTTTTATTTTTATTTCATTTGAGGATGATAAGACAGGATGAAAATCACAAGTTTTTCAGTGTTGGCTTTTACCTCAAACTGCAGGAGTTTGCCAAACTAAAATTGTTCTGCACAGTCTAATAACTGCATTCTGACCTAAGGGACCTAGGTATGAAAGAGAAAATTATCTTCCTGGTGCTGTGAAGTTTTAATTAATTTTTATGAAGTTTATTTAGGGATCTTTTTGATGAAGTCTCATAGGTGATATAATCTTAAGGTTTTTTCCTGCATGTAAAGACTGTTCATAATTTTGTGTCTTCAAACATCAAATTTGGCTCACAATTTTTTTTGTACCAAGAGCAGAAATGAGGCTGGAGATTATGGAGTGCTTTAACCAGAATTACTTACAAAAAAATCCCTGTAGTTTTATACATAATGATGTTCTCCCATTCTGTTAGAGGATAATTAAGAACTTTTTTATATTTCTTGTCTAGGGAAATACGTTTGTCCAGCTGTGTGCTAGGTGTTTACTCAAGATATACAAGGAGCAAAAGTAAAAGCTTAATCTAAAGTACTTTTAGTATTTTTTTGGAGTTGAGCAAACAACCCTACTTGGCAAGCTTGTTTTACTTTTCACCTTCTTAGTGATTTTATATTCTCCTTGTGTTGTTGAAAAAGTTCTAACTGGAGAAATAACACATTAGTAAAATTTCAGGCAAAAACACTCATAGGATTTGCTGTAAAAATAATGCGACTTCTGTAGCATGCAGTGAAGTAGTACTGAGACTGTATCATGACACAACTGGACCTGTTCTTATATTTACATGCATACTTTGCAGGTAATTGTGTGCTTCAGGTCTGTTTTTCTGTGTGGATTGTGTCCCTGTTTCAGACGGAAGCACGAGAGGAGGATGTGCAAGTATGCATAACTAATGCGAAATTAACCTATTCTTTAGGACTGACCTGTAGTTTGAAGCCAACCTTGTTCAATTCTAAATGGTAGTTCCTTCCTTCTTTCGGTGGAAGGAACTGGAACCTTTTCCATTAACTTTGTAGAGACTTCCTTGGATAGATAGGGGGTGCCGAGTGGCACCCTCCCTGAGGGAGGGGGAGAAAGAAAAAGGAAAAAAAAAATCCCAAACAAAACAAAAAACACATATCTGAACAAAAAGGGATCATCTATACATTGAGGTATCACCTCATTATGTCTCTTGTTGACTCTAAAAAGAGGCATGGTTGTATAATATAGTTGCAGACTCTTTTAGTATAGATATCTGCAGTTAAGTGAGACACATACCACCTCTGTGACTGAAGTAACACTTCAGAAGGAGGTCTGCAATGCATACGGAAGCCCTGCAGATATCAGACTCTACCATGCGTCAGGAAAAAGCTCTTTTGAGCTGGCACACAGATTGATGACTATAGAAATGTTAGAGCTGTGAGAGAGGAGACAATGTGAACTGCAGCAGGCAAGGTGTGCTCTGTTAACCTTTTGCTCATGCTGATGACCAGAAGCTTAAATTTGCGGTGTAAGATAAAAAGTCAGGAAAACATCTTTTCCTCATAGAATTTCAGGAATTCGGTGCCTAAGGAAGANATCATGCTGATGACCAGAAGCTTAAATTTGCAGTGTAAGATAAAAAGTCAGGAAAAAATCTTTTCCTCATAGAATTTCAGGAATTCGGTGCCTAAGGAAGAGAGCCAGCAAGGGGAGTGATACGAACAAATTGACGCAATAAGTACAGCAGTTCTACATTCCGCATCTTACCTGAACTGATGAACGAAGTGTGAAGGTTTTGGAGAAGCCTGAGGGCTTGACGATGAACTAGTCAGGCAGTATACAAGGTGGACTCGAACAATGGAATTTGCTGTTGGGATAAAAGGAGATGAGGAGGTACGAGAGAAGGAAGTGGAGAGGTTTTAACTGTGCCTGAAGAATTCAGGTCAGGGGAGAAAAGTTAAAAAATAGCATGTGACGGGAAGAGAGAAGTGGTGGGAGACAACTAAGAGAGGGAAGTAGGTTACATGTAACACAGTTTCACAGGAACTTCTGTAAGAACTTTTATTTCGTTTTCTGCTTTCCAGTGGTACAGCTGTTGGCCTAGTTGTTGACATGCCTTAGAAAACTTTGCTAGGTGCATATCTGAAGGGGAACATGCATAAATTATGATCTAATTAATGTCTGTGAAAAGGAGTGTACTTGCTTGGTTAGTGCAGGGAACTGGATCTCTGCAACTCTTCCATTGACTCACCAAGCCTCAAGGGTTGGCAGGAGGAATACTAACTCCTGTTTTACCCCAGAGCTGGGTAGGGAGCCTCTACTAGCACCTGAAGTATGTTTTGGAACAAGTCAGCTATCTCATATACTTACTTCTAGACAAACTTTTGATTCAATATGGATTTACTTACCATATATCTTTTTTTTTTCTCTTACAGTTACTATTTCTTCAACTGCAGAAAAAGGTAATTTTTAAAAATTTTTTCTTGAGATGTGAATAGTTTTGTTGCACACAAGTCTTAAGGGACACAGAATTTAAAAGTACTCCTTTATGTGTAAGCTCTGTGTAGTCAGTAGATTAGTGCTAAGAAACAAGGTAAACATTGTGAGGTTGAGTCTGTTTAGCTTCTAGTACCACAAGCTTGGGAAGGTGACAAGACTTGTAAGTAACGCAATTATGATTTAGGTTTGCAAATATTTTTAAAAGGGTACCTTCTAAGAACAGAAAGAGGAGAAGAGAGAAGTAACTGCAGCAGGTCCACAAGGCCATCTTATGTTTATTCCTGAACACACCCTGTGACCTGAAAGATTTCTGTTCTGGAAGAGGAAGAATTGTTGTTCTACTGCTTGCTATTTTCCAAACAGCTTACCAAATTCTTCAGAACTCCATTCTTTAGGAATGGAGTGCAAACACAGCAATTTCAAAGGTGGCTGCACATTATAATTTTAAATTTCCAGGTCAAGTGGTTAAGGCCTTGTTTTGACAAACTTTACTTAGGTCTTTGAGTTGGCTTTGGCAAGTATGTGCCACAGTGGGTAGTACTTACAGAGATACAAACTGACCAAAAAAATGCCAGCACTCTTGCTCTGCCACTTCTTTTAATTGTGAACAAAATCTAGTCTAAAGGATGATTCAGTTCCAGAAGTTCAAAACACAGGGTTTTTTTATAAAACTTTTTTTTTGCCCCTGTAGAAATACAAATGATTGATGGGATATTTGTTTGGGAGCTATTTCAGTTTATGAGGGGACATGAGTGGTAGATTAAGCATAGATTTGCATTTTGGCTGTTCACAGAAGGCTGTCCACAGAGTGTGGGACCACAGGTAAGAGGCTCTCATCTCTTATTTTTGCAAAAGAGCATAGAATTTGAAGCTAATCTAGCAGTTTTCTTCCTGATGGGGAACATCCAGGAGAACACTCTGAAAGGAAGGAACCTTGATGGAATCTGTCTTCTTTCATTTTCTAATGAAGAGGTGAAAGAGTGGGAAAACCTCCAAAATAAACTGTAAGCCGTTCAAGATAGGAGCTGTGTCTTACCCTGGATTTTTACATCACATTGCACAGCTGGGCTTCACCTAGACTTCACAAAATTCTGCAGATTGCTGCTGTGCTTTACTGTTGACCTGTATATGAAGAAGTTCTACTTCCTAGTTTCTTCCAGAAAGGCAAGATCTATGTCTCAGCTAAGGCAGCCTGGCAGAGCAATGATGTTGGTGTTGCATAGTTAGATCTCTGGCTTTAATACAAATGCGGTGCCTGTCTGACTGGAGCAGGTGCTCTTAAATCTACCAGAGAAGAAAAATGCTTGATTAATTAACGAGACTGACAGTGTCGTTGGAACCTGACTGTTAGGCTTTTAATAGCTGTCACCTGCATGCTTTTTGCACCTTCAGTTCTAAAGAATGTCACAGGCATCCTGCATGCATGAATTTCTTTACCATGGAGTTGATCTTAAAATGAGATGTGAAGTATTTTTTCATTTGAAATGAAAGCTGTCATAAGTTTTATAAAGTTCTTACGAGCTAACTCGTGATAGCCAGGAAGTCACATCAGAAGAGTCAAAAGGCCAAAGTGCCAGTGACATTGCTATGTAAATCAATCATGTGCATCTTAGCAAATACATTGTCCTCCATATTACAGTGCACTGTGTTCAAATCCTTTTACTCCAGTACTTAATTACAACTTTTGATTAAATTAGTGGCGATTTTTTCACCCTATTAGGCTAATTGTTTCTTTGTAATTTCATATTCTTGTCTAGATTTATATCCATTAGGATAGGGGAATAAAGTCAACTCTGAGTCTCTCTCAACAATATAATATACTTCCGTTAATATGTTATTACCTCTCTGTAATCTGACTCTGTCTTGGAAGTAGTCTTAAGAATGATTCCAAAAACAATGTTAAGGGCAAATCTTAGGAGGGCTTAGCATATTTTAGGAGGATGCTAAGAGCATGTCTTAATACATTGTCTTCCCAAGGGTATAAATTATAGTCTAATGCGCATCAGTGCCTTTGGAGAGAAGTGACTTCACTTTGTCACAGCATGGCACCAAGAATCCTGGATTCCCTTCACTTAGCCAGGACTTCCTCATGACTCTGAGTCTGGCTAAACTGGCAGATATTGGGGTTTGAGGTTTTTGACGTATTTTCCATCTAGCTTGTAATTACAAGAAAATAAGCTGAATAGGAATGAAGCTGGTTTATATTTGTACTGGAAACTGATGCAAGATGCTTCAGGGAGTAGTCTGCATAGGAGATACTGCTACCCAAGACGGTGGGTGGATGGACTGCCAAAGTAAAGCCGTCAAAAATGCTATCTTCCCTCCCTCTCATTTCTTGGGGAGCACTGACAGGACAGATACCTGTGATCGCAGTAGGAATGGCAGCACAGGAGTGGGAAAAGAAGCAAGAATTTATCCAGTGCAGGGCCAGAATGGACTGCTGATAGCAGGCTCTTTCTCCTCGAGCCTGCGTGGTGCCCATCACTGGAACAGCTGTGAAAGCCTTGCTCTTCCATGTGTTGCCCCAGTTTGGCTGCTGAGACAGGCCCTTGCTTTTTAATGATGGTGACAGATTGCAAGGTCTTGGTTATTGCAGGAGTGCAAGAGCACTTTAACAGCCACCTCTTTCTAGTAAATACTTGTAGCGCTGGCACAGATCTGTACCCTTGCTGCAGCCAGCTGTGGTGCCTGTTATTCTGTGTGGTGTTGGGGCGTTTACAGCCTGTGACAAGACTTTGAGGTTCTGCTGTTTGAAGTATTGTGCATGCACTAAAAATAATCCTTCAAAAGAATTTGAATTCTGGGGGTGATTTTTATGGACAGAATAGAACTGTTTACTGTATAAGTTAGTTTTGCTGTGCCTTGCCCTCCCCTGTATCTCATTTCCTCTTTCCTTCTATTCAACTCCTCTAACCCTCTTCTCCCCTGAAGCTCTGATCTGTGCAGCTGATTCTACTCCAATTCTGTGTCCGTTTCTCCTCTTTTCCAAATCATTTTCTCATGCTTTAATTGCTTAACCGCATTATGTTTGAATGTATATAGTATGGTTTTAATAAAAGTCGATTTCTAATTATGCAGTGCCTAGTACAGTGATACATGAGTTCTTTCCTATCGGGATGACAATTTTAGGATGGCTTTAGAAAAACGTTTTGCTGCTTGCGTTTTCAGTCAGCTCCACAGCTGAAAATTTGCCAAATCTGTCTGTAAGGTTGGAGGAGTCAGAGGCAAAGGTAAAAAGCATAGTTCTCTGAAGAAAGCTCAAATACAGTTTGCTTGGGTTTTTTACTGTGACAAGCAATGAAAATCCTGACAGATGATAAATTAAGACCACGTCTTTGGCAACTGTGCACAAGCATTTTCTGAGCTGTTGGAAGTTCCCAAAGTTTTGAGCCTGTTTTGCCATCCATGAAGTACATCACACGGCTTCTTAAAGGATTCTCTTTATGTGCACGGGGAAGTAGGTCAAGTTTCCTTCTTTCTGCAACTAAAGATAATATAAGTGAAGATAATGTAAATATTTAGTACGACTTCTTTTCTAAGGCTTGCTGTTGTGGCACAACTGATCTGTTTCCTCTTGACAAGTGGTAGAAGAAACTGTTAGAGGAAACAAGATTGAAAGAAGCTTCCTGGGTTATAAGGTCTGGGTCTCTGGTCTTTAAGGCAACCATATGACACAGACCCATTCATAAATTGATTGAGCTCCCTACTAAAGCCACCTTCGTTTTGTTGCCACTGTGACTATAATAGCAGGACTCTTCCAGATTATATTCCTGTGATGATTTGAAAGAAGATACCCAGACAATTTTCAACTGACGGACAGCTCTCATGTCAGAGTGCAGTCCTCTCCAAACCTCTGGTTTGGAATTTTTACTGTCATTGATGACCAGTGCCTTCTACAATGGCACAATACTGTGCTGTTTCTATTAGAAGTAGAAATTAAATTGAATTCTGTAGGTCAGATATCAAATACTTTACTATAATCTAGAACGGAATTGTAGCATCTTCCTTATCCAAAAAAGTTAGTCTCTTACATACCACAGGTGAAGCTGTGTTCAGTTCTGGTTGGTTTTGTTTGATTTGGCTTTTTCCCTTCAAAGTCTGTTTTGGAATGGTACATGAAAGCATATTATTTCCTTGAGGAATAGCAACCATCACATTTGGTGATTTTTATTATTTTTTTTTTTTAATTGAGCATTCCTAGAGTGCTAAGTCTACCCAGGGAAGAGGGTTTAATGTAACCTTTATCAGGGGATTCATAGTGTAGTAGTTTAGCCCTCATCAAAGATCAGGGATTTTATTTCGTGTTCTTTTCAGCTATATTCACTGAACTCTTATTTGTGTATTTTATTGCAGTTGTCTACCTTGTGGTTTTTCATCTGTCATTTGTCATGTTTGTATGGTCCTATTGGAAGACAATTTTCACATCTCCTGCATCGCCCTCTAATGAGGTAAATATAACGCTAGAAAAATGTCAATGCCTTTTTTATAAATAGCTGAACTGTTTTCAGTGATGAAACTTGTTTGCAGTACTGCATGATTCACCTTTTGCTTCTCATTATCTAAAACAGAACAGCATGACAGTGTATCATGAATGAAAATTATCAAGTTACTCTTAAAATACTGTATAGTTTGTGTAATGACATTTCCTTATACAAAATGCGCATTTAATTCATCACAAGTTTGACAGTCATGGAGAGTGCTTTGCTATGAAGTAGCTTCCTTGAAACTTGGAATTTTTAACACCAATAAATCAAATACAGTGACAACATTTACATATTTCCATTTTAGGCAGTTTTGACCCTTTTGGGGTATGAAAAAGTAGTAATTCAATGTATACTCGTAACCTGGAGGACTGAACCACTTACTAGTAAGTCAAGGGTTAAGGTTTAGTGACACTTGAGAAGTAAATACATAAGGGAGCTCTACATAATGGCAAAAGAATGCATGATCACTATAAGAAGTTTTGTTTTGAAAAAGAACAGTATTAATTGCTATAAGTCTGAGATAGATTACCTTGTTTTCTATTTTCTCTAAGGTGTGTGTATATAAGGATTAAATACTGGCAGCAAATTTAAAATACTTCCCTTCCTTGGTTTTATAAAGCTTTTAAATTGGCAAAACTGAGGTTTTGGTTGCTATATGAATTTTTGAATTTTTATTCTATTTTTGGCAAGACGAACTTTCAGTGCTAATGACAACCTTAAACATTTTTGAAACCATGCTTCTAAGGAAAAGCAAACAATGCTCTGCAGTGCTTAATTATGGCTTACAGATGTGTATCTTGGAAAGCTACAGAACATAAAGTGAAAAAAGTTAAAGACTATTCTGCTGTTTAGCTAAGCAAAAAGAGTAGTACTGAATTGTTAAACCTAAAAATTCAAAGGGACTTGTCTTCAGGGTGGTTTGTTTCAGCTTTATCTGGGATGGTTCTGCAGGAAAATGATAAAGTTAAGCAGGTTAGCTAATTAGAATGCGGTTGGAACCATGTTATTGTAGGTTTTGTAAAGCTATATGAACTAGAGCTGCTCATAAAGCTAATGCCTAGTAACTTTTATTGTCTGCTTGGATTCTTCAATAACAGAAAACTTCTGACAGTACTTATCCTGTAGTACAGTAATGTTATAGCAAGCCTTTCATATTCAGTGAGTGAAAGGGATGGTTTGGGCATATGGAATGTAATGAATATTTCCTATATCAGGTGTGGGTGTAGATCAGATATAATACAATTTTCCTCTAGAGCTAGCTTTAAAAGGAAGAAAAAAACACAACAAAAACCACACAACAAAAAACCCACAAAAACCAACTAAACAAAAAACCCACCACCACTTTTTTTCTCTCTGGGCAAGTCCCTTCTGTTCATGTACCAGTGAGTACTTAAAAACAAAACCTGACTTCAGAATCTCCCCATTGTATGAGAGTCTAAACGTATATATTTTTAGTCATTCAAATTAGCTATTCTTGCAAAACAAATAGCATCCTGTGATCTTACTATTGAACTAAAAAAAGATTCTGCAGCTGCTGTTGTCTTAGTGTAATCCCTGTACATTTGTCATAAGAAAGAACAATCAACGTTATACAAGATCCAGAAAGAGGAAGGAAACAAAGGGACTCTTTCTGTTTTCAATAAGAACTGCTGGGACCTCATTGGAAATTCTGTTAGCTATGTGGTAACAGACAACTTTTGATGTCTTTGAACATATCCTGCCATTGTCCAAAGAGGCTGTGGCCCTCTTAATTTCTGAAATTAGAACAAAAATATAGCTGTTTGGAAAACCAAAATCATATCCAGGATTTTGGGGGTAATATTATGATGTTATTTGGACAAATCTAAAAAAGTTTTAAATGTTATGATTTAGTTCCTTTCCTGTGCATTAATGGTTTGCCATAGAAGTGTCATCTAGAAGTAGTATTTCATGTTTAATGCCACGTCTGCTTGATTGCAGGTCATGGAGACAGGCATTTGGTCACCTAGCAAACTTGCAAGGGCAATAGGGAGGAAGGCATATTGCACTGCTGTTTGCTGGCATGATGCTTCGTATCTGTCTTAAACCTTTTGTGTGAGCATCTCCAGTTTTCATATTTGAGTAAATATGTATCTTAGAGACGGATATTAAAAAATGAGATCAAACTCGGTGGTGACTGAAATGTTAAACTTTAATTTCACTCTTTGTGTAGATTGATCCTAGTTTCTGATTATTTAGAAGGGGATTATATTTCGTGTTTTACCCTTGAATGGTGGGTAGGCGCAATAACTGGGATGATACTATATGTAACAGGAGATTTAACTAGATTCTGTGAGATACTGGGCAACTTATTTGCATTCTGGGTTAGGAAGTAATGCAGAGAAATTGCAGCAATGTCTTGCTGCTTCCTCCTTTCCTGTAAGTGGAGTCTTCATTGTGGCTTGCCAACTGACTGTAATCCAGAAGAGGAAAAAGTACAAGATGAGAGGAAAATCCATTTGAACTAATCATATACATGTTCTTGGTAGGAAAATATGGTCATATTAAAGCACACTAAGCTAGTTTTTGTTCCAGTTGCACACACAGCATTTTCCACTCACTACCATGAATACTTTGTCTATGTGCACTCATAAAAAGGGCTCTTGTAGCCCATGCAGGAAGCTCAGAGTTGAAAAGTGCTTCGGAACAGAAAAATGCCAAAGGAAATAGTAAGTTCAACCCAAACTCTGCAGGGGCTTGTCAGTACACTGGGTTTTGTGGGGCTTAATGGTAAAGCTCATCATGTCATTGGATACCAAAGTAAGTGTTTCACAAGTGAGTAAAAGCTCCCCAGGTTCTTCTGGTAAAGCTTTACATTTCAGTGAGGCTTCAACAGAAATTCTCCTCATAGTTTACTCAGAATTCTCACTCTCTGAAACTGTACAGGCTTTGCTGAAGTTGCTTTCAATACAGCTCATGGATTTGGAGACTAGTGCTGACTACTCCCAAGTAAAAATTCCAGTTAAACTCTTTCAACTTACGTGCTGCAGCTGTGAAGCCTTCCCCTCCCCCCGCTTTTTTTTCCTCCGTCTGGCTTGTACCCCTCTCTAAGTCAGAGAGAGGAAGTGGGATAAGAGAACTTTAGTGCCCTGTAGAAGCAAAGGACTTGTTGCACGTTCCTCTTGTTCACAGATCACTTAATTTACCCTTACCATGCGTTAAAGGAAAGGTTGTGCCTTCTTAAAACTCCCCTGAGTCTCTGGCTTCCTTTATGTTGAAGGGAAAATGCCATAGATGATGAAACAGACATAAAGATTTTTTTTTTTTTTAAATATGCCCGGGACCATGATGGAGTTTTGAGGATCTCCTGTCATTCCTGTAACATTCTTTTTTCTTTATGTGTGGTTTTCTGGGTCAATGAGTGGGGGTTCTCCAAAGACACAGGATTAAGATACATAGGGTCTTTTCCTTGGAGCTTGACTAGAACACAAAGTAATAATTAATCTCTTCACTTCATTCCATTTTCTCCCTCCCTCCTAGTTCTGCTTGTCAAAAGCTGATAAAGAACAATATGAAAAAGAAGAGAGACCAGAATCCCAGCAGGAGATACTGAGAAGAGCTGCTAAAGACTTGCCTATTTATACGACAACAGCATCGAGAGGTGAGATATAGAGATAATTCTGTGCTTCTGAAGCTGCTGTTTTAAGTCAGTGAAATTCATTTGATGTCACTGCATGAACAATCTATTAAGCACATATTGCAAAGGCCATGACCTTGTTTTGTTATTTGTTTGGGCTGGGTTCCCCCCACACGCACCCAGAGGAAACTGGAATCCTTTGTCTGAGGATCTCAACATGTAGCCAGTATTTGGAATTAAAAAAAAAAATCCTCTTCTAGCAAGCAGATAGATGACAACATTTATGTCTAATTGTGGCTATAAAAAATAAACATGGCAAAGAAATACAGCTCGTACAGCTAGAAATAGAGAAAATTGAACTTTTTACTCAATTTTATAATCATTTATATCCCCCTTTAAACTTCTTTTTCTGAGATGTATCAGTTAGCAGGAGGAGAAACACCATACTGAAGGCTAGAAATTAAGACTGAATAAATGTTGTTTCATTCCCATCTGTAATTCAGTACAAAGCCAGTTATGAGCTATTTCTGTATTTGCCTTTAATATGTATAGGCATTCTTATTCCAACTTATATATGAATGATCTGTGAAACTGCTGCCTTATACATATGTATATTCTTTAAAAATCTAACTTTTATATGTATATATATCTGTTTCTCTTTCTTGAAACTAGCAACCCTGCAGAGTTTTCCAAAAACATAAGATACTCAGAATAACTGTTACCAAAGTTTACTGTGACTTTCCAAACAAAGTCTTAAGGACACCTGGCTTTTTTGAATACAAGCCCTCCCTTTAAGGGAATCCCAGTCTTAAGTTCCTGGAGTGGTCTGGGAAGCTCTTGCCAGCTCTTAGCAGTTCTGCTTAGCTGTAGGTGTTGGCTTTCCTCCTCCTTTCAGACTGCCTGTGCTGCTGTCTTATTCCCATTGAGAAGAGCCTGAAGTCTTGTTTAAAAATATCCAGGAAAGATGAGGGGAGGGCAGGAAGCTCTTTAAGATTCAGTTCATGTTAAGGGGGAAAACATTTGTAAAATTAAATGAGTTCTAATGACTTGACCCTTGCCACTTGAATGCAGCAATCAGATACTGTGATCGATGCCAGCTAATCAAACCTGACCGCTGCCATCACTGTTCTGCATGTGACATGTAAGTTACTGAATCTGAAATGATGGATTTTCTCTCTCTTGCGATCATGACTTTAGTGTGTTCGTGTCTTCAGTGTGTCAGCCCTTGCATAACAGCAGGTTTTACTATTTGTTCCTCTCTTAGACCCTCAGTACCTGGATTTCATGAGAGCAAAGTTCCTCCTGTTGGTGCAATATTATTATTGCAGCGCCATTATCCAAAGTGGCAAAACTTCTTAGGCAACCTGCTTGTAGCTGTGTAAAACAGTGCCTATATTTAAAAAAAAAAAAAAAAATTAAAAAAAACAGCGATTGAAAGAAAGTAAAGAAAGGCAGGTCTGAGATACTAGCACCAGCAAATGCTTATTATAGAACTCTTACTGTATCTTGCTTCTGCAGCCTTGAAACGGATGTGTGCTACTAATAATGCTAAAAATCTTTATCTCAAAGATTGACAGTGGAATTACATGCGTTAACCATTTAAAAGACACCACTGCTATTCCTTAGCCTCATTCTGAATCATCAGAGAAATCTGTAAGGGCACTGAAGACTTGAGGCTATGAGTGAGACTTCAGTAGGCTGAGCTTGAGGAAATCTAGTTAACTAAAGAACCTAATACACATCTTTTGGCTAAAATCAAATTTATTAGCAAATACAGTGAATGTGTGTCTGAAATGTCTAGTATCTGTCCTTATACTAAAATTGGATGAAAATGGCATGTGGACTATTCAAGTTACCCGCTGTGCTGCTGTTTTCCTCAATTAGCTTTAAAAAACAAAAAAGCAAGCGGCAAACAAAAAAACAGTAGTTGAAATAGCCCTAAGGTAGATTTAGTTGCAGTTAATGTCAGGCAAACGTACCTTATCCACGCAACTCTAAAGGGTCCTTTGGATTTGTTTTCTTTTGATGTGCACATAAAACTGGTGTGGCTTAATGAACTGTACATGGTGTTACTCAGTAATGCTCCCCATGTTAATTTAAGAGACTGTCTTCATAACTCTTCTGAATCTCACTTGGTCCTTTTGGGTAAAAGGATGGCTGTTACAATACAGAAAATCGGCATGATTGAGAAGGATTTGAAAAAGATACAGTGGGGCAAAACACTTAAAAAAATCCCAAAACAAAACAACCCCTGAACCTATAGAAGCTAAAAGTATGTGTCTTGGAAAGAAAATGTATTTTTTGCTTTAACTTCCCGGAAATTCTGTCTTTCAGATGTGTGCTAAAAATGGACCACCACTGTCCATGGTAAGTTTATAAAAACAAAATAAAAGATCAGTGTACTAATGATGAATTAGATCCTACATGATGAATTAGATGCTGCTTTAAAAAATGCAACTTTTAAGTAAAACTTGATTTCCACAGAACTTCTTGAGGTTTTAATATGTGAAAATAAATCTTGTCCCTAATGTGTGTTGCAACATAGAGTTGTAGGGCCAGTAGCCCAAATCATGCAGTTTCTCCTTCTGCAGAGAAACCCTGGCATTAACGAGACCTATGAGAAATAGCATTTCTTTCTTTTGTTTAGTTTGGTGTTGGTACCAGGAGAGGAGATACCCACTATACTGTGAAAATCAATTCTCGATTCTAGATGATACGTAAGACCCACTCAGACAGTTACTCTTCTGCAGTTTGTATTCACTGGTAGTCCGTAAAAATATTATCTGCTGTCACTATAAAAGTACTGCTGTCAGTAGTTGACTTGCAGGTGGTTTTGTAACCAAAGCAACATCCACTGAAATTGATGGAGAGGCTCATATTATCTTCCACAATGACTGCAATTAGTTCATAGTGTGTGAGGCGCTTCCTATACAGGCTGTATGTATCATACGCTTTGCCAGCTTGTGTCCTGTCCTGTAGAACTTCATGGTGGGGCAAAATTTATGCGAGGGGCCTGAGGAAAGAGACTTCATTCAAATTGGTGGCTTAAAATGCTTCTGAAACACTAGTGACAGATTGTTTTGGACATACCACTGACATCATACACACGTTATGCTCTGCAAAAGCTGAATGTATTGGGTTTTATTTTATTTTATTTTTTGTATATCATAGTAACCTCTTTCTCTTTCCCCTCCTTCTAGGGTGAATAATTGTGTGGGATTTTCTAACTACAAATTCTTCCTCCTGTTTTTAATGTATTCCTTACTGTACTGTCTGTTTGTTGCTGCTACAGTCTTGCAGTACTTCATAAAGTTTTGGACAGTAAGTTCTAAGGCTTTTTTTTGTTGTTTTTCATTTGTTTAATCTTGCATGTGTTATTGGAGGCTGCATCAGCATGTTGTCACTCACCATTTACTCTGTTCCATAGTTCATTACCATTAACAGCATCAATCGAAGTGACTGAAGCAGGAGAACCTTCTGAATATTAATGAATTAAATGTATTACACTGCCCAGGATGAGTAATTGGGGGAAGAAGCTCCAATGGGGACAGTATGCAATTTCTCCCCTCCTTCAAAATCGAGTGGCACTGCAAAGGTTTTATTGAGACTATTGGATATAGAGATGTAGATATAGAAAGAACTGGCTATATTAAACAATTACGTATATATGTATGTATATACATACACACACACGTGTATGTAAAAATACTGACAAATGTGAAATATAAGTAACAACTTTGTATCTTCCTAGACTTGTTTATGGATAATCTGCTACCAGATAAGGCAGATTAATTTCTTGGGAACTGACCAAGCTCTGTTTTGGAGTCCCTACATAGGCGTGTTTGAACTTGATACTAGTGGCTTTTATTGATCTGATATGGGTAGAATGCTAAGATACATACAGTGTTAATGATACACATCTTCCTTGCAACTATTATCAGTTGTCAAGTGATCAATACACATAAATGCAACTTACTAGATTTAATACAATTTATGTGAAGGGCAAGCATCCTTGTACGTCAGTGTTATATTCCTCCTATCAGGTTTGTTCCAGTCACATTCCAGGCTGAACAGTGTCTTCTGGTGGTGTTCCCTTTCATCTCCAAAACCTTGTACTGTGCTTTCCTGTCTCTACACAGAAGAGCAAGCATCAGAATTCTCTTAATCAGTTTCCATTAACTAGCATGGGAAAAATCACTGTAAGTGGAAGGCCCTCCATCACATTTTTACAAGTAAATAACAACACATATATTTCTTAGATGCTAGTTGCTGTCAGAGCTGGGAAAAGCAGCCATTATCTGTAGCTGTAGAAATAATCTTTATTGGAGCAAAAGGATGTTGCCATGTCAGTGTAAGAGAAGCTTGATCATGTATTCAGAATAGCTGTACTTTGAGACACTTGGCATTAGACAGGCAAGATAACTGGTGCAAAAAGTACCTACATTTGTGTTCATCTAAGCCTACGGGTCTGATCTGCCGAAGTACTGTTTCTTTTTGTCAGTTCTGTATAGCAGGCTGACACTGGAGAGCAAGGAACTATGTGGGAATTGAGCTGTCAGTATTGTGTGAGATGAAAGCCATAAATATATTTATCAGTCATAGCTGTAGCTTGACAGATATTTCAAATGAAATGGTCTGATTCTGCTGTTCAGTCTTGCTTGACTGTAAATAGTTAATTTTTTAATTTGTGAATGTGCCACTCCCAAACATCTGCCTGGCTGCTTTTCAGTGCTTTGTATGCAATTTCTAATGTAACTGTAGATTCACTCCTACATATTTACCAGTCAGTGCTTGAGCAAAGAAAATTAATTTGCGTTGTCACCTCACTTCATAAGTGTTAGTGCAACAAAAGTCTGCAGGACATCTGACCACAATGAACATTTAATACTAGCATTTGCAACAAGCCTCTTCCAAAGCCCATCGGACACAATATTGAAGTAGACCCTTAAGCAGAAGAAGTAAACTTAAGAGGGATTTTCTTTTTTTAATGATCTAGTTGTTTAAAGTGCTTCCTGCAAGAATGGGCTACTTCTGAAATGTGACAATAGACAATGTAGTTGTGTGCTTGCACTTGTTGCTTTCATTTCTGGTTACATCCAAGACAGAATCTGGTGATGCCGTGATCTTATCGTTACAGTAGATGTCTGACTCACCTTACTCATATTAAATCACTCATTCCACCAAGCTAATATTCCTCTGGTATTATAATAGCCTGATTAAAGTAGACTATCAGAAAGAGGCGGCAGCATCATAATCATGTAGGCTTGCAAAATTTAGTGTGTCTCTAGTATGTAAGCTTTTACGCAAGTGCTGTTGACTGCAGAATAGAGTCCTGGAAGCTTCTCTCTACATCTGTATCCAGATCAGAGCAGAGTATTACTGATGCGTTCTGTCTGTAGACTGCTTCAGGATATTGCTAATGCTCAGCATTGTCTGCTATAGCATCAGACTGATTACTGTTTTGACATTTTCTGTTGAGACTCTCTAGGTGGTGTTTTTTCCCCCCCCAAGCTTGTCTACTAGAAATGTTATAGTATACCTTCAGAAGATAGTGTTTCTTTTTTTTTTTTTTTTCAGAGAAAGCATGCAACAAACTGCTGTATATATCTAGTGTTGGGATGGAAGATGAACTGCTTCTTGGGGAGTGTAGCCTTGGTCCCTTCAGAACTTGTAGTAATGATGTTGTGAAGGTGTATGTGCTAACTGCCCAAATTTTAGCAATCCGTTGTTTTGCACTGTTAATACTTGCATAGAGACACGACACACAGACTTGCAAACATTGAGAGACGTGCCACCTACCTACCTCTTCTGTTGAAAAAAGTCTTTGTGTTTCCCACTTGCACATGTAAGACTTTTACATAGCATCTTTCACGCTCAATGCAGAAGTGCTAAAGAAAGATCTCAATACTGTTCATACAGCGGTGGAACAGCCACACAGGCTGTAAATGTTTACCACAGGCTCACACGCTGATGCAGATATTAAAATCTGTTTTGTAGATCAAGGGAACCTGAATGACTCCTTTTTTTATACTCATAACTGCTTTTCCTATACTCATGGAATTTTTATTTGTACCTAGGAAGTTGTTAAAGATCAGCAGATAAAACCTCAGTTTATCCAAATGTATTTGACACAAACACCAGCGCTGGCTGAACGCCCAGTCCTTGATGCCTTGTTTACATAGTGCATGGTGGTACTCTCATTCTTGCTGCACTCCCTCCCCCTTGAAACCTGTATATTTTCCAGCTGTTTTCAGTGTCTTTCATTGTCATCCAAATTATTTTGGCAATCCTGAGTATAGCTAATTCAGGGATGTGATACGTGTTCCAGGTGGATGGCACAGGCTTCGGCAGAACTTTGGTTCTATTAACAAAAAAAAACAACCCACAACCAAAAGCAAGAGAATGATTCCAGATCCTTAGTTAGAACTCATTCCTCTTGTATATACACATAAGGACCTATCTTCTGATTTTTTTTCTACATTTAAGCTAGACCTAGCTACTAAAAAATGAGTAATGAGTCAAGCTCTGACAGCACTTTTTTTGTTGGGGGTTTTGTTTGTGGGTTTTTGTGTCCTGACATATGTTGAAATGATTCTGTGCTTGTGAAGGAGCTTGTAGGGGACGTTTTAGAGCAGTGACTGGCTCCAGTCTATTAGATGTGCTAAGTAGCCCAGATTTTATTGCGCAAATTGCTTCCCTTTGTAGCTCCGCAGGTCTCTCACCTGCAAGTCTCTGCTTCTGTGCTGCTGCTGCTGCTGAGGATAATGATTTTAAATAACTTAGGTCCGAAGTTTCGCTCTCTTCTCACATGCTGTGGCATGTGGACTGCTGCTAGAACACAACTGTGAATAAGCCTGTTATACACACTCAAAGCCTGCATGCTTCCCTCCAGCAAGGAATTGTCTGTTTTTCAGTTCTGCAACTGTCATTCAAGAACTTAAAACCAGTGGTTGAAACTGGGTGGTCAGAAGACGTAAATGCTCCCTGGGGATCATGCAGATCAATGGTGCATAATTCAAAAAATCCTTCTCTGGGTTATAGAGCTACTGTTTTAGGAATATGCAACTGGCATAAACTTGTATTTTCTGGACAACGGAAAACACAAAGACTGAGCTGCTAGTGCTCTCTGAGCTTCAAAATCAAGTGGCCTGAGAATTCTTTATAGAGAACTATTTTGTTGAAATATGCAATTCCAAAAGAGTCATAAAAATAGAAGTTAAAAAAATCAGTTAGGAAGCTGGGAAACACTGCAGTGTGCTTGGAGGTAGGAAAAATCATCATAGCTTTAACATGAAGCTTAGGAATAAGCAGCAATTGGAGTATGTATTTTGCTAGCCTTGATTTCAAAGGATTGCAAAACACAACATACCCCCACAGCAGAGGAGAGAAGGGACTGTTGCACAAACTGTCTAAGCAAAACTGCATTCAAAAAAAGGAGGCATTAAACAAGGAAACTGAACTTAGATGGCAGTTCAGAGAGCTGGAGTCTGCTATCATTTGCTTACTCCAGCGTGATCTGATGGTAGCCAGCATTTTTGAAAATGCTGTGTGTATCTGTCCAACTCCAAGGTAAAAGCCCGAGCTCTCTCTAGGCTTTCTGCACAGATTAGAGTAACTTAAAAGCCATGCGTCTTGCCTACAACAGATTCATTACGTGCTAGCATCTTAGCTAAGATGGCTAATACCACTATACCACTCTTCAGGTATAAAGTTCAGAATTTAAAAGCTAATTTAAACTAAGCTTTCCTGTTCCTTGCTTTATTTTCTTAAGTACTGGTTCAATTTCGGATGTTTTGCTAAAGATACATCCCACAAACAAATCTCAATATTGAAAGATATGGGGAAGAAACCCCATACTGATGTGTTATGGGTTCTTTTTTTAAAGAAAATTATGCAAAGAATGGCAATCTTTTTTTATTGTTTTGACTGAAACTACATCTGATGGTAATAGATATGTTCTGAAGTCAGAAATATTATGTAGTTTATAAACTACTGCTTTATACCTCTGGAGTATTCTGAGCTTTTCAGACCTTTACAAATGGTTCCATCATGCAGAATATTCACATAAACCTTACTTGTGATGCAAACAACTAGCAAAGAACGCATCTGGTGTAGTCATGCTGTTCAAGCTGAGGAACCTCTTGAAAGTGATCCAGCCACAGTCTGAATAGCAGTACTTCTATGCTTCAGTAGAAAATTTCATGCCTTGGAAGTTAGTAGTGTGCTCTTATGTACTCTCCCCTCCGTTCTCTTGGAGAACAGGGGCTAAGGCTGCTGATGGGCATTGGAACTCGGCACGTCCGAGAGCACGCGTGCACACCAACCATTTCTTTCTTAACAAAGCCTGTGCTGTTTTCAAACACTTCGTCTTAACATAATACTAGTGTTTAATAAATTGTCTTTGTTTGCGCAAAGCTTTGCCGCAGGAAAGCTGCAGAGAATTGTCCAAAGGTAAAATCCAATATTGCTGTAATTACTTAAATACTGTTCCTACTATAATTTTTCTAATCCAGTCATTCAGGGTAGCTATTTACACCATCACAGAATGAAGGAGACTTGTAGTCTGTTGCCTGTGAATATAGGCAGTGTACAGGGATATAGATATACCTACATGCACTTGATGTTAATTGAAATGTGCTTTAGTCTTAAAAAATATCAGCCTTAGATTAGTGGGTATACTGAGTGAGATAATGGAAAAAGTAATGGCAAAAATGCTAACTAAAAAGCTGAATAAAAATAGCCTTTCTGCTTTCATAGTGCTGTTAAAGGTCAACTACTTAAAAGTACTGTGATTTTGAGGATATAGAACTAGAATAGCATAGTTACAAATCCCATTGGCCTCTTGAAAGTGCAAGCCTAAAAATAGTTGGGGTTGGGGGTGGAATCATTTAATATGGGTGGGAGGTTATTTTTTATATGGTGGTTGTACTGAAATTGTTTTTCATGTAGATCTTCTGGTGAATCACTTCTGCCTGGTCAGACACGGCAAATTCGTTTTGCTAGGTACATGCTGGTTGTTGCTTAAACCTTAGAGATCATCAAAAATTGAAGACCTGTCCCAGGTCTTGTCTAGGAGTTGTTCAGTCTTGGAAATGCAGTATGACAGCTGTTTTCCTTTTATGTTCCTTACACTGGTTCAGAAGTAGGTTCGGTATTATTACCTTGCCAGGAAAGGGTTTGGAAGTTTTTGTTGTATTTTCTTCCCTTCAAAGAAAGTGATTTTGGACATGTGTCTCTTTGGGTGTGGCTGCACAGTTAACATTTTTTACTATAGGAAACTTTTTCCTTGCCCCCTACTGTGCATTTAAAAAACTAACCCTCGATTAGCACCCAGTGCTATCAAACAGATGGAAATGCACTCAAGCTACTAAACTCGGATGGAAGGGTGCTTTTTTTTTTTTTTTTGTGAAAAGTGAGGTGAAAGACCTATAGGAGAATGGGTGTGGCAGAAAATGTTTAGCGGTAATACTGCATTAGTTGCTAAAAGTGTTAACGTATTAATCTCTTTCTCTCTTTCTCCCCAGAATGAATTGCCAGATACCCATGCAAAATTCCACGTACTATTCCTTTTCTTTGTGGCAGCCATGTTCTTCATCAGCATACTGTCACTCTTCAGCTACCACTGCTGGCTAGTTGGCAAAAACAGATCAACCATAGGTCAGTTAATTGGAATATGAAACTGTTCCTTGCCCAGAAAACCAACAAGTCGATGTGAATGTGAGGCATACAGGATATGCCATCACATAGAGATGGAATTTTTAAATATTGTGCAATAAGAAGCATGTTTGGTGAAAATAATTAATGGTGAAATATATGGGTAAATGAAGCATGTGTAGGGGTCTTCTGCTGGAGCCAAGCATGTGGATTCATGATAAATGTTAACTTCTTTTGTTTGTATTTTTGAGATCTCTGAGGCACTGTGCATTTTTGTTGTGGTTTTATATAGTGTTAAGTATGTAACACAGTTGCTACTTGCCTATAACTGTGTTATAATACTTTGAGTAGCTGGGTGGCCCCAGCCAAGGTGAAGGCTCTACTCTATATGAACATGCTACACTTTGAACTAGATCCAAAAGTGTATTCTTAAATCCTGTGAAATAAAATGGACCTCGCTATTAGGAAGTGGCTTGTAAAAGCAACGCAGTAAAAATGGAAACACTGATGCACATTTCCTAAATAGCAAAAGAGATTCCTGTAATTTCTATGCCTAAATGTTTTAAATGGCATTGACCAGCATAAACAAGTTACGTGCATTAGTTAAAATAGCTGAAGTTCTTGCTAAAGCATTTTTGAAAGTGTTTTTAGCGGGTGGGGGATGCGGGGACTGGTGGGTATTTCCACAACTGAGTAAGTCAAGATCTCATGCCTTTCAGTGGAAGTTAAATTTCTGTCCTGAAAATTAAGTGGGTTAGTTGAAACTGAAATAATTTTCAAGTTGCTAGATTTTTTTGATGCAGGAAAAGGAATTTTTTTGATTGCTTGACAGGAGGATTGTTTGAGTCCTTTTTCTATTGACATATCTACAGCTAAGGAATATTCACAGTCTCTTTTTTAGCTTTGAAGAAAATTTTAACGTGTTCCTTGCCCAAAAGTCAGTGGTCATAATTGGCAACACAGCCAGTACTTTATTTACTTTCTGGATCATGCTTGTAAAAAGAGAAGTTGTTGCTATGGTGAGAGCAGTGAGTCCTCTCGGTTCTTGGCCAAGAGTGTAACCTGACTGACTAGAAAAATGGTGGTGGTTTGCTGTAGTTCATGGTGTGTCTGTGTTTCTAATGTAATAGATATTATCTTTTTCTGATACCATGGGATGCTCTTAATTCAACTTCAGACGTTGACACAAGTGGAAAAAACTATCCTGTATGAGTTTATGTCCAGTAGTGCTTATGGTAAATTGCTTCTAGAAGAGGAAGTCTGCCCTAAGAAGGCTTCACAGGGTGATGTAGTATCTTTGGCATGCTGATGGTGCTTAGCTCTGTCTCAGACCTTATGTTAAATGTAAAGAGAGAAAGATGACTGTTCTGCTTATGTGAACTTTCTTACCTTCCATTCCCCCCGCCCCCCCCAATATACATCAGGATCATCTCAGCTTGCCCAACACTGTTTTAACAATAGAGGAGTTTGAGCCTGTCTATTCGTCTTCCCTGACTCCTTATCGCTCTAGAGATATTGCATGTTTTTCTTTTACAGAAACATTCCGTGCACCCACATTTCGAAATGGCCCTGATAAAAATGGCTTTTCTCTTGGATGCAGCAAAAATCTGAGGGAGGTTTTTGGAGATGAAAAGAAGTATTGGCTACTCCCTATCTTTACCAGGTATTCAGTCTGAATGGGAATGAATTGGGGGAATAAATTGATTCCATGACTTTCACCTTGCTTCCCCTTCTCTTCAAAAACAAAACACAACTGAAAAGCCATCTTGTAAACCCTGCACAATGAATACTGGCGTAGGGAAAATGTGCAGGAGAAAACTGAGTAAACTCTGCACAGGGTTTTTGTTCAAAGACAAGAGTCTCACTGAGAAGGGCCTTCTAAATATGGAAGTTTGGAAAGCTTTGAGAAGTGTATTTCAAAAACTGTACACCTCTTGCTGGTAGTATTAGTGTCTGATTATAGAGCAGAAATCAGCAACTCACAGGAGATCAAAATCCTTGAACTTCAGCTACACTGAAACATCAGTTTACAAACACCCCCTCTTACCCCTGAAAAAAATTGACAGCTTTACTGTTGCTGTAGATGACACTTTCAGTATTGAAAGCCACCTGAGAAAGTGCATGTAAATAAGCAGCAGTGCAAAAAAAAAATTCTGATATGATGCAAAATACTGGTTTTAAAATTTCAGCCGAGCCAGTGTTAGGGAGTTGCAGACAAGCGTCAGAGAAGCTTGATGAAGCAAGACTGACCTGCTGCCCACTCCCACCACTCCACAAAAGCAGCAGAACAAAGTATGTGCTGTGTTTCAACACTGCTTTTGAGGGATTGTGTGTCAGTTGGTGAACCCATTTGTGAAGATGAGGTCTGGTAGCAAACAGCAGAGGTAATAAAGAGATCTTAAGTTGCCTCAGCTGTTTGCGCAACTACCATGACTTTTCATGTGATTAAAAAAAGACAGAAGCTATATTGTAGATGGATCAGTCTGTTTTGCCACCACATTTTATCCTGATTAAACTTGCTTTAAAAGAAGGCTTAGCTAACCTCAAAGTGATGGGTGGAGGGGAAAGCATGGCCACCAGAATATTATTTGTGCTACAGCTTCTGGGGTTATAAATACCAGATAGTCTGACCACCTGCGCATGGTGGTTTGGGGGAGGACTAGGGCTACAGAAACACAGTGATGTTTCTGAAATACATAGACTAGTGCTGTGCTCAGCAATCCATCCTGAGTGACAGGGTGGGAATCATTTGAGCTCCAAGATTTAATTAACTGATTATCCAGCTTAGTGGTAGAACTGCTTTGCTCAAGTCTGCAGTTCAACACTGCACTCAGTAATTGATTCAAACCTGTAGTGTTTGCCTTTTGCATGCTTGCTTGTTCCGTTAATTTAAGTCAACTACAAACAGTGATTTGAATCTTTGTTTCTGGTTTAGTTTGGGCGATGGGTGTAATTTTCCAACTCGTTTGGTGGTTATGGATCCAGAGCAACTTGCTGTCTCAAGCCAAAATGAACCTGCCAAAAGGTAACTATAGCATTTAAGATACTGATCTACTCTACTTCATCTGGAGAAAAAAATGTTTCAAAATTATTTTTAAATTTTTTATACTTCTTGTCATCTTCAGAGTTTGTAAGTCTTCAGAGAAGGACAGAATGGATCAAGACTTAAGAAATGGTGCTGCTTGATGCAGAAAGTCTGTTTCTTGGTTTTGACCTATAACAGAGGCTATGGCTCTAAGGAAACAGTAATACAGAAAGTAAGAGAGCTTACTGGCTCTTAACAACGATCAGAAAAGTCCTAAGGAAGACTGAATAATGATCCATGAGGGGAAAAAAAAAAAGGTTAAGATATTTTTTTGAATGAGAGAAAGGCAAGGTATTATTTGTATTTCACTTCCTCCAGCATTCTTAAACAAGGCATGCTGAGACACAGTTTGCAAGAGAGGCAGATCACTGTGGCTATTGCTGGTTTTTAGCACTGGAGGGTTTTTAGCTCGTTACCTTTTATCCCTCTAAATTTGCGTGGTTTGTATCTTCAGTGTATTTTCAGGAAGCCTGCTTTGGATTCAAAGACACAGGAGTATGTGAAACTTCTGGCGGTGTTTGCATTTGCCCTTTTAGAAGTCTTCTGTATAGTTTGGTGAATTTGTAGCTGAAGGTTGTTGTCAACAGCGGTCACCTGAGTTATTAGGCATTCGGGGGGTCAGAGGCAAGACTGAGAAGTTACACAAGAGCAGGACCCTTGTGCAAAACAGCAGACTATCCTTTTGCATTAGGAGGATGTTCAGCAGAAAGCCCTAGCGTTTACTGATGGGATAAGATGGCACTATGTTGTTCTTCCAGACAGTATTGGTTAGGTTTTCTTTTTAACTGTGTGGCAGTAGCATTGTTGTCAGTATGCCATTTCTTGTCTATCAGTCTGTGCTTTTTTTCCATTAGAACTGTGGGTGGCCTATGTCAGGTACGGGTTTAGACTGATGACTGGCACACGCTTAGAGGAGAATTAGGGTTGGGGGCAGGGGACCATTTTTAGCTGGCAGTTGTAGGAGTTTTTGTTTGCTTTGCACGTAAGTAACTTCACTACTCTAGAAATGTCTGAAATAAGCAGCTACTGCTATTACAGAATTCCTGTTGACTTTGCTTACTTTTCAGCTCTGGAGCCAATCAGTCCTTTCCTCCTCGACCACTCAGTGAATCACAAAATCGATTGCTAGCCAGTGACAGTCAGTGGGTGGAAAGTGGCCCTGAAGAGGAAAATGTTAAATCAGGTAGCCTGCACTGTAACACTTCTAATGATTCTATGGTTTTCTTTGTGGTGGGTGTTTCCCCTTTTTTTTTCTTTTTTTTCTTTTTTTAAGGCCTAAAAGTTCTTAGGAATTGGTAGAAGAAAATTTGTTCTGTAGAATCAAATCAGCATGTTTATAAATTAAGGCTAAATTGTGACTCATGGTCTAATCCAAACTGAGTTATTGCACTAATATAATGGATAGATAATTCTCGCTTTCTCACTTCCTCTTCTAAGATTTTGTATCTTTCTACATTTGATTAGGGGGAGGAAAATATTTTTCTAAAATAGGCACAACACGATAAATGTGCTTTCTGGTTTGAAGTCTTTGCTATTTGTTGTGCAATCTGTCACATAATTGAGATTCTCTCACATTTTAGGTGCAAAAAAACATATTATAGTTTCATTGGAAAGCTGATCTCAGCTTATTACTAACCAACCATCTCAGTGAGAAACAGGTAAGACCAATATAATTGATTGCTGTTTCTGTATGTGTTGGAGTAAACTAAAATAGACGTCTTGAAGTCAAAAGTCACTAGTCATGGAATGCAGAGGAGTCCTCTGATGTTGGATGAGTAATAGAAAAGTCTAAATAAAACTCAGAATGGCTGTCCAGAAGACAAGAATGGGAGTAATGCTGTAGTGCAGGAAACATGGGCTGGCTAGATTGGAGATGAGTCGGACTAATCCTGTAATTTAGAGTGAAGTGGGTAGTGCTGGATTTGTTACCTGACCAGGGAAAAGAATCTAATCTGCTAAATAGGCAATTTCAAGGTGAAGTCCTGTCTAGAGGAAGCAATTTTTTTAAGGAACAACTCCTTAACTGTCTTTTTCGTAATCGTACATCGGTGGGCTGTGCTCTGCTCTTATACTTTAAGAAGCTGTGTGCACACAAGGAAGGAAGGTCAATAGGTAAATACAGGTTTCTGCATACAGACTGTTTTGTCACACTTGGAATCAACAGTGATCTTTTATGTAAGAGCTCGGTGCACACTTTGCATTCAGGAAATACAGTGAGTGCTGCTGCATATATGAAAACTCCCCTTGATGTATTTCCAGTGACTAAATGAGACATCTGTATGTTGACTTCATGCTGTGGTGAGCTTATAAGCTCCTGTTAAATATTTCGCTCTGGAAGAGAAACAAATCAACTAGCAACCATAGGTGCTGAGGGCTGGGTCATTCACCTCTCACTGTCTTTTTCTTTTTTTTTCCCCTCCCACCACCACCACCCCCGGGGAAAAAAAAAAAA
>RSEF01000001.1:204280577-204333409 GCA_003993805.1 Himantopus leucocephalus | reverse complement strand
TTAAAGGTCCCTTCCAACCTAGACAACTCTATGATTCTATGATGGATGTCACACCTGAACACTGGGGCTGGTGGCTCTGCTGAGACAGCCCAGGGGGCAGTTGTTCCTGGGGAGTCCTTGATTTGCGTTCCTGCCTGCCATTGTGCCCCTGTGCTCCTCTGGGCATGTGGAGATGGGCCTTTGGTGGGCAGATGGGCCTGGGAGTAGCTTGGCAGGGTATTATTTGGGCTCCTCATATCATTGTTTCTCTGACCTCCTTTGTGGGCGTGTAGGTGAGCTTTTGTCACAGGGAAAAACAGAATGTATGGGGAATCACATTCTTGCTTCACGGATTGAGACAGGAAAACACATTTGCAGAGCTTGTTTTCTCTCTGCACAGATAGCTCAAGCTTCTAATTGGATTTATCTCTGTGCTATGGCTTGTCACATAGCAGGTGTCCTCTTTTACACTATTTGCGTTAACCTTGATTTCTAGTGAAAGAAGTAATGGCTGCTGCATGTGTAAGTGAACACCACTAACATCTGCCCACATGCAAATAAGTTGGAAGAATTAAGCTTTTTGTTGAACACTGTTTTTCAGTGATGTCTCTATCACTTTTTTCAATTTTTATTATTTCAAGTTCAAGCTCTTTAAGGATAAGAGTTTAGCATAAATAATCCTTGACAGCCCAGGGCCCTACCTATTGTACCAACATCTGCTATACATTAATTTTTACAGTATTACCTGCAACAGTGAAATGGAAGCCTGTGCAGTTTCTCTGTGTAGTTTAACATACTGTACAAATTGCAGTCTCATGCTGTGCAAGGTACCCAATATGAACTAGTTTCTCTCTGGTTTTCTCTGTCCTGACTCTTTCTCTAACATATGACTCCAACATCTCTAATGTAGGAGATTAAGTTCTGGTGTAGAGTGTACTTGCATGCTAAAATACTGATAGCTCTGTTTTCTTTCTGAACTCTCTTATGTGAACATGCATATCAAAGACTATGAAGATGAATCTCCAATAAGAGTCTTACATGACCTCCATTGTGAAATCAGAACTCTGAAGGTAAACATCTTAACTTACTTCCTTCTTAAAAAATTGTGGGGGGTGGGAGTTCCATAAACTCATGGTTCTGTTTTGATCATTAAGCCACAATACAACTATGTTAGTCAGCAATTCTGACCCTTGCTTTTATTCATTTATCTCTGAGCCCTCATAATGGCTGTGGATGTCAGGGTAGTGCCCAAAAACTTTTGAGTGACTTACAGTAGATCTAGAACCGTTTATTAGTTTGCAATCATTGTCAGTCAGATCAGCAGGAGACAAAGGCAACAGGGGAGTTGTAGCTGCACCAAGGCATAGGTATAGGGGAGAAGGGTTCAGGAGCAGCAGCTCCCTAGAGAAGAGGTATGCTTGCTTGTGTTCAATGACTAGCACTTAGAATAAAGAAAATCTTCACAAAAGTTTCAGTACCTTGAGCCATTAAACTTGTGAATAATGTTCATTTCTTTCATGGAAGTAGGAAAAATGGGCTCTAGAAATGAGCAAGCGTAGAAATAATTGAGAGGTAAGCTAGAATATAAACTTGAGGTTTACCACCTGCTCTGCATGAGATCTTCGTATATAGGGGAGTAAGAGTCCAAACTAATAGCTGTTATATCATATTTTTATGGAGTAAAAACATATGGTTTTGTTTGAGAGGTTACCAGTAAGTAGTTATCATACTGTGAACTGTCATCTTAGTTTAACTTTTGTAAGTTTTTGTAGACTCATGCCCTATATATTCCTGATATTTTATAACCTAGTTTTGAGGTATAGATAAGACCTAAATTTGCTGCTTATCCTTGTCTGAATTGAAGTTCAATACTTATTCCCAAAACACTTCATGTGTAAACAACTACCTTGTGGTGATTTGAAAACCAATATTTCTACATTTCCCTCCTTGCCTGCGCCCCGAAAGGAAGATGTTAATGCCAGTCTTGGTAAGAGTTGCTCTGAAAAACAAGCAATTCATGACTTTATGAAGGCAAGTGAAATACTGATGCAAAGAAATGCAGCAGATCTTGGAAAAATAAGAAAGCTGTTCCAGAAATATGGCTACAAACCACATGTCAAAGACTCTACAGGTAATATTTCTTGGCAATACAGTATGTGAAGGCAAATGTAATTTTCTAAACGTTGCTCTTTAGCTATGTGTATATTTCTATTAATTAAGAGATCAAGTACATTTTATGTTGATTGCTTTATAATAATATCCAGAGGGTAAAAGATTCTGTTGTTACTGGTGCCATAAGATTAAACCAAAACACAAAAACTTCAACTAGATTCGGGTCTCTTAGCGTGCTTTTAAGTTACTGTATGGAGGTGTTTTTTTTCCTCCAGTAATAGTTATACTCGGAAAACCTGTTAGCAAACATGTTTTGGTAACCGAGAGAACTATGTTGCTTCAGCTTCTCATGCATGGGAGTAGGTTGTAGATGCATCTAAATTGGTTTGTATTCACATGTGATGATTCCATTAACTTAAATCACCACAGAGAAAATCTTAAAATAATGTGCTCCGTAGCAGAAATGGGACACGAGAAGCACATACAGGGATTAGGTGACGCGTGGGAATCTATGAAGCAGCAGTAGCTTGATTGATTGGGGGAGGTATCCTTAATCCAGTCAGAAAGTGCACATGCACCTATGTGAAAAATAGAGACGTGCCAAATGAGTTTGAAATACTATAAATGTCAGTGCTATACCTTACCTCTTCGGTATCGAGGGCCTAATTAATCTTCAAGAAGCCTTTGGCAGGGCACGCCTTAATCTTCCCCTGAGCACTATCCAGTCATTAACACAAAACAAAATTGTGAAATGTGTTCGTGGACCATATTCACCTCCAAATTAAGCTACTACAACTGTTTTACAAAGATATGGCAGAAAGCTCTAATTTTCTAGTACCTTCCTTCCTGTCCTCTCTCTGCCTTTAAAGAAGACTCCAAACAGAGCTACAAGGTTAATTTATTTTAAGATGTATTTTTAAGTGTATCTGAATACGTAATACCAATACATGCAAAAAGGTAATGCCTCTGCCATATTATTTTAAATAGCTTTTTTTTTTTTTCCCTCTGCTTCTCACCTCATGCAGAAATTCACAAATGTTTTGGGGTGTTTCAGTTTAACTAACTACAGAAATGTACAAATTACGTTTGCTTATTTCTTCAGTGGACTCTTCTTGTTACCTAAAAGGCAACCCTCTTTCATGAGTTTTTAGTTGTTGCTTCATAACCTTTCTTCAATATCGTTTTTCTGAAGAATGAGCATTCGAGTACTGTGTGCAGCATTTGCTCTTACCCAAAAACATTTTCAGTTCTATACAAACTTTGTTTTCGTTGTCATTTATGTTGTACGTTTTTAATAAATTTCCACTCTTGCACTGAAATAAAAACAAATAAATATATTTAAGATTAGCACTTCCTGCCTACTCCATGCAGGAAGATGAATTCTACTAAAAATACACTTGTGTAAAAATCTTTCAATTTATTTTTTCCTAGAAATAATATTTACCAAAAGAGTGAAATTCAGTAAATGTGTGACCTATATTATAAATATAGCTTAGCCTGATATGAGCTTTTGATATCTGTTGTAGCTTCAGGTTCAATGCTTTAAAATGAAAGAAGGAATCTATTTTTTAAAATAATAAATTAAAAATTGGGGGAGAAGTCCCAATTTATTTTATAAACTCTTAAAACAGAAACTTCTGACATAACTTTTTTTAATTATTTTTCTCAAACAGAAGAGGAGGAAGAAGTTAACAGTGATTCGACGGTGTCTGTCCAGAATAAACCTGATGAAGAAAAAACAACAGATGATGTACCTCCTGTTCCTGCTTGTACTGAGAAGCCCCTGGTGACCAAAGACCCACTGCGTATCCCCCAGCTTTCTGATTTTGGTCTTTCACAATATGCTTTCTCCAGGCCTTGGAGTGCAGTGAAAGGACAACATGAAACAAATGCACGTCAAGAAAATTCAAAGAACAGATCTCCTCTAAAAACACAGAGCCCCTGTATTTTGCCCAAAACACAAAAATGTATGCTAAAGATGGACGAATTTGAGTGTGTAACACCAAAACTTGAACACTTTGGCGTTAGTGAACGTACCATGTGCATGAATGAAGATTTTACGATGTCGCTTATTCGTAAAGCTGCACAGACAAGCAAGAAGTAAGTAAATTACTTAAGTCCAGATTGTTTCTTTACTGAATTTTCTGTAGTTCCTTCTTGCTGTACTAATTTCTTGCTGCTATTGCCCTTCTCTTTTTCTTCAAGCAGGTCATATGTTACTATCTACAAGCTGGTTAGTCCTGTGTCTTTATTCAACTCTCTACGTGTCTTTTCATGTACCCTTTGCAGTGCCAAATTCTGCCAAGAAATACCTCTCTGATACACTCCTTCCCTTAACTGCACCATGATAAGAATCTTCCATACACAATCTATTTACAAAGGGAAAATGTACAGTATATCTGTGATCTTACACTTTTCTTAACCTTGAATTTGGATTTGAGGATGTGTTGTTTGCAGTAGATATTACCTTGCACAGCCAATTTAAAGGTTTCAAAGCCTTTAGGAATATAGACCCAGAAAAAACTTATAAAGCATTGAGTGAAATCCCTCATTGTAGAAACAATATATTCTCTCTTACATTATCCAGCTCCACCTTACAAGCAGTTACTCTGTTTTTTTTTTCCTCCAGTCTTCTATTGAAAAGACATCTCCAGATTTTCACTGTTCTAATTAAAATTAAAGAAAATAATTTGCAGCAGTGAGGTGTAAAACACCTTAGCAGTAGAAGTATTTTTCTATACTTCTAAGGTAAGGTAGTTCGATCATGTTAGTATTAGCAACACGTTCAATTTTAAAAGCTAACAGTATTTAAGAGAAACTCGCTGTTCAGCAGCTAAATATTTGGTATTTAGAGAAATTGTTTTAAAAAAACAACATTCAAAATAAGTAGTGGAAATAATAATTCAGCTTTTTTCTTTTTTTTTTTTTNAAATTCAGCTTTTTTTTTTTTTTTTTTTTTTTTTAAATCCCTGATATTTGCAATATAGGCACGGGTGTGAAGTTCTTCAGAACCATGCCAATTTAAGTGACTTTGTCCCCTAAAGATCCAGTTTACTGCAATGGTTAAATTTTGAGTGTAATTTTAAGATTACTGGGAAGAAAAGTGAAAGTGAAAATATCTGTTTTATTTTAAAATAGTTTTGGGACCTCTCCTTTTGAATAGTTATGTAAATACTATAATGTCTATAAAGCTTTATAGTATCTGAATTGTAATGACAGAAACTGTTACTGAATCCTGAAAGATATTAATTCAAAAACTGTTCCCTCAATAATATTTTTAATATCGTTTCAGCTTATCACACAATTTAAGTTCTTTTGCTATCTATACTCTTTGTGGTTTTGTACTACTCTTTCTATTTAATAAGAACTGTTTTAAATGTGATCTTCAGCTGTAATTTACAATGGATACATCCACAAATGGAGGTTCTATTTCTGTGGCTTCTGGTGAAATGATTACAGTCTACTAGCAATATTTATGTATAATACCAAAAAAAAAAAATCACACTAGCAGTCTTCCAGACTCTAATAATAATATTAAAATTCGGCATAGAATTAGTTATAGCATGATTGATCTTTAACACATCATCGTTATTAATGACCAAAACAGATGGGGACACACTAATTGTGACTAAAGTTAGAGCTGTGTATGGATTCAGAATTCGTGGCATATATGAGAGATCATGACATTAAGTCGTTAAAGTTAAAATGTTGTTTAACTGTCTTTTAACTTATTTATTTTGCATCATTAAGTTAGAGTTAGCTTGCAGTTTGATCAGAGAGGTTGAAACAATTAAACAGCTTGTTACCTCCAAAAAGCACTCACCTCTTAGTGAGAAAGCTCAGCATGCTAATTGAGCAGAACACTAAGCCAGCAAACTAAAAAATAATAATAAAAGAAAGCTATTTTTTCACTGTATAATGGGCAGAATCTCTTCCCTGAGGATCAGATAAGCAAAAAAAACCCTAGTACAAATGAGGTAGCCTTACATCTGTAGTTTCCAGGTACAAAGACAGGTAATAATTCTGACTTTCTTGGAGACAGCCTTGCCCTTCCATATGCCTTGCTTGTGTTAGCCAGGTCTTGCGCCTCGCTGAAATCTGTCTAGAAGCTGTGCATCATGTGAAAAACACTTTAAAAAAATCTTAAAAATACTTAGTAGACCTCAACTCCTCAAACTTTGTTGTTCAGTTTTGAAGCAGGTGAAAAGAACAATATACTTCGGTGCACCTACTACAAAACTGAAACCAAAAGTAATTAGGAAAGAAAAGGGGAGGGGGGGAGGAAAGTGTCTGAACAAAAGTGTCTATTGTTATACTTGTTGTTCTCCATTGTAAAAACAAAAAGATGGTTTCAGGTATCTATAATACCTCCAAGGCAAAACTGACTTGGTAAAAAAAAAATAATGTTTTTCTTTTAACTCAAAATTTGATCTGTGTTCGTCGAAGTAGAATATACTGCATCAAATGGATTTATTTTTTTTTTTAAGCTTAGGCTTTTTGTAGAGAAGCTCTATATCTGGTTCTCATAGTTAAGATAACTTTTTAAACATTTGAAATAATTTTCTTATAGACACACTTTTGTGTAAAGTGGTAAGCTTCCTCTTTTTTGTCTGGTATTGTCTCTTAACTGCCTACACCCTTCTTCCACTAGAATATCTTGGATATGAAAAAAGAACTTTTAAAATTTCAGTTTCTAGTTTTGTGGAATTGATATTAAATGACTTTTCACTCTGAAGTCAGCTAGAGATTAAAATAAGTAATCTTATTGAAACTTAAAAATGGAATTAAAAATCTTTTAGTGTTCACAATAATGTTAGTAGGTTAAAAGCCAAAAATATTTCCTATTATTGTTTAGAATTTTGTAAGCAACAGGCAATTCAAAATAAAATAGACTGTACCCCTAGCTCAGAATTGATCATCTGGGACAAAGAAAATTGATGCTACCCTGGATGCTTTTTGTTTGTTTCATTTGGGTATTTTTTTGTACCTTGGAATTTGTGGATGGACTGAACATTTGCATGCTACAAATTGCTGCTGTAGAATCAGAGATGAAAAATCTATGAAAAAAATCATCTTTGAGGAAATGATTTTTTGACTTGCATGTTGATGAACAAATACTAGAAAAGCGATCAGGCTGACAGCATTCCTTTAATTGTGATTTCTTCATATTACTTAAGAGCTAATTGAGGACTTTGGTTTTCAGGTCAGTTAAAAAAGATGATCATGAAGTGAATGTACCAGAAATGACATCCAGGAAAATCATGGTTACTCCTGGGCGAAAACCAAAACTGACAGCTGAGAACGGTAAGTTAAAAATATGTGAAACAAATATATGTATGCATTTTTTTACATAAGGCATGTGTAAATGCATTATAAACACATGGTAAACTTTTAAACTATGTTTCTTGTTAAATATAGTTAATTCAAGCCCAGTCATAGTATGAATACTAATGTCTAGAAAATGAAATGTTGGTGGCTTCTATGGGGAAGTTTCTCACTTTGGTATAAATCTTTGCTCATTAGAAGAACTCGTATCCATCTAGAATTGTGCACAGGGATCCATCATTTTGTAACTGCAGCTTATCCTTATTTGAAACGGATATCATCTCTGAGCACGTGGAAGAAAAGGTGGTTATTGGGAGTGGTCAACATGGATTCACCAAGGGGAAGTCATGCCTGACCGATCTGATAGCCTTCTATGATGGCATGACTGGCTGGGTAGATGAGGGGAGAGCAGTGGATGTTGTCTACCTCATTTTTAGCGAGGCTTTTGACACTGTCTCCCATAATCTGTGAGGGGAAAAAAAAAAAATCTATGAAAAGCTAATAGACTTGGAAAACTAAACTGGGGCACTGGAGCTGATACTATTTTTATATGTGTGCGTGTAAGTATATGTTCTTATTTTTACCCACCCCTTAATTTCAGCAGCTGACTGGATGGCTTCTCCTATGATACTTGTGTTCTGTACTCCTGATGTGAAAACACCTTCCAGAGCAAATAGTACATTATCAAGGTCACCAGAGACAAATGAACTGCCTCTTCCCACTCATACACGAACGCCACAGTTTCCAGATTTTGAAACAAGATGGCTAAAAACAGAAGCTAAGGTAGTAAATAGAAATTATGTAAATTTTCATGCATTTTCTACCATCAGCATTTTCTCAAATGTCAGTTTGGGATTCTTATAAAATACTATGTTTTCTTATGTCATTGTAGAAGATCTTTCTAATGGTAATTTTGTAAGAACGTTTATTAAATACTTTACCTACGATAAGTAAATTAACTGAAGGCATTTAATACCTCTTTTGCAGCAGGTAAAGCAGGGGGAAAAGATTGAGCCGGTGACCAAGAATGATGCAACAGATAAACAATACGTAGAAGATAGCATTCCTTTTGCTGTGAGCTCTGATGAGTATCTTAAACATTTTGAAGACCCTTCTCCTCCCAAAATAAAACACTATGATCAGTTACTTAATACTCCTCCACCTCCAGAAATAACAAGGATACCAGATGATGTTCTACAGGTTAGCTAATAGACTTTTTTCCTAAATAGCTTTAATATCAAAATAGTAATTAAAAAGGGCTTAGTTCTATCAAATTTTGTTCTTCAAAAAGAAAGAGTTCTCTGCTACTTATTAAAAATGTATAAACTGTTATCTTGGTTTGAGTTCTTAGATAATTCTTTTTATTCCCTTTTAATGTTTCCTGTAGATTCTGTCGAAGTATAATCATAAAGTAGACTCCTCTAAAGCCAAGGAAACGGAGACCAAGGCAGGAAATATCACAAGATATGACAGTGATTTCAGTGATTACTGCAACAAAGAGAATAGGTATGATTAAATTTTACAGATTTGTTTAATCTAGTTTGGAGGAGCTACGAACGTGCTTTAACGCAATTAGAGATTCATGCAGCTGCTTGCTCTTCAGCTACCAGAATAGCTCTCATTGCTGTGACTAAATAACTGTTCTTTGGCATGGTATCTGACTACCTTTATTGTAAAGAACAAATATTATAACTGATGGTGTGTTTGAATCCTCCCAACTTTAAAAAAAAAAAAAAAATGAATGTAGAGTTTTACTGTTTTATCTGTAGGTATATTTTGCTTTGTGGCAACCAAAGCACTAGTGAATGCTTTCTTCTGAGTAAATTTAGGCAATAAAACTAAGGAATTGGAGAAAACTATGGAAGTGACATGACCAATTTCACGGTCGTTTTGGCAAAGACAAAGTTATTTGAAATGCAAAGCCACCTTACGAACAATACGTGAGATGAAATTAGCCTACAATAAGTATGAGTAATCTTTGAACAGTGGTAAGTTTTAAAAAGAACTCAATTGGTTTGAATAGAAAAAAGTTTTTGTGACAACTTGAAGTGTAGATATTCCTGATTCAATATAATGTATATTACACTTGTTGATTATCTGTTACTTGGGGTCAGTACAGATTATTTATGTAAAAGGTACAAGGAACATGTATGGAGTCAAGTAATGATCACAACAATCCAGAATAAGACTGATAAAAGTATGTATCTTAATATACTTGGAGTTGGAATCCATTTGAGTAATCAAATAGAGCAAAGCTCTTACTTTAGCTGACCCTTCTTTTTTTTTTTCTTGTCAAGATAATAAAAAAAGAAGTTTTCAATGTGACTTCTGCTAATTCAAAATATGATTGAGATAAGTTCATGAACTCTTCTGGATATATTTGCGGAGGATATCCTGGATTTTTCAAGCCAAACATCTGAAAGAAAGATGAATACCATGTTGAGACTGTTTCACACTCATGGATCTTGTCACTGAATCGTAACAAGCTCAAAAAGCAAAAGAAAATACTGGTGGGAAGAAGGAGCCATACAGAAGAAAAGCTTTTTAATGACGAAAGTTTGATGTGGATAAACTTGTTTGCACGAACAACTTGTGTTTGATAAAATATATTGAGGGTTTTTAAATATGCATATGCTTCAATGAGGAACTGGGGTCATGTATGAGGTGACTTCATTTTTTTTCACCCAATTCTCATGTTGTGTATGCTTGTGTTTGCAGTAGGCTGTAGAGAAGTGTAGTTAGGTTGCAGTGAAGGGAAGGTCCAGTATATTGCCCCAGACAGTGGATATCTCTGGCTGTTCTGGTGACACTGTACATCTTTTCAGGGCTGAGTTTGAAGTGTAGTACTTCAACAGTATTTGGTATCTTAACAGAAACAAGTATTTTTGTATGTGAAGAGTAACTCCTGCTTTACTGTTTGAAGCATTTCTATGCTATTAGTATTGCGGAAGTGACTAAGACATATCAGACATACCCCTGCATCAGACTGTTACCTCTCTGAGGGACAAGTGTTTCTTGTGCTGCTGCTTCTTTCTTATTATAGTTTTCTCACATTGACATCATATTAGGTGCTATACATTTGTTTTCCTCTTGACAGTCTAGCTTCTGTAGCCCTAAAAGGTGATTCTGGCTCGAATATGTATTATTTGAAAATATATTGTGCAATTGGTATGGTTTACATATATCTTCAACCGCTGGAAAGATTTGCTAGCAGGCATGTAAGTGATTGCTTACTCTTCTGTGCCGCTGCCACGTGTGTTCTGTAAGTGGTGATGTCGCTTCTAAACATGCACATCTATCCTTCTAATAGCTGACCACGCTTAAATTCTCAGAGCTGTTGTGCACTTTTTCTGGTATCTGGTAGTCATAGTAATTGGGATTTTCTTTTTTCCACCGGAGATTTTACTTTTCTCCACAAGAAATCCCAACTACATATCCTTGTTTAGAGCCAGTTTGCTGTTTCCAGTGTCAGCTATTCCTCTGGGTGACTCCGGGACTGCTTGTACCATCTGTACACAGTCTTCCTATTGATGGCTAAAATCCTGTCATTTATATGAGGGCAGGCATGCAACACATGAGAAGGGAGAGACTGTCCCAGGAGATGGGGAGAAGTGTATGCTTTTCTGAACACAGCTTCATTTTTTTTTTAAAGCCCTCAGGATATGCAAACATCTGGAGATGCCCAGAAGTATTTCTCGAGTCGCTCAGATGAACTTGGCTGGCTAAAACCTAGCAAGTAAAGGAGCCTTTTTCCTGCTCTTTTAGTCATTTTCCAGGATAAGTGTCCATTAAATTAACTGGAGAACCTGATTTTCTACTAGTTCTGGCCTGAGTACGCTGCTGTTTTTCTGTGCTAGTTTCTGTTGAAAAATATGTATGTAATATTATGTGTCAGTCTTTTGAGCTTGATCAACACTTTTGAATGTTAAATAAATGTCTTAGATGCTTGGTGGCTGCTTTCAAAACTAATCATCTGCTGCTATAAAAGCACTTACTTCTATGCAACTCCTTCAGAGAGCAAAGGCCAGACCTGCTTCCAGCATCTTCACGGACTAAAACTGGGCTGGATGGGCTGGTCATGGAATTTAATGGGCTAGTCATGGAACTTAATGGGCTGGATGCTAGTCATGGAACTTCATGGTTGTAAAAAGGTACAAAGTATTCTGCTGCAAAGCAAGAATCTTTCAGCCACATGGATTTACCAGCACTAAGCAGGAGGGGTTTCACAGCCTGCATTCTCCCTCCACAGCACTTCATGGCTACCTTCTTGCCCTGAAGCAATCTGGATATCCTGAAAGACTCCATTTAATCAAACGGAACAAGCAGCACCACTGTCCTGGACCTTGCTGTATTCCTGCCCCACTCCACCCAAAAGGGCTTATAAACATCTTGAACAGTTCTGCACTCCACTGTCCTGTCCTTCATTAGGGACCTGTAGAGTTGTACCCGGCAGTTCTGGGGTTCTCACCATAAGCCATTTGCATCATTTTTCTTGCCTGTTAAACAACATTTTCTGCTACACTTCATAGCTATTTCATTAACTAATACAAAAGGGATTCAATTAATATTTTGAGATACGAATTATGTTCAAGGTGATAACTGAAATCTTAGAATCTTTTGGTCTACTCAAGCTATTGTGACATGATGGCATGGGCCTTTTTGGAATCTAGAAATGAAGTTTTACTAGTTAATTTTGTTTTCCTTGCCTACAATATTGCCCTAATACAAGTAATATTGCTCTTTGTATTTATGTTCTTTATAGCAGGATCATTGCTCTGAGTTGGATAGGAGCAGAGTAGTAAAACAAACACTAGTTTTAGTTTGTCATGCTCTACCTTTGAAAACCTTTTAGGTTTCAGTAAGGTCTAAGCAGCAGTTTGAGTATGGGGGATAGGAGAGGGAAAAGTTGGCAGAAGTGAAAGCTTAGGCTGATCTGTATTCAAAATAAGCTGAGGGGGTGTGAGGTTGAAAGTTTTGTATTTTCTTTTGTTGTGTGTTGGGTTTTTTCTACTCAGATCAGTTCTCTCACACAGGTGGCTGTGTGGCCATCTGATAAACTGCATGTGTGCAAATACTGGAACAACCAGGGATGTAGCCATGGGGCCGGAGGAGGTCGAGACTCCGCTTAAACCAGTATTGCTGTGGAAGAAAGGCTTACCCTGCTGTGTGCTAAAGTAATATGACATATCAGAGCAGGGAATAATACAAAAGAACTTAAAATTGCAGGTTGGCTTGTTGTGGGATGAATCTGAGCACAGCATTGGCCTGTAAGAAAGTGTAGTTTGGATAAACAGTAGATAAATAAGTAGCAAGTGCAGTAGTTCTGCAAGGGACTGTCATCACCTGAAAATGGGGGGTTGATTCAGACTGCAGTTCTGTGTTGTACTTAAGCCAGTGTAACTGGGGCCTTCTTCCACCAGAGGCTGTTTCACCACTTCTCGTGCACAGAATTTAGAGGTACTGCAGTTTTATCATGGTTTCCTTCCACTTGCTGAGCCACTGAAAGACTAATTTTTCTTTTCTTTTCTAGCTTATCCTCTCTAGCAGTAATCTCAAATTCTGCCTGCATGATTGCTAGATCAGATGTAAGTGAAGGGTGAGAATGGGATCACATCCTCTAGCAGTAGCCTGCAGTCAGAAAAGATTGAGCCCAGCACAAAATTGCGCTTTAATACTTAGGGACATCTGGGAAGCAACTAAAAAAACATAGCCTTTAGTTTTCTTTCATTTGCTGTAGTTCTTAATCTTTTTTTTATTTAAGTATATCAAATGTGTCAGCTCACAGAAGCTTCTCTCCGTAATCTTATTTGTTGTGAAAGGAGCATCTCAATTGTTCTGCCTTGTAAGGCCCATGAAGTGGTCAACGCTTTCTTTTCTTAGAAATATTTAGCCTGAGGTTAAATTACAATTATAGATCTTATACTGAAATGAAACTTCCCCGATGGTTGTCAAATGGATAAATGACAAGCATCACTTTTAGTGCCTCCCGTTGTGCTTTTATTGATGTTTTTATAAATCACTGGAGCACTCGAGTCCCAGCTTCCTTGGTTATTTAAAGCATCGTGGATGCTTTAGATTATCTGTGAGAAGTGATACTTGCTTTGTTCCCTGTTGTCATTATTCAGATATTCCAGTACTAATGGTGGTTGCATGTGCTCCATCAACAGCTGTAGCTGATGTTGGAGCTGCCTTGTATTTTGAGAGCACCTTGTTTCCCCATGGGACAGTAATACAGACATTGTGGCATTTATAAGGAGCAATGACAACATCCAGTGGCCACGCTATGGAATTGCGTGCACATCAGTCCACAGGAATACAACTTTCTACTAAGAAGACACCAGTCAATGCTGGCTATGTTATCTATCAACTTAAACATTAAACCTCACGCTGTTCTTACAGTAATATCCACTTTTGCGAAGGGGCAGTTGACATCACGGTAGGGAGCTGAGCAGGTCTGTGGATCTCTCTGATCTCGTCTAGTCTAACACAAGTTGAAGCGGTTAAGAAACAAATAGAACAAATTTGCACACACAGGAAATGGTCCATGGAAGAAGATGTGGTGATATGTGGGCATTTCTCCTGGGAGAGACCAAGTGACGGATATTTTGTTGAATACCCAGCAGGAAGGTGTTCAAATACTTTCACAATTCCTGGCTTAAAGCCCTGCAGTTAAGCTCCCTAATGATTGCTTACGCAATTGGTGTAAACCAATCTAAGGCTGCGCTGCGTGGCCCCCCCCTTTCCTCTCCCCCAGCTGCGGGTCCCACACCCTCGGTTGCGTCACTGCAGTTGTGGCTGCAGGCGAAGCCATTCCTGCTTGCTCAGCCACCAGGAACTAATTGTTGTTTTCCAAGGTTAAATTATTGACGGACTCTGCATGCTGACCCAAATCACTGCTCAACTGCGAAGGCACGGATGGGTGTTGAGGCAAGAGGAGGGAAAGGGCAGAGGGAGTGGCAGCCAGGATATCCTCCTTCACTGGTGGCTCAAGTTGCTTGGGGAATTGTATCCAGGCTGACTGGTTGTTTTGGTAAGGTTTCCTGAAGCTATTGTCCCATGAGCACTTCCACGGCAGCTCAAGCAGTTACTCTTCTTCACCCTACCACCCATCATTCCTGCTCCCAAACCCCACTCCCTGGGTACCTGCTTGGGTGGCTGTGCATGAATTAGACTGGAGGGGACACAGCTGCTGTGACAAACCTCACCTTTGGAAGATGGCCCTATAGGTACAGGGTGGTGTGGTTTGTTCCTGGCCATGTAGGTTGCGCTGGTGGGACCTTATTTCAAACTTTAGTACTCTTATATGCGTGTGCTTCCCTTCTCCCTTTCACGCATAAGCCTCCTGCTCTCCAGTGCAGTTCTTAAACCAAAGGCAGCAGGAGTGTGGCATGATTGCCAGCAGGCCCCGGGCTGGGCAACGGCTGTGGGATGGTGCACAGCCCCAGCTGAGCTGGCAGGCAGTGAGGGGTGTTGGTGCAGGACAGCTGTGTGCCTGGTGCTGCTCTTCAAATACCCTATCTGGGACCACTGTTGGGGCTCTCTCCTCCTGTCCCCTGAAGCCTGGGGTATGTGCTTCATGGCTTTCAGCTAGAAGACCTCAGCAGAAGACCAGAAGGTCAGCTATGCTTGCTCCTATCTCTTACTCGGCAACAAAGTGGTGGCAGGTTGTCTACATCTCCCAAAGACACACTGAGGACGCAACGAAAGGAATACTCGAATCCAAACAGCATACACAGTGGGGTTGTCTGGGGCAGATGCAGATTTCAGGCCCCTGTTAAAGACCTCCAAGTCTCTTCAAGCCTGAAGACACTAACTCCTGTTTGCCCGAAGCATGGGGTGGGGAATTCATACCTCAGCCAGCACTAAGGAGCTCACCCAGAGGTGCCCTTGAAGCTGTCACCTGCAGCGTTCACTGGATTTTCGTGCTGAAAAGGTCAAGTGAGTTTTTGAGCCAGGATGTCTCTACTTAAGCTTGTCAGTTCTGTGAGACTGGAAACACCCCAGGGAGGGTCCCGAACTGCCTGGCCCCCCCCTGAACCCAGCCCTCAGCTGTTTTTTATTTCCAGCGCCTTGCCTGGTATGCCAGCCAGGCACCTCCTCATCGCTGACAGGTCTCCGTGGCCGGCGCAGCGCCTGCTGTGCACCACACGGCACGGGTGCTTTACAGTTCACATTCCTCAGTGTCCTGTTCCGTCGGAGGAACTGATGCTTTTTTTTAACCCAACTAATCTGCTGTAATGTCTAGACACAAGGGCTGAGACAAGAGCAGCAGGTAATTGGATCGCTTTGGTTTTGGCAAGTTGTGTCTTAGCTGTCACGTTACTTACATCGCTGCTCTTTGAACGCGACTGTAACTGTTGTCATTCATTTGTTCTGACATAACAGAGTTTCTGAGACATTCTCATTTTTCCATGTTTTCCATCGCAAGAGTGAGAACTTGCTGATAATGCTTAATGTTTTCCTGTTGCATCAGGACTGTTTCTGCTTTCTTCAGAGCAATAAAGCAAAACTTAGCCTTCACGCCTGCTCCAGTCAGATGGAGAAAGTGGAGCGAGGAGCGTGGGTAATGCAGCCCAGGTTATTGACCAAGTGTGCGTGCGAGCGTTGTCCTCGCTGCTTAACTAGGGAGGGAATTAACCCAGACACCAGCTCCTCTGCCAGAGACACAGCCAGCTGCTCCCAAAAGCGCTGCAGAAAAGCTTTTATAAGGGTTGTGCTGGCACGGTAGGGAGCTGACTAGGGCTGTGCCTCTCTCTGATCCTGTCTTGTCTAATTCAAGTTGAGATTATTAGGGGAAATTGCCTTGGTTTTGTAGGTGGGTCCAGCTGACTGTGCTGCACCCAGCAGGTGAGGGGCACAGGGCAGCTCCGCTGGCCCTGCGGTGGGGAGCCCAGCTCACCTGGCTCACCGCTGCAGCCAGAGGGGCCGGGGCTCACAGGGGCTGGAGACCTGCACATGGGGCCCAGGTGTTTGTCACCAGTTAAAGGCAGAGAAAAACCGAGCCTCTCTGAGGAAGGACAGGGACAAGGTGAGGCCTGGAGGGTCACCTGCAAAAGGGGGTGAGTAGGTGTGGTATCCCTGGAGGGGCCTGGGCAGGGGCTGAGAGCTGCCTGCAGTGCTGTGTGTGGGGTCTACCTCTAAGAAATGACAGCATCAGGAAAACTTTTTCAGAAAACTGTCATCCCAGTTCTTTGCTTTATGCCGCTGGGAGATAAAAGGAGCTTTGGAGGGGTGGTGGCTGGTGAAAGTGCAGAGATGAAACTGTGAGCTGTATCTTTTAGGGCTTTAAGCATCCAAAAAGGAAAGGGAAAAAACCCATCTCATCCAGCTGCCTTGTTGAGGGACAAAAATTCCTCATGAAATGGCTGCATACAAAGCAAGCCCTGTGGATTGACAGATCTGGGTGTAGTTTGTCTACACGGCTTTGCTTCCTGAGCATATGGGATTGCTCACTGTTGTTGAGTTTTGAGACCGTGTTTTAATTTCCCTGAACCACAGTGCTGTACATATTTTGCTCTTTTTAGGAACTGACATCCTTCCTTAGCTTTTATAGTAGCTTGAAGAGACATACAACCTTGTTACTGTGAGTAAATTCCCTCCTGTGCTGTAAAAGCTCAGCAGGTCACAACTTTCACTTACCTCTTGCAACATCTGGATGGTTGTACCCTGGTACTGTCTGCTTTTACAGCTGCTCGCTGTATCCTGATGTCTGAGTTCAAAACTGCTGCTGTTAGCCTTGATTGCATAGTGGATTTTTGATGTAGGGAACCCCTAACCATAACTGCACTGATCTCTCAAGTGTCTTTTCCCATAAAAATAGGTACAGAAAGTTGAACTCTCTTCACTTCTGCATTACCTTTCTGTGCAAAGTGCAAGTGTTTGAGGGAAAATCTCCTTCTCGAGAGATGTTTTGCCCAAAGCAGCCAGGGGAGAGGTCGGCTGAGGTTTACACTTCCATGGCAGTCATGCAAAGGTGAACTCCACACCTAAGCAGTCAAGCTGAAGGATTTGCTACTGAAGGTAGTTCTGCATGTTCACTTCCTGGTGGTTTTGCTTTATGTGCTGCCAAAGATAAAGCCAGTACATCATTGTTCCTCTTTTTCTGCAGTATGTGAAGACCTGTCCCAGGCTGGGCAGGCACAAGCCCTCATTGGGCCACGTCTCCCATTCCAGTAGCAAAGCCAAGCCACCTCCCAGAGCAGCCGAGTCACAGACACAGGCTCACTTGCTGCCGCTGCCTTACATATTGACATTTAATTTTGAGGATTATCCTTAAATGCAATTACAGCAAAAAACAGGACACAAAAACGAGGAAATGCCCATATTCCTGCATACCTCTAGTGGCAGGTCTGTCCTTGTCTTCGGTGGGAGGAGGTGCAATTCTGTAATTACATGCTGGTTACTGCAGGACTCACCTCACTCATTTTGCAACATGGATGATGCCCTGTGGCGAGCAGGCCACTTAGCAGTGGTCTTCGCTTTTCTGTCTGCCCAGGTCTATAAGGTGCCAAAAACCAGACAGTTGATCTACTGGCCACAACCCAGTATACGGGCAGCAGAGGTCCTGACCAAACCTGCCCCTGGTGACACAGAAGTCACTGAGCTGTTATGCGGGTTCCTCACAGTAGCAGTATTGTGGAGAGCATCTACCTCGCACCAGATGTGACAGATTTCACCCTGGCAAAACATCCCACCCATCACCACACCAGACCAGCTCCATTGCCACTTCCAGGCTCACAGTCCTTTAGAAAGCAGTTGTTATTTCTTGAGCTCTCTTTAAAAAACGGTGAGGAGCGCTTTTCAACCTCTTCAGTGTTAGGGGAAAAAGTGACTCAAATGCACGTGATTCTGCAAATGAGGGCCATTCACAAAGGCTGCAATCGCAACTCCCTAACTTAGAACCCAGAGAAGGGGGACAGAAAAGTGTGAACCATGGGCAGAAATGAATCTAAAGTTCCTCAGGCTATGCTGCACCAAGGGACTCCTGATAGGAAAAAACAAATATATATAAAAATACATAAATCACAGCGCATGCCTTGTCCCCAGCAGACAGGAACACTTACTTCAGTCTTAGCCTCCGCTCTGCTAAAGCCTTAAGTGAAGATGGTGAAGGCCCTAAGGAGCAGCTACAGCTTCTACTTCTACTCTTGCCTTTCTCTCTGCACACAAGGGCACCACGTACAGAACACGAGGGCCTGGCTCTCTCCACACCAGCTGGATGCTCAGGGCTCACAGCCCAAGAACAGCTGGAGTCTGCTGTAAGACTAGAGGCACCTGCGTGTCTCAAGATCTCCCCCTGCAGTGACAGAAGAAACGGGCAGGCACTGAGCTATGGGAAGCCACAGGCCCCATCCTCCCGTGTTGCACTGATTTGCTGGGTCATGGGTCACCCCTTCTTCCTCCTGCTCCTTCAGAAGGTACCAGGCAGCATCAGCTGCTTCCCAGAGAGCAGTGTCCATCACGCAGACCAACCTTCCGGTTTCCCCATAGACAACTGAGACCCCTTAGCTACCCTTTCCTCTCTTTTGAGGTTCTGGAAGCTGGCCACTAGACACCCTCAACAACCTCCAGCTTCATCAGTAACTTTTAACACAGAACAGCCTTGAACCTTGACACCTCACTGCTCCTTGGCTTTTCCCTGACACCCAAGGGTTACAGTAAATTGAGAAACAAGTGCTCTCTACAGGCTGCAAAAAATCATCTTACTGAGGGCCAAGCAGCAGTATTCTACCCAGCTCAGGCTGGTCAGTGTAGGGTCCAAAATTGTAGGTATTAGATGAAGATAACTAAGGGAAGCAGGCTACAGTAGTCAACTTCCTTTGAGTTCTGGAAGCCAAAATTGGGTGTTGTCCTCTTGGTGAGCATACACTGACAATATATTGCTTGTGGTCAACAGCCCAGGAGATGCAGGCACATGAGCCAGCTGCCTCCACCCCACTGGTTCATTTGGGCAAGAACCCAGTGGTCAGGGTCAGGACTCCCACCCGTACTGCCAGAGCACGGACTCGCTGCCTGACCTCCTCTCAGTTCATCTAAACTGCAGATAAGAGCATCTGCCATCATATTTTCATTAGGAAATAGTCTGCGCGGTCCTTAGTCAACCTCGATCTGAAAACACCGGATTCCTTCTGGCCAGGTCTCTGCAGACACTCCCATCTTCCAAGACAGTGGTCTCCAAATGGGGGTGTAGAAGACAAGCCAAAAGACAAGACAATCTCCAAAGTGGTACATGCACAAGTGGAGTGCAGGAAGAAAATATTTTTGGTACCATTAATAAATACAGTTTTAAAATATTTTAAATATTTCATCTTTCTCTTTTCATTTCTATTTTTCTGTAGTTTTAAAATGCACATAATATGTATCACTTACAAAGAAACAATTTCAGGGGTGTATGCTCAAAAATTCTTTACTGATAAGGGTGTGTGATCAAAAAAGAGTTTGGAGACCACTGTTCTAAAAAATGTAAGATCTTCAAAGACAGCTTTATACCTTACCTATACAAATAAGGATGACGTGCAAGTACGCCAAACTACATCTTCCTCTAGTAAGGCCAGCAGCTCCTCAGTATCCCAGGATATACTGGGGTCACTGAGGCCACTCCCAATCCATGGACTGGCATCATCTTGGCGCAAGATGGAGCAGCTCTGCAGGAGGACTGGCAGTCTTACACAGCTCATTTCTGACCTTCTCTGTCAGCAGGGAGCGTGACACTGAGCTTGCCTGCCTTCAACCACAGGGCTCACATGCTCATCCTCTAAAATCCAGCCAGCAGTGATATATATATAAAAAAAAAAAAATCCTCCTGTACAAGGAATCCCCATAAGGCCGCCCAACTCTACTCAACAAGCCCAAAAGTTACCAGATAAAGGCTTTGGACCTCCTTTCAATTTCAACTGCTGCTTAAAAGCAGAAATTTCTCTGCAGAAATCCACTTTAAAAAAAACAACAAAACCAACCAAAACCACAAACCACCACCACACTATCAAAAGATTAATAACATCAATCTTTATTCCAAACAAGACAGAACTACAGAACACCTGTAATCCTTCTGGTCGTATTTTATGGATGTCTTGAAACACTGGACATGCTGACTTACTGTTCAAACTATAACAATCAGGGATAGGATGATGGCACTGCTAAGGATAAGTGTTTCTCCTAAACAAATAAACTAAAAGGTTTAAAAGTTAACTTTAATTTCTGACGCTTAGCTTTGTCTTCAGGTGTTCTTGCTTAGCAACAAAAGCAAAAAAATAAGCCTGCTTTAGAACAGCAAGTAGGAATAAACAGAAGATGCAATCATACAAAGCAGCAATAGCTTAGTATGGTCTCATGCGGCTTGATGGGGGCGGTGCGCGATTCGGAGGAGTAATTGCTATATCCAAGTAGTCTCCTATCTGGAATTTCTGAGACTGCAATGTCATGGAATCATCTGTGCCCTTCCTGCCCGACATGGTACTGCCGATCTCCTTCACCCTGTGTGCAGGAGAGGAAAGGCAAGGTAGTTATCAGAGGCAAATCTCTCTAGATGTCACAAATAGGAACTGTATTGGCTCGTGACCACCTTCCCATGCCATCCTTTGCACTGTATTTAGCATTTAGCTACACGCACAGGATGCTGTGTTGGTTTTTTTCTCTCCAGTACCAGATGCACCAAGAAAAGCCACACCAAATCCTTCTTCTGATGGGGCAGAGGGGTGGGGGAACCTCCTCCCGTATTAAGTGAAATACTAGAGAGAACTCCTTGGCCCATTCCATACACACAGAGAACAAGAGCCCCCCCACGTAACAGAGCAGGATATATCCACTGGTTGCTGACAAAGGTTAGCTCATATTGTTGTGGAAGATGGATACCTGCAACAAGACCACCGCTAAAACCCAAATACATTCTCAGATACAAGACCTACTACTCCTCGTATCACCAGAAACAAAGCCTTATCTCAAGCTGTAGGTCCACATTCCGGTTCGTTGCCAATACAGTGACAAAAGCCTTCAAGCACGCAGGTTCATTGTTTTGGGAACACACTAACAACGATGGCCACGAAGCAGAATTTAGAGTTTGCAATGGTCATCATATAGTCTGCTACCAACAACTTTAGAAATTTGATTTGTGGGTTCTGAACTTTAAAATCAGCGTTAATGATAAACAATTTACTGCTCCAGTACCTGAAGTCTTCTATTAACCCAGAAGAGAAATGCCATTTACCTATATCCAGGCCTCTTGAGATCTGTAAAAACAATTGCAAAATTGAAGTGTGTGCCCTTCTTCCGTGCTTCTGGGTAGACTTCTTTCACTAAGCTGGTCAGCTCTTTCAGAGTTGCATCCATCCTAGGTTAAATAAACAAACCAAAGAAGTTCACATTCTCAAAAGCAAAAACAATAAAAAAAGCTTCCCCAAGCCCATTTAAGGTGGAATCAACATACTGCTCAACCATTAACTTAACCATAAATTTCCTTGCCTTTGCATACTTTCTGTCAATACCTGAAGATGAGCAAGATCTTACATTTTAGCCATAGTGAGCCACTGATTTCACAACTACATGGCGTTCCAAACAATACATTTTGGTCTAATGATCAAGTGACAAGGAATTGCTCTAGTTATTGATTAAAACACCTGGGAGAATTCACCTCTTACTGTACACTGAAGGCAACATGGTCTTGTGCAAATGTGGTTCTAGCTGTAGTAGCTTCTAATGTGCTGTGATATTAGACAAGTTTCTTCACCTCTGGGCCTGTTTCAACATCTACTTTTCCATGTCTCCCAAAAGAGTAACTATTTAAACAGCAGGGAACTTTTTTTAATGCATTTATACAATGAACGCTGTGTTTCCTCACCTAAGTTGGTGTCTATGTTAAAAGAGCTTCTTGAGTATTAAAAGAAATGTAGACATAAAAGAAAAAAAAATCATTAATTACTTTTCCATTTCCATCAAGATTTGCATTTCTGCCCTAACAGGCAGCACTCCTTTTTCCAGTGCTCAACCAGACCAGGGCTAAAGCTCATTTCTAGAATTTCAAGAACAAAAGGACTCAATCATCACAACTAAAGCAGCTCTAATTATACAGACTGTACACTCACTCCAAGCTTCAGGCAACCAAGGAACAGTGTGTTGACAGACAATGCCCATTCTGACTTCTGCAGATGGCAAACAGCTCAGACACCATCAATAGCCCTGACTGAGTCCATAAATCCCATTAAGAAGTAAATTAGAACTGCATGCTTTGCTAGCCACAAAAATGGATTTATTCAACCATATAACATACATGTTATAACCTACCAGACATCTTGAAGAAAAAATAAATTTTAAAAGTAGCATAATTCACTTTCAAAAGCATTCACCAAAATACTACAAACAAAAACTGATGTGTCTGCAATACAGACTAAAGCAGTTCTCCAAACTAAATTTGAAAACAATGAAAAGCAGCTCTCTGTTGAAGCACTGCTACCTGACCAGACAAAGAGAAACACATTACTCCACCCTCAAGAGGCTCTGACTTAAAACCAACACACCATTCACACAACAGTTCAAGCCTCCTGGGAGGACAACTACTTCTACTGAGAAAACAGGGCTCTTGGAACAAAACTTAAGCATTAGTTAAAGGAGAACCTCCGTGTGGAATGGATACACCACAACACAAGCCTCTGGTTACGTGCATCAATGATTGGGCAACTCAACCGCAGTAAGTTTCAGTGTGCAGCAATCGGCACTTGGCTAAAGTAAAGTTGTTTCCATGGATGCCACGTCCGAGTTGCCACGGCTGTAGGCGACAGCCGCCTCCCCCGCGGAGCTGCCACCACAGCGGAGCGCGCACCCGCACCCATGGAAACCTCCCCGCGTTTCCCGTTTTAAACAACACCTATCGCACTCCCCCTTGCAGCTGAGAACGAGACAAGGAGCTCAAGCCAGCCAAGCTCCCCGATACCGCTGGGAGCCCCGCTCCGCAGGGTCCCGCCCGCCTCCGTGCCCGAGGGCCGGGCGGAGGGGCCCGGGCCGCCGCCGCGCACTCACCAGGTGTAGATCTGCAGCTCGCTGGAGGGCACATTGCCGCGGGAGAACTCGTCCATGCGGTGGTGCCGCCCGTTGTTGGTGGTGAAGACGCGAAGCAGCAGCGGGCACGTCTGCGGGGCGAGGCGGGGATGAGGGGCCACTCACCATCCCCAACCGTCCCCCCCTTCCCCCCCCCCGGTGGCCCGAGGCCTACACAGCGTCGCCATACCCTTCCCCCACCACCACCCTCCCCCCGTGCCCGCCCTGCCGCGCCCGGGAGCGGCACAAGAGGACACACGGCACCACCCCCGACACCTTCTCCCGGTCGATCGGCTTCTCCGGCTCCTTCTTGATCTCCTCCTGCGTGACGCGCGACTCCACCGCCATCTCGCCCCGCCGCGCAAACAACCGGCAGCCCCGGATGTCCCGCCGGGCGCCTCAGATCTCGCGAGAGGAGGAGGAGGAGGAGGAGGAGGAGGCGGGGGAGGGCGGTGCGCAGCGCAGCGCATGCGCGCGGGGGGTGTGAGGGCGGAGGGCGGCTGCCGGCGCGGGGCGGGCGGGCGGGAGGGAGGAGGGACGGGAGGCTGGCAGGCTCGGCGGGGGCGGCCCCTGTGGGGCACCGCTGGCTGGAGCTCGGGAGCGGGGCTGGGCAAGCGGCCGCAGGGCGAAGGGGCGGTTTTCAGGAGGAGGGGAGACGCTGCCCCACAGCCGTGGGCTGCAGCGTGTTCCCACTCCCCCGCCCCGCGCCGGCGCCTGAGGGGAAGGGTGGTGGGCGCCGCCCCGGAGCGTCCCTCAGCCTGCCGCCCGCGGGACGGGGGGTGGTTCCTGGCGGCCGGGCCCCGCTGCCTGCCCTCGCATCGCCACCGAGCGGCAACCTGCGAGAGCGGGGCAGCCGTCTGTTACCCCTGCGCGGCCGCGGGTTGCCCGGGCCCGGTCTGGGGACACGGTTGTAGGGGGAGGCTCTGCTGGGCCTGGCAGCGGCCTTGTTCCGGGGCAGTGCGATGCTCGGTAGTTGCCTGACAGGGGTGGACGCGGTTCTCCCTAAAACCTGTAAACATGTGGGGTAGAGTCGGTGATCGGAGCGGAGTATCGCACTCCCCAGGCCCTGGTGTGGCAGGGTCAGGGTGTGCTGCCCTGGGCTTCTCGCCTGGTTCTGCTCAGCGTTGTGCTCGCATGCCCTCTTGAATCGTTGCCGGTGTTTTGTAATATGTGGAAAAGCTTTCAATAAACTGCTGATACTGATGGCTCTTGGAAAAAAGCTACTTCCTTCTATATGGAGACAGATATAAATAGATGTCTAACATAGGTAAATAATACAATCAACCACTGTAACTAGCAGTAGATTAAAATAAATTAGAAAGGGGTAGATCCGTAGATCATATTTAGAATTTCGTTTCCCTTATTATTACTTTCAGGAAGCATCAAAGGCATATGCTTCCCATTTATGGTCTTGTTTTTCCAATAATAGAATCTTGTATTAGGTTAAATTTGGGTCTGTGGTGGTGCCTTACAAAATAAGTAGGAGAGAAATCTGTGTTTCTGATAAGGTTTTTTTTAAATTTTAGGGTTGGTTGTTACTCGTATTAGAATCAGTGGCTGTTCATTTGTTTTCACAGAATTTGCAGTTACGTTGCTTCCTAAAATGCTGTGAATTTATTTCTCATTTCAAGAGTAAAACAAAATTGCTGAGGCTGGAAGGGATCTCTGGAGCAGACTGCCTAGTCCAAACCCCTGCTCAGAGCAGGATCGGCAAGGGCCGGTTGCTCAGGGCCAGGTCTGGGTGGGTTTTGAGTATGTCCAAGGATGGAAGCCTCTCTGGACAACATGCTCCAGTGCTCAGTCACCCTCACAGTTTTAAAAAAAAAAAAAAAAAAGTGAGTTTATTTTTTCTTCTTGTATTTAATTTAAATTTCTGGTATCTCAGTATGTGCCTGTTGCTTCTTCTCCTGTCACTGGGCACCACTGAGAAGCCTGGCTCTGTCTTCTTTACTCCCTCCCATGAGATACGCAGTGATAGAAGCCATTTCGAGGCTGAACAGTCCCAGCTCTCTCAGCCTGTCCTCATGTGACAGATGTTCACATCCCTTAACCATCCCATTAAGCTATATTTGGTGCTATATTATTACAGTGTTCCTATACTGCTCATGTAATTTTCTGTTGATGCTTGCAGCAGAGTACAACACAAAACTGTGCCACCGAAGCTGTGTCTCCAGGCCCCATTCTGCAATGTACTTCTCTGAGTAAGGAGATCCAGGGTGAATTTACATCTGTACCGGGTTGCTTTCTCAAGTGTAAGTACAGTATAGGAGAGAAATAAATACAATAAATTCTGCACTGCGAAAAAGCATATGCTTGTTAAGATGTTATAATTGTTGAAATACCCGTGCTCTGTGGGTGATGTGGTTTGATTTCACATTTCCAAACACCGTAGACCTATCTTTTCAATGTATTATTTATTTTTAAAGTATGTAGGGGAGAAAAAAAATAGAAAAATATATCCACCTATGAGGTTTCTGTGTACATCATAAAGAAGAAAAACAGTTATGAGTCCATACTATTAAAAAAAAGCTCTTGCAGTTCACTTCTAGTATAACCAACAGCATTTGGTTTAAAATGTTGATTTATGGCACACCTAATACAAGGCAGGAGAACCAACAACCTATTAGAGTTCACCCTCAGCTTTTATTAACTTCCTTTTGTGGTAGCCTGGATAGTATTGTACGGGTTTTAATCTACATTAAGTTATAGCATATCATCATTTTATTACCAAAGGGAATGACTCAGCCTTCGCAAGATTTTATTTCCCAGGCAACGATACAGTTTATTACACTGCTAAAATTAATTATATCTGCCCTGATAATACACGCTTTGGGCTCAGTATGTGAACCACCATTTCCAAAACAAAGGAATTTATGTCTAGGATCAGGTATCATAAAGGAACAGCTGTAACAAATAAAGCACAGTTCTGTTATGAATCTAAGTGGTTCCTTCTGCTAGAACTTTTTGAGTGCTTTATTTATGTGAAAAATGACCTAGTGTGCTTGAGTTTTAAGTAAATTCAAGCATGACTTAATTTATTATTCATGAACTGTATTAACAATCACAATTTATTTTCAGTCTAGAATCTGAAGTTCTTATGTATTTGGAAGAGAAAGTTGGAAATTATTCGGAAATGAAAATGCAATTATGTGATCTGTAACCGGGACTGCAGGATGCAGGTTTTACTGGAGACGGTGCTGTCTGGTTAAACAAGGCATAACATGGTAAACTGGATTCCCACCAGTTTAGGCGGAGGTCCCACTTGTACCAGAGTTAGTCTAACAGCTCGCTTCTGCCAAAGGAGGAGGATTTAGCTCCCCGCTGCCTGTCCTTACTCTCAGTCACGTGAGGGGTTTTTCCCTCCCTTCTGCCAGGTGTGGCCCTCACTAGATGCTTCCAAGAATAGGTTAAATTCCCTAATTTAAGGTAAAACTATCCATTTGGGAGCTGGGTTTCTGTCAGTTTGTTGCATTTGACACTTTCTAAACTGATTCCGTGATTGCTAGACCTGGTGCAAGGTGAGTGGTGGAAGTGCGTGCCCAGGAGTAGTTGGGAGACGGAGGGAGAGGACAGGAATGGGATAGGGGCTGTCCTGTCAGTGGCAGTGAGGCAGTTGATGGCTTCACCCTCCCTTTACTGTTTCTTAGGTTTTGGGGGGATGCTGTGTTCTGTGCAAACAGTTTATATATGCACAAATATGTATATATAGCATATGCTATAGAGAAAATGAAAGCTTCTCACTGCAGTTGTGAGGCAGCATAAGACTATATACAAGCAAGTCTCTAGCCTTTATTGTTGTAAAGGAGATACACAAAATACGAACCAAATGTTTTCAGATAGGAATGCCTGTAGAGAACTGAGACAAGTGGTCTCAGAAGTATTAATTGCTTCTTTAAGAATTGTTAGCACACATTCCTATTTAAGTGGTTATTTAAATAGTGAACTTTTAATTGTTTACTGGAGCATCTAGGAAAGGTATGGATGAGATGGCATGTTGGTGCCATTAGGATATGGGACTGGGCAAAGCTGCCACAGCCATTTAGAGAAGAGCATTGCGGATCAAGTAGCCTCTTGGCCTATGAAACACTTACCCTAAGTAAATTGTGATTGAAAGGGGAAAAATAAAAGGAGCAGTTGATATTGTGTGGCTTAAGTTTCTAGGCAGAACAGAGAAGATGATAGTAAATAAAAAGTGTACTTGGGAAGATACGGAAAGGAACGTTGCAACTGGGCCTGGGATATCAAACATAGAGGTAAACCTCCAAGGAACTAGAAAAAATTGTAGCAGGTGACCAGAACAAGGAGCTCTGAACATTTCAGACCCATGAATATGTTCAATCTCAGTTCAAAGAAGCTGAATTAACCTCACTCTTTGCAGCATGCTGTTTTCACGTTCCCAAGGCTCCCAGGACTTCTAGCTTATTGGCTGCATTTGTCAATTCTTCCTGACCAGGACTATATACTGCTCCTCAGTTTTGCGTGGTTGTATGTGTATCCGATAAAGCTTGTTTGACACAGGACTTGGTCTTTATCTTGATTGTGGCAGGTTCAACTACCCTGTTCTGGGAACAGCACAATCATCTTTCAGGCATCTTTACAATCAGCCTAGTGAGCAAAGTCTCAAATTGGATGGAGCTGCTGCTGCACACAGGCTTTAACTGGTGGTGTAAGAACACTGTCGCATTTTCTTTGCAAATATGATTGCTGGTATTTCCTACATTTTGTGTCATGGTAACGTCACAGATCCGTTTTATGTTCCAAATGCTTCATATGCAGTAGATTTTGTTACAGTGTTTTAATTTCCTGTATTTTGTACCAAAGTTAGTGTTGATTTCAAGAACCCTGTAGTGCTGCTAGAAAATTATACTGTTTTCATTTAAGCTTCAGTTCTTCTTCATTGTCCTATTTGAATTGAGATGATTTGGGCTCACAAAATGCACCTCTAACTGTTGGGCTTCTGCGGTCCTGTTCCACTTGCGAGTGAGTCAGCGTGGTAAAGGTTAGCAGGAGTGGGCTCTTAGTTTGCCATGTATAAAATGACTCTGTCGCTGTATATGTAAAGCACGCGGAGACCCTGAGGCAGTATCCTAGTTCAGGACCACCAAGATTTGACTGCATGGGAGGAATCTATACTTGTATATAGATTACATATACATTTTCTTCTTCTTTCTCTCTGAAGTCATCAGAAGGACCACAAGTTGATAAAAACACTTTGAAGATGATTTAGTATTACACAATGTTGCAAAATTGCTCTTTAACCGTTAAGGTGACAGTAGCAGCAGTCTGCACAGCCTTGCACACGCTCCAGGGCCCAGGCGTCGTACGCGAGGCAGAGCCACTGGTGTGCCTTGTAAACCAGCTGCATCGTACTTGCCAGTGTAAGACCCTGTTTATAGTTGTTTGTGATGTTGCCAAATGTTACAATTCTGTCCTTCGGATGGAACTTTTCCACATCAGGTGTTTCCTGAAAGAGCATCCTCAGGATGGAGTTTTTTTCAGTTTCAGAAAAAATGTTTCCAAGAATAATATTTTAGGCAGATGGACATTATCACTCACATTTCTATTATTTTTTGTTCATTTTAAATACCTACAGCAGTTTGAAAACCTGCAGCATCCACCTGCTTTTGAGAAAGAAACACAATGTGGCAGAGATGCTTACTCCTATGTCAGAAATGTTCTCCTAAAGCAAATATATTTGACTGAACTATAATATTTTTTTAAGAACTGTGATTTATCCATACTAAGGAGAGACAAACTCATACCTGGCAGCTAAATTGTACCTGATGGATCTGGGCGTGCGAGGGATTCAGAAGGATGTCCGCAGTGCTCCTGTGCTCTGCGACAGGCCTGGGCACAGGAACTGGGAACAGTGGAGCTCTTTCTTTTTCTTTCTTTAGGGCGCTGCTGCCCGCAGCCGGCACCGATAAGGGACGCAGGATGTGACCCTGCCCGTGTGCCCTGAGCAGTGAGAGGAGGGAGCGGGAGAGCAGTTCCACAGCACTTCAGGCCAACCCAGTGCAAAACTGTTTGCAGTCTAAGTCAACAACAGGGTGTGTGTTATGCAAGAGAGGTCCAGCAAAATTTGTAATGACTGCTTGAATTTCACCTGGAAGAGACCAGAACAAACTGGAACTTGTAAACGACAGCACAGAAAGACAGAATTCAGTTTCAAGTAAAGAAAAAGTAAGTCCTGGTCTGTCACGCAGAGTTATTTTCTTCTCTACGCAAATAGACGTGAAGGTGTGATGGTGAGATGTACTAAATATTCTATTGATTTTTTTCCTGGTGGGGTAGTGGACTCAGTTACAAAATATAAAATTAAGGAAGAAGTGTTGCCAGAATCTAAACCTGGATTTCATTAAAACATGTTGTCATTTCTCTATAAAATACATCTGCTACAATGTTCCAGAAATTTTAGACACACAATAGAGTAATAAACTGCTTTTATAACTTGGGTAATACTCTACCATAGATTCTTGATTTTCCCCCCTACTGTTTGTATTAAATTACCTCAGTACAGAAACGTCCGTACACTGAAAGGAAGGAATAAATGGGTTGTCATTGCAATAAGTGGAAATTTTGTCATTGCAATAAGTGGAAATTTTAAAAATTGTGTACAAGATGTGTGTTATAGAGAGGACAACCAACATCAGAAGTTTGTCAGCTAGTAATTCACTGCAAGTAGATCGGCAGCATGGGCCCCTGCCTACGCTCCTGTGTAGCTCTGTTTCCCAGTTTTCTTTCACTTGGGCAGTTTCACTACCGACAGCAGTGGTGGGAAACATGGTGTGAAGGTTACTTTCATTGCTGGTGCTTTTCCCAGCTGCGGATATTGCTGCCACCAGTTTGCCCTGGGAACACGAAGGCTGCCTGACCTGCAGCCCCTGTGCTGGCTGCTCTGAGGGCAACAGCCCTATCCTCAAAGCGCCCCACGTGGCAGAGCCAGTGTGTCCCCTCGCAACATCATCGTCTGGAGGAGGTGTCTTTAATATTGTCTTCTATGTTTCCTGTGCAGACAAATCCCTTCCCTGGCTGCTTCCTGGATTAAAGTGATCCTGTCCTTAAACACGACACAAAAATCTGAGAAGGGGGTGAGTATCTCCTTCAGATAGACACAGTCCTGCTCATGCTTTTGTGGGAACATTTTCATGAATAAGGGTTAACAGATTAGGCTGATGATTATTCCAGTATCTTCCCCCAAATACCTGTTCTTTTCCCTTCCCATGGAATAATATTATTAAAAGACTCCAGCTTTTTCTCCTAAAGTAGAAAATTCCAAGAGATCTGACAGAGTATACCGAAGTACATATATTTTATATGCTATGCAGCTCCCTGGCTGTGCTGCTCTTCAGCTTGCCATACATCTCTAGAAGTTTCCAGTCTGGCACACACAGTTCCTATTGAAAAGCGTAGATGGATAAAGATGGATGGCGCACACCCACAACAGATAATTGTTTCTCCGTTTTCTGTCCCAGGATGATGGGTCTTAACAGAAAGAATCTCCCAGTGCCTGTGGCATTTCACACCTATTCTTTAATGACAGTGGAGCTGTTGATAAATAAATCCTCTCTTGTCGGCCACAGCAAGAGTCATGTTTTATTTGGTTTTGTTCCGGGGCTCACAGAGCCCCGCAGAAGGTTTATGAGAGCACTACCATATCCTTCACAGCAAAGCTTGGTGTCGTGTATGCCATTACATGTGTCCTGTCTCCAGAAGCACCATCATTAAGAGTTGACCAAAACTTTCCTCCAGAATAAGTAGTTCCATGTGGCAAGCCTTGTCAAGCACAAAGGAACGCCTCGGCACCCGGAGACAGCCCAGCTACATCACAGAAATATTTTTTGTGGCTCAATGTGCAGGTCAGAAAACGCAGTTCTGTAATTTATTTTTTTTTTTTGCCTGAGTGGCCACTTATGACCAAAATGTTCTGGCTGCGATAAATTACCTGCAATGTTTTGAATAGTGCAATATAAACCCGAGTTCTTTTCTGAATGCTATGTCGTATGTATTGCAGTATCGATTAACTCGATGTTTTTTAAAGAAAGGAAATGTCCATCACTGGGAATTTACAATATGTGAAGTTTGAGCCCAAAATGAATTCTGACAGCTTGGTTACCATAAGCTCCTCAGAGACGCAGTGCTTAGTGGAAACACTGACATAATCTTAACGATAGTGGCGGGAATAGTGCCAGTAAAACAGAACGTCCTGTAGGCATAACGTAAGGCAGAATCACTTCGGCTCCCCAGATCGCAATAGCTTTGAAAGAAAAGTTGATAGAAAATTTGTGCACGCCTCCTCCTTTGACCAAGAAAGAGTAATCTCTGTATGTACTGGTGACTATTGTTATCAGCTGTACTGTATTCAGTTTTACACATGGCAAAAGGTGATGGGGAAATTTAAAGGATGCCCTGTTGCAAATCTATCAAGTCTTGCTGCAGAACAATGGAGGCATGTTGGGGTTATAGATGAGGGATCCTAAGGGCGTGGACGGAGATGCGCACTGCAGCCAGGTGGCCAGTGGGAAGAAGTCACTGCTTTTACATTTCTTGCTCTTCTTTCCCTATCAGCTCTCTTGGCAGAGCTTTCCACGGACTTATTACAATGAAACAGGTTAGCAAAGACTTCATACTTAAATTGTTTACAATAATGTCCTTGCTCTTGCCTGGAATGGGCAAGGAAGTGTTCTTAGAAGTAGCTGTGCTGGCACATCAGTGGGACAGAGGGGATGGTGAGAAAGGGCATCCTCTTGCAGTGGTTCAGCTGCAGTCAGAAAATGACATCTGTCCATAACCTCGTGCTTTCAAATGACAAGCTGTACGATGTGACATTTTATGTAACAGCGTGACAGACTGTGACATTTCGGATTGCTGTGAGCAGCGCTCTTTTTTTGTGTTCACAAGATGTGTAAGAAAGTGCAGCACTCCGAAAAAATAAATAAGTGCCTCACAGAATTGCTGGAGGGAAATTCTTGCAGATGAAGAAAGGGGAAGCAAAGAAAGAAACTATTTAAAAAGAAGTGGATTGAAAAAAAAAAAGACCTTAGGTTGACACTACTTCACAGTCAGTTTTATGCTTTGTTAACCTTGTTACAAAGCTAAGAAAAATTCCGATTCATTTCTGTAAAACTTCAGGACATAGAAGAGCAAGAGAAATAGCTCTTCTACACCTCTTAGATTAGATTTGTTCAATATGAAGCAACATAAAATATGCTCTGGCATTTTATTTGGGCTTGAGGAACGAAAAAGCTTAATAATTACCAGCTGATATGCCAATTTAATGCAGGTGTTCAGATTTTTAAAAGACCATTATCACTTAATGTTACTTTTAAAAAAAGAGATCTCGGATTTTTCAATGAAACAAATACTAGAAAAAGAGACACCATTATATGAAAGCAGGTGAAATTCTCAAATACAAGAATTGCAAAAATTCTATTACTAGAGGTACAGATAGATTCCCTGCCTGTTAAAGGCAAACAATTAGATAAGCAGGGAGGTTTGAAAATATAAAAGTGAGATATTAAGAACACAGGGCACAGTTATTGCTACGGTCTTACATACTAATTCTGATGTATGGGCCAGATCTTAAAATGCCGTTGAAGTACAGCAGTCTGGCTGCTGATCACTTGGTTCGGACTTGGGTCTGGTGTCACCCAAGCTGATATGGAGCCACTGCTCAAATATGTTTCAGCCAAGAACATGGAGGAGGTACAGAAAGGATTGTAGCCAAGACCAGAGATGAAATGATACACTGTAGAAGTTAGAATCGTTTTCTGATTAGAAACCATGAAGACTAGTCAGAACACGAGATTCCCTGGAGGTGTTCAAGGCCAGGCTGGATGAGGCTTTGAGCAACCTGGTCTAGTGGGAGGTGTCCCTGCCCGTGGCAGGAGGGTTGGAACTTGATGATCTTCAAGGTCCCTTCCAACCTAAACCATTCTATGATTTATGAGTGTTCATCCATCTTGGGCTGCAAACAAAGCAGGAAGCTTTGTGTATTTGTGTTAACATAGCTTGTAGTTCTTTGAACTACGGCCAGCAGATGCAAATGATTTGGCATACAAAGGCATTGCACATTTTTCATTATTTTATGTTTAGATGGCAAATGAAATCTTTGGTCAGTCACGGAGAAGTTCTCGCTCCATTTGCACTCAGGGATGCCTGGATTTGGATGAACACTTTTTCATTCCACACTCTTTGAGCATTTTTTCTTTAGTTGGTAATTTTTGGTGGTGTCAGTGGTGGAAGGCCACCGACAATGGGCTGTGTACCTGCTTCTGGGGGCTCTTAAGCTTATCCTCCTGCTGTCTGTGGAGTGTGAGCTGTAGAGCTCCTTTAGCTCTGCACACACTGGATGCTGACAGCTGAACTGCGGAAGGTTTTACAGTTTCTTCAGGCTGCTTGAACGAGTCCTGGCCATCAGGATGAGGCTTTATTGGAGACTAGCTGGAAGAGATAATAGATGGTAAAAGGTGCTTGAAAACAGCTGGTCCTTGGTAGGTTTGAAAAATGTCAGGTGCAGGTGTTATTGGTCCTACCTGTGTGTCACTGATGGAGCACAAGCAAGGCTGCGGGGACACTGCTGAAATGTGGGAAATTATACTTTGTGCATGTTGTTTCCTGGCCCAGCCAGGAGCGAAGCCAAAGCTATGACAAACAGCAATGCAGTCTTTTACTAATAGCGTAGCTTTTAAAGAAAAAATCCCAGAAAAGATTAGTCCTGCTTTCCTATCTGTAACAATGCGTATTTAATCCCAAACTACCTTTTTTTACTTCAGACTATAAACAAACCCTCTGACTTCTTGGGGAGAAGCGTGCAGAACGCCAGGCTTTCTGCTTGACAGACGTACAAAAACCTTCACTTGCCGGAGTGCCATAGCAGACGAGGGGTGAGATGGGCATGACACAGGCGAGGTGTCCATGCGCAGGGAACGTGGCCATGGCAGGTTCCCAGGGAGTTTGCTAAGTGGCACCAAGGTATGTGCCTGTCCTGCCGCACCAGCACCGCCATAGGGGACAAACTGGGATGTTAAACTCCGCTCACTGAATAGACCGTTCAGCTCCTGCACTGCCTTCATTCAAGTAAATAACATGTTTCCCCCCTGAAATTATTTTGCATTTCCCTGAAGGGTTCTTAAAATATCCACGACACAAAGCGCAAAGGAAAAACTGCTGGAATTTAGTCCTGCTGAGGGTAAGGTAACAATATGAAGGATGTGAGGCAAGGCACCATTTCATTGTGCTTTACTAGCGCTTGTAATTTACATCTCATTGCTTTCAAGGTCTCTGCTGGTAATATTTCCTTCTTCTAAGAATAGAGCTTAAAGGTATTTTAAGAATTCTAGTTGTCGTGCAATTAATAGCGTAACACTTTGTTCTGTGTAAAAAGATTTGCTTGTTTTGAGCAGTAACAGTATTTTGCATGTAAAAAAAGGGGAATGTTTTATTGCCAGCACTTTTCCTTACAGGGGGATGAATCACTTACATTCTTGGCAACCAAGCTCAAATTCGCAAGAATGCTCAGCTTGGTCAACTTCCTTCAAAACACTAAGCTCAAAGTAAAGAGGAAAAAAGAGAGAAAGAAACTTGGATACGTTTGGATGCGGCAGACATTACAAGATGGACGTCCAAGCAGGAAGACAATAAATCTAGTGTACAAATTGTTTTGCCCAAAGCAAGTCACTGACTTGCTGTTACAGGAGGGTCCAGTCTAAATTAAGAGAATACTGGAAGGGGGAACAAAAAACAACGAGGAAAAGAGCCAGAGAAAAGAAAGAAAACCCTGCCGATCTGGCAGACATGGCGGATGTTGTGTCAAACATGAGTTTATTTGCTAACAAAACAATGTGAATTTTCAAGAAAAATTACCACCCTTCCCTTCAGAATGGAAGATTGTGCTGAAAAACAAAATATGAGAATACAGTTAATGTAGGCGTGAGGAAACTGCTCACGTTCAGGCTGTGGTTTCACACAACAAAGGCTGAGGGTCGTGGGGGATCTTCTTCAGCAGCAGCATGGGGTGAACTAAGCCATCCCCTGGTTGCTCCTCTCCACCCATGCAGTGGACCCCGCTGAGGAAGGGATGGCACTGAAAATGGTTCCTTTCAGTTTTATTCTAATGGATTATTTTTCAGCTGGATTGGTTCCCTGGGCCGGTTCACCAAACAGCCACCCATTGCACTGTGCAATATACTCAAGCGGCAGTGGAGAGGATGACAAGGGGAAGGGGACATGACGGAGGAGGAATGATCAAGCTGGCCAGGCATCCCTGCTGCTACTGTGCCACCTTGGCCATGGTCTTCAGCACAGCACCAGTCTAAGGCACATTTGGCCCCGCTGCTCGCTTCTGCTCAGAGGCAGTCAAATGGCAGCTTCAGTCAGACCAGCACAACTGCTTGTTGGCTGAAGGAAAACCAACGCAAGCAAACCCAAAACATTATTTAGTGTGGAATTCCCCTTTTCCTAGGTCAGGTTCTAGGTCACCCTGTGGTCATGCAGACAGCTGTGCCTTAGTATAAATGACTGTGAGGAGCGGTGGAAGACAAGAAGGGAAGTACTGCTCCCCAAAATCACATGTTCCTTCTGTGTATCTCACTTGGTAGCTTTTGATTTCCCCCCCGCTCTTCACCCCAGTGCTCTGCCACCCCGCACCTGCAGTGCAGCACTGGGGCTGCCACCGCAGGGCATAGGGCAGCAGCACCTCAGGGTGCTGAAAACAAGTGTGAATGTGTCACCCTGCAGCCAGCATCGGGCTGCTGTGCTTCTGTCCAGACTGTCCCCTCAAAATATATGTTCACTTAGTGAGCATAATATGGGGGGAAAATAATAATTGGAGAAGAATGAGAAGGTAGAGGCCCAGGATGGCTGGGCCAGGCCACAAAGGATGGGTGCGACTCAGAGCAGGACCCAAGACACTGCAGCAATGTTGGTGTCTAATACCCTGCGCATCACACAGTTGCTGTTGCGTATCTTCAGGATCATAGTTTCGGTGTGTTGCCTGCTTCTGTCTTGTTCTGCAGTGCCCACGCAGTAAATCCAGTGCTTCCTCTCTGATTCCGTAATCAGAGATGTTGCTTATATGTAGTAAATCCCACACTTTTGGGACACTGTGAATTTACTGTGTATTCACCGAGCAACCGCATCCCAACCACAGAATAAGATCAGTGCTTCCTGGTCCGGTTTCCTGCATGCAGATTGTACAATAGGTCAGCACAGGTCGTGGGGATATGTCCAGGTTTTCCACACGTGTAGCCTTCCTATCCAAGAGACAGTACAGACAACCCTCAAAAGTCTGTGCAGGCAATCTTTCTGGGCAGAAAAAGAAAACACCTAGCAAATCTGGACACAGGGTATCCTCAAGTCAGAGCCTCCAACATGACATGAAACACTGCACCAGGCTGCCAAGGAGAAATGCGTGGAATCTTTGCACTGTAGTTTTTAAGACTAGACAAAAATCTGCCATAGTGAAGAGGGATAGCCTAAACCAGATCCTTCCCAGCCTTACATTCCTGTAATTCCCTGTAAGGAAGGACTGGTTTGACTCTCCCCAGCACGAAGAATAGCAAGCACAGTCTGTTCTCTGCTCTGCAACCTGCTCTGTCTTTCTCCAGCTTCTTTCTGGGACCAGCACGAAACACGGGACTGACACTACTCTCAAGCCAACAGGGCTGGGCCCTGAGAAAAGGGAGATTTGTATGCAATGAGTCTGTGTATTCATGCATGAGAGAAATCGTGGTGGCAATGGTGTTCTCTCATAGTAATGCAGAGCAAGATGGAAACGTGATGAAGGTTTTTTTCAAGATTAAAATAAGCAGAACAAGAGCCAGTTGTTGTTTTGGGGAAAAGCAGAGCAGTTCCTGTCAAAACGTTTCACCGACTTGGCAAAAATGCCAAGCTGGCCCTGCCTGCAGCATACATGGACTTCAAAGGGCTTATCTTGAATAAGGATTAGCAGGAGCCAGATCGCTGCTTCCTACATGTATTCAGCTGAGGTTAAATGCTATGCAAGGCTGTACCCCAAGGGTGTGTTTTCCTTCTGATGCCAGCCAAGCTGCTGACACCTCTGCCTGCAGGTTTGTGGGACCAGTCTTGCTTTAGCTGTGTGCACCCAGAGGGAGCTCAGCTCTGACCCAGCACTGGGGACGAGTGGGTCATGCTCTCATAAGCGGTGGCTTCAGGAGCACAGCTCCGCAGCGGGAACGCTGTGAAACAAACGGTCAGGCCTCCGCTGCAGCGGTGAGCCGGCCACTCAGGAGGGGCGTGTGGTTCTCAAACAGGATGCAGGCTGAATAACCCTCCATTCCTGAAGAGGGTGGTCCCCGAAGGTCAGGGCTGCCTTCAATGGTGTGGCAGTGTGAGAGGAAACTGCCTCAGAGGGTGCTTTCATAATGCTCGGGCTGTGAATATATTCGGCTCGTTGTACTCTGGGTTCCCAAGTGTTAGTAATCAAAAACGTGAATAGGAGAATAAGGTTAGGAAAGGAACAATTCTCCAGCTGGACGTTCATTACGGGATGAATAGGGGCCCTCCTCCCCCCACCCTGCTTTGATTTCAGACAAAGGGCTTTGCATCCCATGTAGGAGTTCTCTTTGCTGCCTGGGAAGAACATATAGATGTAGGTGATACCAACCTAGTAGGGCCCAGCTCACAGAATCACAGAATACCTGAAGTTGGAAGGGACCTCTTGAGATGATCCAGTGCAAACCCCTGCTCAAGCAGAGTCAGCTACAGCAGGTTGCCCAGGACCATGTCCAGTCAGGTTTTGAGTATCTCCATGGATGGAGACTCCACAACCTCTCCGGGCAACCTGTTCCACCTCTGAATCGACAGGCAACGACCAGAGAGCTGATGTCAGTATCGATCATTCTGGCACTTTTTTGCCTTCACAGTAAATTATTTGTAAAAGTACAACCTTAATAAATGTATTTGATATTCACTCACTGACTCTGGTTCTGGTGAGGCTGGGTATAACGATGTGCGCCAAGGCTGATCCATGCTTTACCCGTTGCATAATTATGAAAAAAAAAAAAGACAAAGAGACAGTCGGGTGCTACATGGGATTAACACCCTGTGGTCCCATGGGAATGCTGCTGGTTCAGGACAGAAGCAACCATTGCCCCAGTCAATGCTGTGTTAATTTAGTGGAAGGAGGGCCAAGGGCCTTTGAACTTGTCACAAGAATAAATCTGGAAAAACGATGGAGATTTTTTGTCCTTTAAGACACAAAGAGTTTTCGGGGAATATTTGTCCCTTGAGCTCCAGAAGGTAAGGGGACAGACAGGGTCGTGCTTTCTGTTCCCATGCTTCTGAGCCAGCACTTTGCCCTGACCGTCACTGTTACCAGGGCATCTTCTCAGTTCTGGCCGGAGATCTTATCCGAAATCTTAATTGAGGCACATTTAGGCTATCCAAGGCAGTTTTATATTGCTCAAGCTAAAGTCACTGAAATGTTTTAATTAACGAGCAAACACAGTCTGTCGCTTTCCTCTGTGTGACGCACAGAAATCTGTCTGCTTCCTCCCTGAGTACAGTACAGCATGTCTGAGCCACTGGCTACTATAATTACGATGGGGTAAGCATTTATATGGCACTATAAAGGTGAACTGGGTGCCTTGCAAATACAAAAACACTAATCTCATTCCCAAAGAATTCAGAGTCAAACATGGTCAAGAAAAAACACGAGGCAATTGTATTGATGGAAAAATTGCATCCTGTGGAGACCAAGAATCACCAGGGCAGGAGCTCTGAAGGACAGATCTGGAGAGGGGGAGTCCTGGGGCTGAATGACTGGATGCCACTCAGAAACACTGGAGTTTCTTTTCTATCTGTCGTGGACCTCATAGATGACCTTTGGGAGCCAAGGAGTCTGTGCACGAGTTCTCCTCCCTGTAAAATTGATATTCTTTCAACTCATGCAGCTACCAAAGGCACGCTACAGAAGAGAGGCTGGGAAGAGACAAGAGGTACTGTGGCAGGAGAGCATTGGGAAGCACACAGGAAGCAAGAGGGGGAACAGGGGAAAAGGAGAGAAAACCTCCGAGGAGTGAGGGGGCAGGGAGCCACAGGCAAGATTAAGAAACAAGATGGTATCCTTCAAGTGTCAGGGAGGAGAATGTAGATTAACAACCTTTTGGTTAGGCTAAAGGGAGTACAGAAGAGCCTGAAGAGTAACTGTCAGGAAATTACAGGAGCTGAAGCAAGTCATGGCCACAGCATAGAGAAGCATTGTAGTCATGGTGATAGAAAAAGCAAGGGCCACTTCAGGAAGAAGATGCTGAGACAGACACCAAAAGCTTCAGATTAGGCCTTTAATGAGAGACCCGTTATATGAAATACAACGAAAGAAGAGAAATATCCTCCCCAAGCCCAGAAAAAATAGAAGAAGTACTGAAAGCAGATCTAGAGAGAACTAATACTTTTACATTGGAAAAAGTTTATATGAGGCAGAATGAATATGTCATAGCAGCAAGGGCTTCAGGAGAAGAAATTAAAAAACCCAGAGGGATATGAAATTGGACAGTCATGGACAGAATAGAAAATCATTTCCCCACTAAAAATGTGCAGGCAGAGATGATCAGGTGCGTTGGGGAGGAGGGTGGAACGATCAGCAGTGCTGTGTTTCAGGGGCCACCAGACAAATAACTCCAAGTGCACCGGTACCGCCGTGTGGTATCACCTACTCTGTGCACACACCACCTCTCATTTGCCGAGATTTACCATGGTGTTTCAAAGGGACACGAAGTGAAGAACAGCAAAAACTCTGAAATTCCAAGTGGCCAAGAAAACATGGTCCTTGCTTGCATTTCACAACATTGCACAAGGCTTCTTAAAAAGTAACTGCTAAATTTTCTCCCCCCATATCACTGTGTACACAGGGGATGGCTAAACAGATGCGGTGTGCACAGAAATTGATGACACAGCCTGAGCCTGCCCTCTTGCTCCATACACGCAAAGGGGTTGGCATCGTGGAGACCGTTAGAGCATCTGGAGTTCTATGCGATTATATGAGAAGTGGAAGATAGATGGAAGAGCAATTAGACTGATTTTGTTAGGCTAAAGGGAGTACAAAGGAATGCAGAGAGTAACTGTAAAAAAATTACAGTACCTGAAGCAAGAAATGGCCAGAGCACAGAGAAGATTTGTAGTCATGGTGACAGAAAAGCAAGGGCCACTTGAGGTGTTTTGCATGCTGTCATGAGATGCCACTTTAAAATAATTTGCTGTGACTTGTGTGTCTCTATTCACTTTGATATACCATATAATAATATTACTACTTATGTGTTTATCACATTCCAAGACCTATGGAAGACTTTACTCATTGAAGTTACAGACTTAGAATGGCGATTCTCATCCTAACCGAATTCTGTATTTTAATTGTTTGCAAATCACATCTTACCCACCCTGCATTTTTAGTGACTGGTGATGAATAAAAGCTACCCCTGACATTCACAGCCTTTTTTCTTTAAACATGGAGTTGAGATTTTATGAGCTGTAGCGCAGTATGCAAAGGTAACCTACAGTAGAGACTGAAAGAAAATAGCTAAAAATTGCAAGTATGTTTAGGACTGCTGCGGAGATTTTTAGACAAGCAAGTGTGTATTCCTGAAGTGAGCTAAAAGCAGTGGCTGGTGTGGGAAGAAAGTTCCAAATAGATGTAGGTTGAAAGACTGTGTGGAAGACCAGGAGACACGTGGTGATAATGACAGTCATCACACGGGAACATGCGGTGGTGAAGCATTTTTAGAGTGGAAAGTCTTTCAGTTTGGATGCTGTTTTCACATTATGTGATTCCGTGATGATACTCTCGTAGAGCATTATGGACAGCTGGGGATTTTCCACAGCCTCCTGTGCAGGGGTCTCTCAGAATTTTCCCCCAACAACTTTTTAGGGACTGTAATCCTGAACCTGATTTCCATAAAATTTTATCTTCAAAATGGACGTGCGGCACATACGGATGGCAAGTCCCAACGTGCAATTTTCTGTTTCTATTGCAAAGGGCAGGCCATAGTCACCCCCATCCTTCCACCCTGCTTGTGATTATACCAACTGATCTGTAGGATTCAGGCCAAGTTATTTTATTTATGCAAGTCAGTCACCTCAGACAACAGTAAATACCTTCTCTCAGTTTTCTGGTGTCCTTCTTTGCTGATAAAAGTACGTAAACAAGCGCAAAGCACACAGGATCTCAGCTCCCAGAGTACACAGAGGTGTGACTGTAGTCTTTCCTCTACTCAGTATCTCTCTCTCCCCCCCGAGAAAATATGTGAGGTTTTATTGACTGGAGCTTCTTATGCTGCTTTGAGATGCCTTGCCAAGTTGTATGTTATCCCACTTCCTTCCTGCAGGCAATCCAAACAGGGGAGGCTTCCCCTGGAGCCCTGCCCCTCACAACTGCCCCACACAACTGCTCAGCTCTCCGGCCCTCTCTTACAGCGCCAGAAACGTGGTGGCTGAGTGCTGGGCTCAGCAGGAGCTCTGAGAACGTGCCGCTGCTGTGGGCAGACCTTGAACAGCAGAGTGCTGCCAACCCCATGGTGCTCTCAGCTCAGGAGATGCTGTGAGCCGCCGGCTGTCGCCTCGCCCCTCTGCACAGTGGGGCTGCTCATCACTGTCCTGCAGATGTGGCAGGTGTGCCAACACAAGGCCAGTTCAGTTGGCACAGTCACCACGAAAAGCCAATTTATTTAGGAAAATGAGATGCAGCAATAGGTTTACAGCACCACTGGAAAATTACCGTGTGTCAGAGAGAGGCTGAGCAGCAAGGATCTGAATTTCTGCAGACTGTCTAGGGCAAGACCTAAGTCTTACAGGTTTCCCCTAGAGCTTTGTGTCCAGGCAATAGCCTGGAACCAAGAATTTAGATATCCCCTCCAACTCTTCATGATTTGCATCGTTTTTTAATTTTTCATTACTGACAGTATGATCTAGTTGTTGATCATGATCCAGGAGATGAGGATTTTGCTTCTGGCTTTGCCACTGAATTGGTGTGTTCCTTGTGAACATTCATGCAGCCTGGCTGTGTTTCTCCGTTCAACTTCTCTGTCCATCTTATCTGTAGAGATGTAATCTCTGCTCTGACGAGATCGTCCCTTATGTTTTGTTTTTGAGATAAATTGCCGCCTTCCAGCGGCCCATCACATATAGCAAGAGTAANGATAAATTGCCGCCTTCCAGTGGCCCATCACATATAGCAAGAGTATCTGATAGTTGCCCCATGCTTCTCTGGAATGTTCTCATTTAGTAGCTGTTCCACACGTGTGGTTGCCTAGCGTTAGCATGGTCTTCCTTCTGTCTCTTTTTTTTAATTTATGGTCAGTTCTGTCACCTGCTTCCCACACTCTTTGATACAAAAGCAGACTTTTTAAAAACAGAGGTATAAATAGTTTTTTTAAAAGCTCACCACTTCTGTCTATGGCTGACATCTGCCCCTGTTTCCACTGTGGTCTTAGTGAATCTAGAATCTATGAATGCACATAGTTCACTCTCTTACAGTTTGACTTCCCTGTTTTATGTTGGCTCACCCTTTTTCCTTGTGCATTACTGATGTCAGTCTGCGATCTGTCTAGTTCTCGTCCTCTGCACTATGTGTCTTTTTCTAATCTGTGGTTGTACTTCCTTGCCCATCTGTACTATTATTTTAATTGTCTTTGAATACACATTAATAGTACTTCTGAACACATGCCAGTGCCCGTTTATCTATCTCATCCCTTCCTTTACTCTGTTCCACATCCAGTTTTCTCTCAGAATTTCATCAGTTGAAATTCATTGCTGTTATTTTTTTGTTCCTTTTGAGCTGATTTAGTCATAATAACAAGGCTTATGGGGAAAGATCCAAGTCGTGTTGAAAGATCTGATCCAAAGCTCATTACCATGGTCACTATTTTTTTTTTTTATAATCTTCCAACTATACTTCCCTGCTTTTACAGACTCTGGCAGATCCAACATCTCAGAAGAGGAATGGTTTCCTTTGAGTCCCACATCCAGCCCAAACCACACATTATGCTGGGAACCCAAAATGTGTTCAAATGGTATCTAATCTGACACCTTCTTATCCTTTTGTGAAGTATCGCTTTTGCTTGTACTGCTTTTGATAAGGCAGCCTATTAAAAGTGCTAACTTCTGACTCAGTTCTACCCTTTAGCTGGGAGAGAACCATTTGTATGTCTGTAAGCTGAGATGGTTATAGCCTGGCTAGTTTTATTTTCCAAGGATAGAGCCTTCGCTGTTGAAGTATTTCATTAGCACATTTATTCTCTCTAGCCATGATAAGTTTCTTGATGTGGTTCTTGATAAATTTCTAAGATATGGACACCTTGAGGCTTTCTGAAACGGTCTTGGGTTTTGCTCTGGGAAGGGTTGGGAGAAATTGTGGTGAAATGCCTGTTCCTTAGTCTGCTTTGCAACCAAACAGACGTGGGTTCCTAAACAGCCCTGAGGATGTGAGTTGTGTGCATCCCCCTGCTGTGACTGCTGCAGCTGCGGGACCTTTTGTCTCCCTGTTGGCAATTACCTGTCAGGTTCCTCTGGTGAGGTCTCTAGTAGGTACATTTCTAGTGCTGCTTTTGGGGAATGTGACATTTAGCGAGCGACCAGGCATTGATTGCAAGCAGGTACTGGTACTGCAATGGGTACTGAAAGTACCCATTTTCAAGAAAGTTTTGTTCACTGCTATTTTGGGCTTCATTTGAGTTGATTGCGGTCTCTGTCACGTGAGGCATTTGTGTCTCTTCTTCCAGGGTCTTAACTAAAAAAATCTCAGATTTACCCTATGTATGAGCTACTCAATGGACAAAGCATATGACATTTTATACTGACATAATAACTTATTTCTATAGTCTCAGTGAAATGAGACACCATTTTTTCTGCTTTCCAGACTTCAGATTTTCCATAAACCAAATGTATCACAGGAAATAGGACATTTCTTCTCCTGCACTCAAAGTTGGTAACAGAAAACAACAAAACACTGGATTCAGGTTAGCAGTTGAAGCATATTAAAGACATCCTTTCCATGATAAACTCGCTTCAAAATATGTGCCATTTATTGTAGAGGTGACAATATAAATTCCTTAGCAGCCAACAGTTTTTAAATTGATAGATCAGTCTAATGCAAAACTCAAATTTGATAGATAATATACATATATGTAGATAATTTAAAAAATACATTATTTTCTTATGGGAAGAGCTACACAGAACTTTAATACCAGGCCTTCTAAATAGCTACAGTAAATTGTCAGGGAAATGCACACAGCTTTCTTTTAAATTAATGCTAAATTACGATGCTGGCCTTTGAGGCATCAATTTAACATAACGATAGCTCACAGAAGGCGCTATTCATCCAGAAATTTCCTAATCTTTCCAAGACATGGGCATCCTCCCTCTTTCCTTACAGACAGGGAAACTGAGGTGGAGAGGTGAAATGGATTGCTAACAGTCCCAGAGCGGGACAGGGAATGGAGAAAAGCTCATCTATGCTGTCTGTGGCTCAACAGACCTGGCTGCCACCCCCTTCTCCAAATCAACATGAAATGTTTTCGTGGAGTATCACCATTCTGGAAGCCTCGCATGGTCTCTTACGGTTGCAAAATGCCCTTGCACTGGTGCATGTATGTGTGCGTGTGGGGCAGGGGGCAGTTTGTAGCCTCCATAGGTTACACACATGGAAAATTCCTCCTCACGTGCTCTGGTGCTGCGTTCCCATCCTGTACTCCTCTAGGAGTTTCCTAGTCCCAAACCCTCACCTCTGTACCAGTGGCTCTGGGAATTCCTTTGTATTTTCTTCTCCAGGAGAAGAAAATCACCTCATTTGTTCCCTCAGGGTAGAGGTTCCTCATAGCTCCCTCAGTTTTTTTCCTTCCCACAGCGGCGTTTTGGGAAGCTACCCATGTCCTCACGAGTTCCAGAGTCCCTCATTTTCTGCACCAAGCCAAGGTCTTTGAATGTGCGTGTGTTCCTCCCACACCTTTTTTTTCTGTCTGGAGGGTGAATCATTCAGGCTGTCTGTGGCAGGAGGGCAGAGCTGCGGTGGGGGTATTGTTATGCTGGGAGATGCTAACAGCTACTGTGCCTGGCCTTTGATGAAAAGATAATTACAGGCCAGATTGATGGTTGCTGGATGCCCTCACCAGATGCCAGGGCTTCATGTGTCCTGCATTACCCCCTTCTCATTTTCTCCAGGATCAGAAGGGCACTGCCTACGGATGCCTAAAAACTTTTCCTAAAATTTTGGAATTGATTGGCTGTGGTGTTCAAAAGCCAATTGCATTGCATGCCATCAAGCTGATTGCAGGGACTTGAAAATTTGGCCAACTCATTCCCAAATGGAGAGCACAACTGGTTCACGATGGTGAAATTCCACACAAAGTCCCGACATTCCTGCAGTCCTCTCGGGCGCTGCCTGGGCTCCAGCTGCAGTCAATGATTGATACGAAGTGTGGGGCTGGGGGCAGAGTACATAGGAACATGGGTCTTTGTGAAATTCAGAGTTTTGCACCTTCTGTGTGATGGCTATAAAGGCAGTCTGAGCATCCAGAATGCCTCACCCAGTTAACGTGTGCCTGGGTTCATGTTTCCTCTGCAAAGCTGAGGGAGTTTCCCCATCAGATTTGTCCTATTTCGCCTGCTTTGTGCTGAAATCAAACGTATTTCTGAAGTACCAGCTTTTATGTTTGCTACCCCTTTGCCACCCCAAAAGCACGCAGTGATAGATCTCATAGACATAGTCCTGACAAAAAAAGAGCATATCTAAACCATAGTTAGAATTTGGTTAGTTTATTTTTTCATCCACTCAATTATTGAAGCAATGAACCCAACTTTGATGTCCACAAATGTAATTTTGCATCACGGTTAAACATATACATTATAATCACATATAGGTTGTATTGTCTGTACTGGGCTGGAGGACTCAGAACTCTTGTTTCTAACTGGTTTTGTATTGGTGATTTGGGAACAATGACTCTTCAGTATCATTCTGAAAAAAAAAATATATTAAAACAAGAACATTTCAGTGATGTTTCCCCAAGTCTTTTTTCCTTGCACATCATTCATTTTGTATCAGTGTTTTGTTCTAGACATGTTGTCCTAGTGAAGGATGTCGCTGTCAGCAAATTCTTTGTGTCTGTATGCTCACACACACGTATGTTCACATGTTCATAATCATTTCAGACGTGTGTGTGTTCCTCTTTTTGAAAAAAAGACTAGCAGACAACTAGATATTGCTGATGATACTCTTCCTTTCAAGTTTTCTGAATAGGTTCAAGCTTTTATTGGCTACCAGTACTGTGTAACGAAAAAGTTCATCCACCCACATCACAATTATTTGGTTGCTAGTAGTATTTTTAGCAGCACGATTTGGAAATTCGTTCCAAATACAATAGTTCAGAGAGAGTCACACTGTGGCCCAACTAACGGTGAAACAAGAGTACGGGGAGGGGGCAAGGCGACTCACAGCATTAGATGCGAGGGGATGGAACTGCACAGAGCTCCCGCTTCCCTCACTGTCTTGGGTGGGTGGAGGAGAAAGAAGGTGAAATGGNGGTAGGACACCCCCCCCCCCCCCCCCCCCCCCCCCCCCCAGCAGGGCAGACAGTGGCTCAGGCAAGTCAGGAGGTGAGTGCTGTAATCACCATAGATGCAGCAGAGTCACTCACTGAAGCGGAGCCATGAATAAACACACTGACCCTTACTCATGGTAGATTATTATCTCATGGTCTAGTCTGTGGACGGATTTGCTAGTACAGACAAATTGTATTGTTCTTTTTATGTAGCATCTTTCCTTCTGGAGATACCTCATTGCGGAGAGCATAGCTGGGAGGAAAGACTTGACTGATACACAGTAATCTCCAAAAACTTAGGGAGATCAAATCATGTTTTAACAGAGTTGTATCATTCTACAACCCAACTGAATTCAATTCCTTAGTGTTTTTGAGGACTGTGATTTCTAGTATTTTGGGTTTCTACAGGCCAAAAGCAGAAATAGTCTCAGTCTGTGGCGGACCAGCTGTATACGGGTACTTTCTAGAGAATGGATTCAACCCTTATCTCCTGTACCTGCTGCTCTGCTGGTGGGAATTCAAACCCAGCAACTCTGGGCAAATGCATGAAATTCAGAAAGTGCAGCTGGCTGGAACCAGGAGGTGAAATAGTGCAGCTGAGTCTCATTCCCAGATGGATTGGAATGCAAAAAGAAAACAAACCGTTCTGAAAGAGAAAAATAAATGAAAATATCTGTTTTACCTAGATTTAAGAATGTGGATGACAACCAAATCTTACGAAAGAGTATATTAGCACAGAGTAAGCAATTTTTATCTTGATGCTGTTCCTTTAAACCAGCCTGAACTTTGTTGGGAAAAGGTCTCAAGCCATTGAGCAATCTCTGGTTTGGGCAATCATGTTGCTATGCTTCATCGGTTAAGCACAGCAGTAATTCAGAAAATGAAGCCATGCTGCATCTGTCATATCATTTAAAATTTACTTCAGTTTTGCAGGTATTTGAAGATTGCAAAATGAACCACATTACCCTGCAATATTCTGCCGACGCTGGAATCTGCTCTGAACCTAATGGGTTTCTTTAGCTCCTCAGAGTCAGAGGTTTCCTCCTCCCCTGCAATATATTCCAGTCAATGACACTATTGAAATTCCGACAGTAATTTATATACAGTAACTGGCTGCCCTCAGATGAGACGCTAAACAATTTTTGTGCACCAGGCTGCATTTTTCTCATGAAATGTAGCACTCTATTGGCAGTCACTTCTCCTAAACCCGCATAATTTACAAGCACTATTGACAGTTTGCATGGAAGGCATTTAAAAAAAAAAAAAAGATTATGATAAACAACGTCAGACAAATATCCTTAGATAGGACTGTCCATGAGTAATATTACTTACAAAAGTAGTCCCCATGGCTTCAAAAAGGCTGTAAATATAGCTCCTATCCTGGAAAGGCAGTTAGGCGCAGACTTCTCTTTATACTTGCTCTTGGTCCTGTTGAGGACACTGGCACTAGCTGCATGATTGAAGATAACCATGTGCCTTAAGCATTCGCAAAACCAACATTTTCCCTGTCAAACAGAGCACCCCTACAGTGAGCACCTCCCAGCTTTGCAACAGGATTTGAAGATTTTTGATGTATTATTTCAGGACTGCAGGCTTCTTCCATGTTAATGATCTAAAGTTATATGCATATATATAGGAAAGCTTACTTTCTTACTATTCTTACCCTGTATTAGTATTTCCTAGTTATGGCTAGTGCGTCTGTCTGTCATGCTGGGGGGTGAGAGCCAGCCTCCCAGATCCAAACATTGCTGCACTTGAGTGTGTAGGGATTATTTCTCAGTGATAATTGTCTTTATTAAAGACCATAGAGATATCTAAAATCAGAATATTCCTGCTTTCATGAAAAACAGGCTCAGATCCAGCCAGCTCCATCCGTAACGAGGTCAAAGATGAGCTTTGCATCCAAAAATCTTTTGCAGCTTGGGTCTGCATTTTTGTTCCAGATGTGAATTCCCTGACTGCCCTCCTCCGGCACCTCATAGCCCCCTTGATAAAATACATGAAAAATAAGTAACCCCGCTCCAAAAAAAAAAAGAAAAAAAAAACACCCAAAAGAAGGGCCCAAATAGGCATTGATAGCCCTGCCACTTTGTGCATGCGTGGTTTTAGTTCAGTGTGGAGGGAAGAATAATAAAAGATGATCACCCCAAAACTCACACTGAAAATGAGTTTGGGGCGGCCGGCAAGTGGCCGGGCACCTCCAAGCCGCCTACTTCAGCCCTTTTCCCCTCAAGAAGCGGAGGCGACGCTGTCCCCTCACTACCTCAGCCACCCCTCTCCTCAAAACCCAGCGGGGGGTGCGTGTGTTTTGTGAGGTGTGTGTGTGTGGGGGGGGTTATGAGGGGAAAGAGTGCCTTAGCTGCCCTAAAGAAGGGCACCCTGAGGGGGCCGGAGGGCGGAGGGGGTGGCCCACCCCCCCCCGCCCTCCGGCCCCCTCAGGGTGCGACAACCCTTAACGGCCCTTCCCGCCCTGCCGCCCCAGAAGCCCCGCCCACCGCTGGTATGCGCCGGGAGGGGCGGGGGAGTGGAATGACGCGGGCGCCGCGGGGGTCACGTGACGCGAATGGAATGCCAACAATGTAGCGAATGTCCCGACTGCGCCCCGCCACTCGGCGCCCGGGACGGCCAAGGGGGAAGATGGAGACCGGCCCGCGACGTCGGGGTCGCCGTCGTTGAGCCCTTCCGTGACGGACCCCGCCACCACCCTCCCCGGGTTGGCGAGTCGGCGGAGCTGGGCGCCCCGAGGAGGTGAGCGAAGGGGGGGGGGGCGCGGCGCCGCGTAGTTCCCCCCCCCCCTCCCCCCCGCCCAACTGCTGTTCTCTGAGGGGAAAGTCGTGTGGAGAAGGGGGGGCGCGAAGGCGAGTCGGTCCTTGAGGCGGGAGTGAACGTCCCGTGTGTGTCCCCCCTCCCGGGGACAGCCTCGGCGCCCTGCCCGCGCCCTCCGACATTTTCCGGGCACCCGTGTGACAGCCCAGCCCTGGCGGGAGCGGGGGGGNGGGGGGGGGGGGGGGGATCCCGCCCGCCTGAGGCCTCTGCCCCCGGCCGGGCAGCCTGGCTTCCCCCCCCCGCCGTGGGGACCGGCTCCGCGGGGTGCCCCAGCAGGTCGGAGCTGCTGGTAAATGGCCGGAGTTTATTTTGGGAGCTTTCTGCTTGCGAAAGGAGTGGGTTTGGGTCTGGGGGAGAAGGGAGTCGGGGCGCCCGCGTTCCCCGGTGGCGCTCCCGGCCGGCACGGGGTTTGGAGGCGATGAGCCTGGGCCGGACCCCGCCGTGGTGGGGGTGTCGAGGGCCGCGGGGAGCCGAGCGAGGGCATCCAGAGCCCGCCAGGTCCCATCTGGCTGCGGCGGGGGCCCTGCTGTTCCCAGTCAGTTGAAGGTCACTGCCAAAATTCAGCACTTCGCCACCCTCTCTCCTGCCTCGTGAGTGGTGTGCGTGTTGAAATACCCCCTTCCCCGGCAAAGGCACTCTTGCAAATGACGCAAAAAAAAAAAAAATCTTACTTGGAGTGTCCAGGCTCTGCGGTCAATTACTGCTGGTCTTCTGGGGACGGGGAAGGTGAGCTGTTTCCCACAGCGCTGGATTGGGCCAGGGCTTAATGGTTGGCAGTGGGACGTGGGCACAGAGTTACTTTGGGATAGTTTTGTTAGCAGGAGGAAAGAGACAGGAATGATTTTGGGGAAAGTCCTCACTTCAGTTCTTTTCACTTTCACCGTGTGACCACTTATAAAGGGGAGCGCGGTTTGTATAATAATGAAATTCCTGAAACACACCCTCCCCCCCAGACAATCTTAGACCTCCAGTACAAAGCGGACAGTCCCAGCTTCCTTGAATTTGTTATTCAAAAACCCGAAGCAATACTTGTAAATTGAGGGAGGGAAGGCAGTTGTAGCTGTTTCTTGAAACTTTACTTCTTCCTTACGCAGTGATCGCTAGTTCAGCTCACCACAGTGCCTGCACGGTTATAGGCAGGGAAACAGCTCGGGGTTTGGGACTTAGCTCTTGAAACACAACTGAGCTTCAGTTTCTTGCCTGTGTCCCAGCTCCACAGAGCCACTAGCACATGCAGCCTCTTGGTGAATGAAGAAACAGGAGAGCGAATAGCTAGTGCTGCTGGGACGACAGACATCGGCATATAATTTCAGTGTGGTTGGTTATTTGCTGCCAGAGCAGCAATTATTGGTATTCCTCAAATGAAGAAAAATAATCAGTTATTCAAAAATTGTTCTATGTTGATGCAATTAAAGTAACACTGCACTTATTTGAAATATTACATCTTCAGGATAATGGACAAGCTTCTAATTAGTGCAGAACATATAACACTTTGGAAAAAAAACCTTAGGATTTTTTTAGTCAGAATGGCTTGAAGCTCAAAAATAATTCTGAAAAATCATTTCTCATGATGGCAGGAAGGCTATTGATACATTCATGCTGTAGGCAAGGTGCAGATTAGAAGGAGTTATACAAACCCAGATGTACAGTCAAAAATGCTTAAACAGAATTAGACATACTATGTATCTTTTAAAGCATACAAGCCTTTTATTTTTTGCTAAAAATGCAAATCACAGGAAGATTTTGAAAAGCAGGCAGCTTGTCTTTCTTTGTAAATCATCTGTAATATTTAATGTTCCGATTTCTTGGCTTATTTTACATATGTATTTAAAAAACCCTTCCGCAAAAGTTGAAACATGTTTGCAGTTAGCTCCAGTACTTGCTGTTGTTGCTGGTCTCATTCATACTGTCTCAACGATCAACGTTTCTTTCTCATTTAGCAGTATTGTAAATGTAAGCTGAGGAAGTTGCCAGCTGGCTTGACCTAGCATTATTGGACTCGAGCTTAGGCTAAAGGTCACAAAAGTTCTTTATGTGAAGCATGTGTGTAAGTGGGAAAGCAGTCCTTTGCTGCAAAAAGGTGGGGGGTGTTGCAAGCATTTCCAGCGTGTCCCAGGCCTGAGGATTGGCACAGGGACTGAAAAGGAAGAACAACCCAGATTCCTAAACCCAGCCATATGGTGCTTGCTGCTGTCAGGAAAAGAAAGACAATTATAGACCAATTAATTGCTCTGTATCTTTTAAGCACTAGCTAGTTATGATGTAATCCTAAAAAGGCTGCAATACTATTGTGGGTTTTTTTTTTAACAAGGCTATGTATTATCTTTTGCTATATTCTGTTTAAGTAGAAAAAAATTCTCTTCTTGGGATCCTTCAGTTGCTTTTGTCTTCATTGAGAATAATGAAAACTTGATCTGTTATTGACTAATACCTGATCTGTTTGTGGAAATATCAAAATCTAGATGAACAGCTTTAGTACTTCCCTTAAAACAAGTGACAGACCCTATCCAATGTACATGTGGGCATTTATGTCACTCAGTGCTGTAGGAGTTAGGANGCATTTATGTCACTCTTAGTGCTGTAGGAGTTAGGGTTGCAGGATATCCTTAGAGAGTACCAAGTGGAGGAGCTCAAGACCTTGAATACATTATAGGTGTCTTTTAGTTAACTGAGCATTTAAATCTTAGCAAAAGAGGTTGATACGGATTACTTTCAATCTGTGCTCCTGCATTTCAAACTGGTGAACCATTGTAAGAGTCAGAGGTCTGACTTCACTGTTGCATTTCAATCCTTGGTTGTAAAGGAAAGCTTGAAGTGGACTCTGTACTAATGAGGAAGTGGTGATGGGCTTCAGAGGTGAATTTGTCCAGATTCTCTTGGCCTTCACAGTAGTAAGCTGTTTGCTTGGCAGTGAGAAGCGACAGTAAATGTATGGAAATGGTGGTTTTGGTGGGAAATCATATAGCGATCACTATAGGAAGAGTTATTGCAATGAGTTGAGTTTTAATATGAGCATGT
>RSEF01000001.1:204232017-204280477 GCA_003993805.1 Himantopus leucocephalus | reverse complement strand
ACCAAAAAAACCCCAAAAAACCAACAACAACAAAAAAACCAAAACAAACACCCAAAACCAAACCAAACAAACAAAACCCAAAAAACCCCTCAGCAAGTCCAGTCAACTTCTGAGTGACTGAGAGGAACATACAGTGTGTTACCATCTTCTGTATTTGTGTTTTGGAAACAACAGAATTCTAACCTTCCCAACCAAGTGGCTTGAGCACTGTTCAGGAGTCGCTTTGCAAGTGCTAATATCAGCAGCAGAAGCAAACTTGCGTAAGCAGCATCAATAGCAAGGTGACATTTCTGATTAAGCTATCTTTTTAATCCTCTTTCAAATACACCATTATTTAATATTTCTGTTATGGTGATGCCACAAAGACTTAGTTAAGGTAGAATTCTTGTGTAACTTCATGCTGCACGGAGATGGCAAGTTGCACAGTAGCTCGGCTGTGCTGCATAGTTGTTCTCTGCTGCTTGTTGGAAGAGGTGCATAAAGCTGTCTCAAAGTCTTTTCTTTTTTCTGTGTTGAGATGCTAACTGTGCTGGTTCTGCTGCTTCTGCTGTTACTGAGTAGCTCCATCTACCCCTCTTTTCTCTTTCTTCCTTACAAGGCACAACTAATGAAATATATACCCCCTTCTCTTTTTTTTTTCCCCATCCTCCTTTCAGTTCCGGGGAGAATTCTTACCTTCAGGCTTTGCTAAGATATTCATGTGGAAAGGCAAAATATCTTGTGTTCTGTTATTCACTTTGTTATTGAAATACTAGAAGTTGCTATGGTTAGAGTCATCAATATTTCCATTATAAATCTTTTTCATAAACTTCTGAAACTGAGCTCAGCTAGTGTAAAACAAACAAAATCTTAAGTGGGGGAAAAACATTTCATGAGCATACTCTTCCCTAATTATGAAATAGGATAGGCTTGTCCAGGATTTGGTTATGCAATTGGGTGGGAAACTTGCTACAGTTGGGTACTGTAAAATTCTTAAACATTGTGTATCTAAGGGTTTTATTTTCATTTATTTTGAAAATGAAACTTTAAAGAAAATTGGATTATTTATTGATTATGTTGAGAAAGGCTTTTGGAATCCTGTTCTTGAAAGCAGATAAAGTGAAAATCATTAAAAGGAATCCAGCTGTGACAGCTTAATAGGTTAAACTGATTCACTTGCACTTGATTAATTGTCATGCTGTCCCTTCAGAGGCATTTACAATATCAACTTAATTGCATGTACTTTCTATTTTCTTTTGTTTCAGACACTGTCAGTCTGCAAAATGATGATTCCAAGGATTTTCATTTTCTGTAGGAAACGTGAAGATCGTGAGCTNTGGCAGAAATTTCTTGAGAATTTTGCCTTTTTCTCTTCGAAGGATTATGTTTACAAGAAATTGATACCATCAAGTGACACTTTTTTCGAAATAAAGTAATTTAAAAAAACTAAGAATAAAGCTGTATTTATGCTCAGAGAAAACTGGATTAACAATGAGGCCAAAGACTTTTCCTGCTACGACATATTCTGGAAACAGCAGACAAAGATTACAAGAGATCCGAGAAGGTTTAAAGCAACCATCCAAATCTTCAGGTCAGGGACTACCTGTTGGACCAGGCAGTGAAACTTCTCTGGACCCTAAGATTTTAATAGGGAAGGATGCTGCAAGGCAGCAGCAGATGAGACAAACGCCTAAGTTTGGACCATATCAGAAAGCTCTGCGAGAAATTAGATATTCTTTGCTGCCTTTTGCTAATGAGTCAAGTACTACAGCAGCTGTTGAAGTAAATAGGCAGATGCTCCAGGAACTGGTGAATGCAGGTTGTGATCAGGTACGTATGACTTTGGAGGGGGGATTGTCACTGCCTTCAAAACATGTTCATACTCAGCACTGAAGAAAGGATTTTGATGGAAGTTACCAAGCTTGCCAGTTGACAGGAGGCACCGATTCTTCTGGCAGTCGTGTTGCTGTATGACTAGCAGAGTAGATGGACTTGCTGTTGAGAGATGTGCCTAGTATGGGGTTAACTCATGTTAAAGATGGTCATGGTGACCTCTAGGATTCCCTTGTGATTTCTCCAGTTGATGTAGAAGGCTGAACAGGGTAGCTTGTCTTTTTTTTTTTCTTCATTGTCTTTTTTGTCTTTTTTTTCGGTCTTTTTTTTTCTTCTTTTTTCCCCTAAATACTGGAACAAGCCTTAGCCATGAGTAATAGGGTGGAATTTAGTTTAGCACATCTAAGCTCAGTTCACTTTCAGAAGCAACTAGAAGAAATAACAGAGACAGTATATGGTCTTTGAAGAAGGTCACTTGCTGTTTGCCAGAAGCAGGTGGAACTGGCTGGATGCTCAGCAGGCAGCAATAGTTAGTTTTCTTCCTCATCTTCTCTGCGTCTGTTGAGAGGTGGTAGCCATGTCTCAGATAAGGGACTTGGCACAGAGATGCTTGCTTTTGTCATGCCAAGATTGATGCTAGAATGTATTCTTAATTCAAAGACTATTCACCTGGTGCAAAACATGTTTTTTCTGTGTTGAGCTGCATTCATCTTGTATGTGCTTCCAGTGTTGGTGTTGACTTTCACCCCTGTCCAGGAATAGTTCAAAATTTTGCTTTTTAGAGATGAAGTGCTCTATTTGGGTTCAGATTCTGATTGCTGTAGAAACAACTTTTTTCTCATGTGATCGAATGGAAGTTGACAAGCTGAAACATTTCCATTTATAGTCCTTGTTATAAATTGGAGAGATTTAAACCCAAAGTGCTTTCAGTGGCATTTCCTTGATTTCAAAATTTAACCTCTGTTCACTTATGGCAGAGTGTGAGTCTCTTGACTCTCCTAGACCATATTCAGAATCTGTATAACAACGCTAACATCAGGCATTATTATAAACAGTCTGCATTTCTGTGGAGCTATATAGACATTAATTAGTGCTGTTTCTATTCTAAACAGTTTACGCTATGTGAGATGATCGGTGCTAGAGTAGATTACAGATCCAATGAGAAGTGTTGCAGTACAACTAAACACCTCCTAGTCCAGTGAACTAAGATGCTGTACTGAATTATTTTACTGGAGGAACCAAGGATTTTCTCCAATCTTAAGCATGCCGTGAAAACACTGTGGTTTTTTTAGAACTCTGCCCTCTAAATTTCCCTAGCTGTTTAGGATGAGAACACTCCCTGTGCACATGAGCCAAGGTTAAATGAGCACAGCTGGATTCTGGATTGGACATGTGCATTTGGTAGGTTACATAGACAAATTGTTCACACACAGAACAGGCTTGTTGGACTGAAATCTTGGAAAGTACTTTGAGCACACTACAGCACAGAAATGTTAAGCCAATGTATAAAACAGAAATACCTGAGCACCTGTTAAAATGTCTTGGTATTAAAGGCAGTGTAATGCACTATATATGTGAAGTTTTTAATATCTTTAACTGTTCTGACGTCAGTGTTCATACAATGGTACTGCTTCTTATAGAGCACTGAGAATGAGCCCAGTTCTGACTCTGATGTGGAGATTTTTGCTACCACCTTAAATTTGGCAGCACATTTTTGGTTGGTGTGTTTCTTTTCCTCACTGGCCATGATCCTTCCACCCTCACATTTAGTTTTTCTCCCTAGCTGTGACTTGTTGCGTGGAGACAACATTATTTGGCCTACCAGTTCGGTGTGTTTGGTGTTCAGACCTAAGCATAAGCAGCATCACATTTGGCTAGAGTCCAGATAGGGATTCCAAAACTGGAATCTTGTGGCTAAAAATGCTAGGTTTCCTGATGTGGAGGGTTGTGAATGAATGGAGCTTCTTGAGATGGTGTGCATGGTATCTGGCCCTGGGGATGGTATGGTGTAGGGTGACCGACTTGATTACTACCTCTGGATTCTTACTTTCCTCCTGGTGCCTGAGCTGCTTTGAATCAAATGCTGAACTGTTTCAGAGCATGATGTGTATGTAGTAAATCAGCCATCCCGAGCTACCCTGTCACTGCTTGTGAATCAAAGCCTTTAAATGCCTACTGCATGGGCATCTTCTGTAGTCCTGTAGGCAGCTAGCAGATCTCTGATTTAACAAAGTGAAGTCAGCTTCAGTTTCTTTGGGGAAAGAAACTTTATTTACCTGTGGACTAAATGCTAGTGTGAAGTTGGTAAATGGGCATTGAAGCCCCCCACAAATGCCAGGAGCAAATGTTTAGTGGTTAAGGATTTCACTCCATGAATAGCTAATGGTCTGTTTGAGCCTTCCCCTACAGCAAGCCTGCAGAGTACAAGATCTTACACCTCTTGATGCCGCTTCATGGTACACTAATCGGCTGTTCAGTGGCTCCAAGTGTCCTGAAGTTGGCAGCTTGTCGTAAGAAGCTCTGATCATGGATGTTCTAGGAAATAGTGAAGAATGAATAGATAGCTATAACACTATTCAGTTTGATCTTATGTGAACTCCATTTTCAAGTTGGATTTGGGCTGATGCATTTTGGTGTTCTAGGTGGAATACTGGAAAGTAATCCTAACCGTGTGGGTAATCTGTTCTGGTGGACACTATGCAAGGATAAGGATTCTTCAGTGTGTTTATTGGGACACAGTAAGGATTTTTGGAGGAGTGAAGGGGAGCAATGACAATTAAGAAGGAAGAAGTATAAATTTTGGAGGCCCTCAGCTTTAGAGAAATGATACTTCTATTTATTACTGTTATTAGGTCCACTCATTTAGCATATCTGTAGCATGGTTAGATTTTAACAACAACCATTTTACGTACTACAAGAGATATTGCCTATTAGGTAACATAAAGGTAGTGTTCGTAGCTCCGTGTTCTGCCTAAGTGACTACGTTTTAAGATTAAATTGGTTTAATTAAAAAAAGGAAACATTATAACATTTTATTACTTTATTCTTGCTCTATGAAGGACACACAGACAGGAAATTGTTTATAAACTGGTTAGTAAACTTAACGAGTATATAAAATGCAGTGTAATTTGTGAAGTAAATACAAAATTCTTGTGTTTTTGTTAAAGTCATCATAGGTGTTACAGGTGAAAACAATTTTTTTAATTTATTAGGAAGTTGCCAATGTCCTTTTAAATGACCCACGTATTCTCACAAAGATTTCTTTTCAGCTATTGTGAACCTTATGATTTTGTAGTGAAATCTGTCCCCCCCCAAATTAATGAGGACTTTGCTGTTGACCTGAAAGAAGCCAGGATTACACCCTTTTTTTTTTTGAGATACAAAACAGAGTTACACACATAATTAGTCATAGTTCTTCTCAAACAAATGGAGTAACTTGTCTGTTGTTTGCTTAAGTCATCTTTTCAACAGTAATTATTCAGCAAGTCTCAATCAAAAATAATTAGTGCAACATAAATTGTTTTGAAACTTGTAGAACATGACTGCAAAAGGCTGGACCTCTTTTGTTGCAAAAGCTTGAAGCCAAAAGCACTGCTAGTATACTGTTCTTTAGTAAATACAACTCCTTGGGCTTGGAAGTGTAACTTGCAGTCACTGCAGAGGGACAAGAGCGTGGAGCGTCTGTCCTGCGGGCTGGTAAACCGCTGGAATCACCTGGGGCAACTGCATGGCGTTTGGGGTGTGGTGGTAAATGCAGCTGCTGTTGTGGATTGAATTTTTCTAATGAATAGATGTAATTGAGCATATGATCAGTGACATTCCAGCAACCTGAATGGGCTGTACTGTACTTACTGTACTTCCTTACAGCATAAACAGCCACTGACATTGTAATTTAGAGTGGGCTGCAGCAGTTCTAGATGAACTGTGGAATGTTACACACTTGTCACTCCCCCTCCAAGCAAACTTCTTTTCTCTGATCAAGGGTGCCTTTTCTGGGTGAAGATTTCTAGACACGGTTTGTTTGGGCAGCTGTTTTTAAGAAAAAATTATGTTTTACGATTTTTTACAGGCTATGTACATTCAGTAACATGCATCATGTACTATACACTGAATAGTTATGTGAATATGCAAAGTGGGGAAGTTCTTATGCTTCATTTTTTCCAGAGGCTTTTATAAATAACTCTGTAATAAAACATGTACACCCCACCTGTGCCAATATCAGAACATTTCAAAGGGGAAGATCTGTCCCTTGGACGCTAATTATAGTGTCTTTCAAGGAACTGGAATGGTGTTTGTGGGTACTGTAATGTGTCTAAGAATATCAAGCTTACCATCTTGTCATCTGTGTTGCACTGAGTTCGTGGAATTCACTTCATAAAAGTGGGGTGGTTTGGGGATTTTGTTTTGGTTTTTTAGTTCCTCCTTGCATTCCAGGATTCTTTTGATCTCTTCATCATGGATGACATCCTTTTTATTTAATCCATTTGGCAAAGATTCTACCCCGATTTTGGAACTACTGCTTGATTTTGGGAAACTCTGAGAATGGGGAATACAGTATTTATCTCAGTTTGAACAAATATTTGCACTTGTTTAAGTGAGGGAGATTTCTGCTATGCCAAATAGTGCTTGGGCAGAAAGTCCTTTTTATGTTTTGCATGTGGAATTAGTATTCTGATTTTTCTTTTCTCTATAGGGTTTTAGTCATGCTTGTTCACAGTATGACTTTTTCATCCTATCATTGGAGCAATGAGAGGAAGCAGATACAATGCAAAATTTTGTTTTGGTAACACACAATGCATGGTTGGAGTTTTGCTTGTAGGAAAATATCTATTGTGATGTATGTACAACTCTAAAAAGACAGCTTGCCTTCAAGGTGAAGGGCAGCAAACTTTGGGGAATTAATTTCCTAACGTTGGCCTGTCCCATAACAAAATTTTGTCTTTTGATTGGGTAAGCTTTACCTGTGTTAAGAGTACTGCTTGCCCAGCTATGTACCAGAACCTCCAGGATGAACATCTTAGTCATCATCTGTGTGGTTTGGGTCCAGATTGTTTTGTTGATGAAAAAAGGCTGAAGAATGAGTTGTTATAAGATTGCCTAGGTTATTCTGTGGGACATATGTTAAAGGTGACAAGAGTCATTGCAAGCTATGTTGCAGGCCAGGAAGAAATAAGTATTCTTGGGTTACAAGGAGAAAAAAGGGGCCTTCAAATGAGGGCAGTCACTACTGAATGCAGGAGAAGGATTTTATTTTAGCAACTGAAGTAGATTTGGTAATTCAGGCCAGTAGTCTCTTGTGTGTTCGTTTGTCTCCCTCATTTTAAGGTAAGATGTTCACTCTGTCTTCTGTTTGCTAGCTGTGTTGAGAGCTTGTTTCATAACCCTTTCCTATACTTTTTTCTTTTCTCTCTAACCTCCCTTTTTGGTTTCAACCTTTTTTCTCATTTCTGAGAAGTTTCTAGTATCATCCAGTGTTCCTCCATCAAGGCATGTGTTTTCCCACCAGCACACCTGAAGTTAGCCCCTGAAGTCATTCCAGTTTTTAGCTGCTTCAGGAAAAAAAAGTGAGTCATAGCTTTCCAGGGGCTGAAAGCAAGAGGTGAGGACTGCACTTGAGCTGATACCTGCTGACATTTCTCTCTTCTATCCCATTTCTCTTGTCTTCAGTCTTCGTATGTTGCTGTCACTCCTTGATGACACTGTCCTAGTGAATATACTTAAATCCTCTGTGTCATGATGCAGTTCCTGAAATATATTTGGCAATGTGCTCTTGGAGTTGTTCTGTGTGAGTGTGGCTTAGAGTATGCTCTTGTGCTGCAGAAGAAAGAAAAATAATTTTGTGTCTTCCTGTGCATTTTCACAGTGGTAGGTGATTGCATGTGCTCCTTCACATGACAAGATGTGGCTTCTTGGCAGCTGGGCAGTAATATGGCACTGAACAAGACTGCAGTGTGTTTTTAAACCCTGCCCTTTATTCTTGTTAGTCTTCTTTCTTCTTTGGCAACCTATAGAATAAATTGCATCTTGGTAGTAGAATTATGTTTGAAATGACAGAACAGGAATCAGATCCCAGACTTCAGCTGCAGATAAATGTGAATCTTGAGTTATGTTAAACTAATGCTTCCCTAATTCCTCATGTCAGATAATCATTCTAGAAGCTTGGGAGGTAATTTAGAAGTCTAAAATTGCTGTAACAGGGTGCAGGATTAACTTGCATTGGATACTTAAATTGTATTTATTAAAATTTAATTGCCAGGAGAAGGTTGAGCTATGGATTTTTTTTTTTAATGAAAATGGCTTTATTACAGTCACTAAAAATTCTGCATAAGCATTAACTTCAGTCTCTGAATAAAAAAACCCTTGTGACCAAAAGTGAAGATTGCCATTATTATAACAGGAAGTTGATATCACAATAGTAGTAGGGTGTAACTGTTCCTTTTGCATTTTTTTGTTGTTCTCAGCCTACATCTCTGCTGTTCTTTTCAGCTTATATCTGAGAGGAACCAACGTGATTTTATGCTGAGACTGAAAAATAGCATCTCTGCATGGGAGCGTGTGTGGGGTGGTTTTTTGGTTGTGTTTGTTGGTTGTGTTTCTGTGTTTTTTTTTCTTTCTCAAAAAAAATGGAATGATGCTTTTAAACTTGCGGAGATTTCAGTAGGACTGGATGTAAGGCTTTTGCATGCTACAGTCTTTAGAGGTAATCCACGATGTGCATTTAGAACTCATTTACTTCAACGTAGAAATGCTTTTCTGGTAGTTGCTAAACTAAATAAAAGCTTATGTTAAAGCTGCTAATTGAATATCTGTAGAATGCAAATAAAAATCCATGACTGCTTCTTATGTGATATACAGGTATGTGCCATACTTGGGTGGAGTGAGTTTTTTGTTATTATTTTTTAAATATTTTTTTTTTCCAAAAGCATGGCTAAATATACATCGAGTAACTTACAGTGGCAGTCCTTTTTCCTCACTTTTCTTTCTTGCTACACCCACAAAAAATACTTTGCAGACATTTTGAAATTAGTTGATCAGCAGAACTGAAACTTAAGTTAACAGGAAAAAAAAAAAGAGGAATTTCACCTGTACCCTGTGTAGAAGTACTAATACTGTCACCAGGTACCTGAGTTTATAGTAATTTAAATTACAAGAGTGTAGCCAGGCATTCAATTGCATAATATAATCTGATAAACTGAAGGGAACTAAACTACTTCCATTTTATTTATAAAATAATCATTGCCAGATACTGTCATATTTGCCCAAGGGCAGAATGAAGTTACTGTGACTGCATTTTCTGAAAGCATGGCAGTATTACAACTGTGTGTCTGTTTTCTGGAAGTACTCAAGATGCTGGCTGAATTCTTACCAGACCACTGTTAGAAGGAGAAACAGCAACCAGCGTGGTCATGCCCAGGAGGTAGGGACTGAGGATCACACCACTGTTGCTTTGAAGGTGAATGGTTGTGCGCTATAAAACACAGCAAAAGTGCTTTTTGGTTGTGAGGTTGATCGTGTCACTCTCAAGCAGACCACAGCTTGTTGGTGCTCCCTTGGGCACAGCGTTCAAATCCTGCTCAGCAGCTGCTTGTGGTGGTGGTGACTCCTATTGAATGTCCATGTCCCATATGTGTTGTCTGTGTATCCCCCCAACCTATCATAAATCAGGCTCCAGTACGTGTAGTCTTTGTTCTTTGGGTACTGGCTGTCTCTGTGCCTTGCAAATGCATGTCTACAATGCTAGCTAAAATAGACAAGGAGAAGATATGAAAGAGACCTTCAAGTCGAGGTTTTTTGGTGATGGCAGCTGCTGTTTTTCTCATTTAGTGGGTCTGTCCATTAATTCTGCACCATTGCATTTTTTCTTTTTTCTTTCTTTTTTTTTTTTTTTAATCTATCTTAACAAACATCTGGGCAGGCCCGGGTTTTCCTTTATTTGACTTAGGAAAGAATTCTGGCTAGATTGCAAGCTGCATCACTATGGATATAGCGACTCTAGAGTAGATATTTTACAATCAAGTACTGCTGGAACAAACGCAGTACTCACTAGTAAAATCAAGGAGGGACAGACACCCTGTCTGTTTGCTTAAAGCTACAGATGTTTGTGTTAATTTGGGCTTTATCCTTATATGTCAGGTGCACAGCGTGTGAAATACATTAAACTTTTTTCACTCTTTCTTCTTGTGTTCATAACCTAACCATGAGTGTAGCTTTGATCTGTCATTTTTATGTTGCTTAGAGTGGAAAATGCTAGTCCTTATTTCTAGGTTTTCATCATTCCCTAGGTTTTTGGAAAAAAATAAAATAAAATTTTAAAATGCCTCTGATTACCAAAATAGAGGCTGAAGTTGCTGTGGTGTTGTCGTCTTTGGTGTTATCCTACCATAGCAGCTGCAGGCTCATATTGTCCAGACTTGAGGGGGATCCTGATTTCCCATCTTCAGAAGATGCTTAAATAAAAGCCTGGTGAAAGTCAACCAGTCAAACCCTTTGCTGTCTGCCAGCTCTACACGTCTGCTGCTGGTCGCCCAAAATACTGTTGCTGCTGGAATATTTTTGACTTCATGTTACTTGGCAGCTGATGTGTCTTCACTGATACCATGTGGCTTCTACTGAGGTGGTTCTGTCAGCTCTGATCTTAATGGGTTCACCCAGCTATGGTTGTAGCACAGCAAAACTGGTTTTCTTCTAATGGTCTTGTCCTGCCATGTGGACTGTCACTGGCAGTTCACGAGAAACTTCTTGTGTACAAATTGACATGTAGAAATTAGATTTCACCCAAGAGATGGATGTGTGCATATGTGTATAATGACAACCGCAGTGTTTGCATGGTACCAGCTGTTTGCAAAGAACTTAATCTATAGGATCTGGTACTGCACTGAAGATTTCTTTTTGAGTCTAAGTAAACAAGACTCTAATGTTTGAGGCTGTGTTCTGCTTCCCTGCAGTGTAAGACATGGGTTTTTCCTGATGAGAAACTTGTGCTCTTCATTTTAACTGAATCCAGGCAATTAAAAATATTTCCCCAGGGAAACGAAGGATGAAGAGAAGAGGAGAGGACATGAAAATACTTTTAAAAAAAATTATTTCTAGGGCAGGTAATTTTCAGAACACTGAAGCCAAAGAATGCTGTGTACCCGTAACTTTGTGAATTAGGTAACGGCTAGGGCAGGGACAGTCTGTGAAAATAACTATGTTCTATGCTGCTTTGTCTTTAATTGTTATCAATGTATGTGCACGTATGTGAAACTGTTAGTGCAACACATAGTCCTGTGTGCATTTAGAGAAATAGAAGCATGTTGAGATTTAAATGTAGATTGCTTGAATGACCAAGCATTTTGCAACTGTTTTCTCTATCCTATTACTCTAATGCATGATGTGTAAGTTACTCATTTCATGCAAAGCATGCAAAGATACAGTGTATTACTCCTCACATACATAAAATGCTAGAAAGAAGACTGCTGATACTAGATTAAGTTCTTGCCCTTTGAAGAGATTGACTTCAGCAGGACAACTAGCAGTGTAAAATTACTCCTGCGTAAGTCTTCATATGGTTAGGCTTGGATTTTAGCCACCATTATGAATCCATTGGATGTGCGTTATTTCAAAACAGAAGAAGATGTCAGCACAGACTCGGAGATCATCGTTGCTGCTCTGCAGCTTCCTTCTCTCCCTGTTCGTTTTGTGCTTCCACTGTATCAGCTCTTAAGTATCTTCAAGGCTATTCAAGTCTGTACCTTCCTTTACCTGTTGTGCTATTGCACTGTTTTTTCTGCTCCATTGGTTTGAATGACTAATATTCAACACCTCCTACATGCTTTTCTCCATGTGCCTCTGAATACTCTAAATGAATTATTATCTTTTTTACTAATTGCGAACTATTAAGAAAGAATTCTTTTATAGACTTCAACCTTATTTTTTTTTTTAGATTTGATGTGACATCCTAAAGAACTATAGGTGCAACTAATGTGACTTTGACAGCACACCCCATATATTTTCATTTCTGCATCTTTTCTTCCATTCAGTGTCAGGACTCTGTAGTCTGTGCTTAAGCTAGCCGCCTGTCCCATTCATGCTTTTCTTCCAGTTTTGCCACAGTCACTGTGTTCATGGCACCTTCCTGCCAGACATCAGCCTGATAAAGATGCATAAAATCTAATTTAATTAATGTAAATGGAACCTTGGAAATACTAATATGTGCAGGGTATCCTGGTTTACAAAACCAAAACAAATCTCTGGCTGTCCCAATTAAAAATATAAAAAGTTGTGGCCATATGACAGAGATCTTTGAATCAAGGCAAATCCACTCCATATTGGACTATTTTTGTCCTGGCTGCAAATGAGCAATGAATAATTTTCTCCAGAGATGTGCATTCCACCTTGCTGGAACCTGTTTTTTTCTGATTGTCCAGCGCAGTCTCTTGATTGTGCTTTTTGATGATTCCCTGATTGCCTGTGTAATGTGTGCTTCCCAGACATTGTAGTGACCAGCTGGCTGTGTGCTGGAGCAGGTTGGAATTCCTCTTCTTCTTTCAAGTGCTCCAGCAATTGCTGTGCTGGAAACTCACTTCCGTCTCCTACCTGTGATCGTTTCTTGCACCTTGGCCATCCCTCCCATTCTGAAAATCTTTTTATTATGTTCTCTAATGCAAGCACTAAATTCATCAAATGCTTTCTTGAAGGTGTTTTATGAAGAATCTGTGAAACGTGTGGTGGTGTAGTCACACAAGTGGTGGGGAGAATCTTGCACTGGTTGGTGCAGTGCTCAACAGGGCAAATCAAAGACCTAGAGCTTTGGAGTTTACAAGCGGGCAAAAGTCATCAGTCTCTGCCAGGGCACATGGCGAGCCAGCTCCCCATACTACAAAAGCAGGACCTCACTGGGAAGTGCCAGCAAATTCAAAAGCAAGCCACAAGAATTTTCGTTTGCGTTGGTGTGCCTCCCGCCGCCCCCCATCTCTCTGTTTACTGAGAAGTGAACCTTCAGGGTGTTTAGCCACATGAAAGTAACCTAGAAAAAGTATTTTTCAGTACTACTTTGGTGCTGTAAAACCTTCTGTAACGAATCAGTTCCACTTCTCCAGGAACTTCCCTGTGGTTCATAAGCGTTAGAAACTGCTGGAGGTTGAGAACTTGCTGTTGCAGGCCCTGCTCTATACTTATGCAGAAATGGGTGCTCAGATTTACTGCCAGGAAGAAGCTGTTGCCTCCTGAGCCTGCAACACCTCTGCTCAGGAGGCAAAGGAAAGTCTGAACTTCAGCACAGTCTGTGGCAGAGCTCCTGTGTTGGAGGCAGAGCTGCCTTCTTCCAGATTCCTGGGAAGGTCAGAATGTCCTGCTAGGTGTTCAGCATCTCCAGGAACGCTGTTTTGGGCAAATCGCAGTGCTTTGTGTTTAACAGGATTCCTTGGTTTTTTGCAAAGAGCCATTTTCTTCCTCTTGCCTTGTGGAGGAGGGTTTGTGCTCCCAAGTTCACCGCTGTCTACTGGCGTTTGAACTCAGTCATCACCCTGCCCTACATGAGCCAAGCAACAGCAGCTGTAGCATTAGTGGACCATCTCGGGGTGGCCAGTTGTCTATTAGCTGTGCATAGAACTTCCTTCTCTTCCTCTCTCCCATTACCTTGAAATAGGACCATTGCCCAGCACTAGGCAAAACCATGAGTCAAACTTGCAGGGCACCATCAGCCCTCCTTGCGCCCAAAGTTTTGAGTCCATGAATTTGAGGAAACCCCTGCCACTAGACCATAGATCTGGGGGTTTTTTGCCACTTTCATATGGTAGTTTTGTGGTTTCCCAGTCTGGGAATTTGAGATAGTTTATCAACTACTGATGATTACTCTGACAGGAACGTGGTAACTGACAATCATGAGGGCAAGTGGGAAGCATAACAAGGATGAAACCCCTGCTAAAAAGCAGGAACTGGGTGTGTGAGCAGAGACGATGATGTTTGGCGTTTACTTGGGGAGAAGGGCAATCAGGTCACAGAGCTGGTAGTGCTGAGTTCAGCCATTAGTAGCAAACTAGTTGTTTTAACTGGAGGACATTAGTGCTATAAAGTATCTGCCTTGAAAATGGAATGTAGTTTTTGAGGATGAAAATCCTAATGATGCGCACTGAAGTGCTGTTTTGGTCTCTCAGCCCTCAAGCTGCCTGCATGACCGAAGCCAGCGCATGTTCAGTGAGGGCTTGTGTTCAGGTGTTAGGAAAGTCCTTTTCTTCAGCTCTGCAGCATGAAAGAAGCAGCAGCCTGAGACAGAGCTGCTCCCTGCACACCAGGGAAAGCAGCATGGGGTTCCCAGCAGTGCCCCCCAACAGTGAGTGCCTGCTGCTTGCTCTAGCTGGCAGGCACTGCAGAGGAGGAGAGGCATCTTCCCCACCTTCCCAGCCTGTTGAATTTAAAAGCTCCAGGTTTCCTTGCTTTCCTCCTCCCCACTTCCCTCTTTTCAGTGTTTTTTGTGTGCTTGCTGTATAAAGTCATGCTTAACCCCTCATCCTGCCCACATGCTCTGTTCTCAAGGCTTAATTGCTTTTTGTACTTGTAGGTAACACCCTCCTCTATTCTGAATGCCTGGCTTGAAAGCTTTTGCGATGGCTGTTCTTGCTTTTGGGAAAATAAAGGATTTGCTTTTCATGTAAAAATAGCTTTATTATTTCCATACGCGAGTAGCAATCGGGGCAGGCATGTTTCCAGGTCAGCCTGGAGATGGGGTTGGATAGTGGAACCCTCTGTTCCAAAAATGGGCTGGAGCCGGCAACAGTTCTTGATGTGCTGAGCAAAGCTAACTGGCTTGGAGAGAAGTGGGATCCCTTTTTTGGGTGCACATGCAACATGCTGGTATTATTCTGCTGTGGAGAGGAGCCGAGCATTGATATAATGAGCACTTTACTCTGTTAAGTACTTAACATTAGTTTTACAGTTTTCTCATAATTGTGTTCTTTTGGTAATTGTAGTCATAGGTTTTGAATAAAAGATTACAAAGGAAAGTTTCTTAGGGCATAGTCTATAACTACAAGTGCTTAGAGTATCAGAGTAGAAGGGATGTTTGCACGAGCAGTCTGTATTATTCCACAAGATTGTGCTCAGTTGGGTACTGAGTAAATAAACAGTAAATGTGCAAATCTTGGATAATGTTGCTCTATGCTTGTTTAGATAGTCCAGCTGTACTTTGGATTTTGTTCTCTATGGTAGCTGTCTTGTGAGGCTTTGGGCTCATTGCCATGTATTTCTAGATTTATATGAACATGATGTGGATCTTTTTCATCTTTGTATTTTGCTAGTTCATATTTTTACTTCCTTCAGGCAAATTTTAGAGGTCTCTTTAAGAACTAGTCAGCTTGAATTTTCCCTTTATCTTCACAAAAGTCACTACAGAAGTAAGAAAAAAGCACAGAAGGGGAATTACAGGCAGCATTAAAAATGTTCCTTCAGAACAGAAAAGCAGATTTAACATGAATTAAAAACTCAGCTCTGTTTCAGAGTTGCAAAAGTCTTTTATTCACCAGAGAACTGTTAAAGCTAGTCATTTTTGGCATACTATCGGTTAGGGAAGCGTGACAAAGTGCAGTGGAATGCACTGAGCTGCGATCCAGCTTGTAGCAGTATATGACTTTAGTGTATGGAGCATTGCAGGAAGTGCTGGGGTGGGTGCGGGGGTCTTTTCATTTCATCAGCTACTGAGTAACAGCGTTCTCCTTTCTCAGACCCCACCTGCAACAACAGAGGGTCCTGTGGATGCTTGGGTCAGAAGACAAAAAATGAAGAGCCTGCACAGTCTTGAGTTTCTGGTAGAATTTGGCTCTGTTCTCTGAGCACTGCTGTGCAGAATGCAGTGAGATGAGAAAGTTGGGAGTTGTGTGTTTAGGATTGCAGATCAACTGTGCATGTCTAGACTGGGACTGTATCCCCAGCCCCACCATGCTGGAAGATGAAGATTCTGGGCTGAAATTCTGTTGTCATTGAAATCACCACTAAAATTCCTATTGATTTCATCAGGCCAGAGCTTACTGCTTATTTTGAGCAAGAAAAGGGTCCTCCCGTTCCACCAGTACACACACATGCTAAGTCCATTTACTTAGACTTACGTTTTGGCACAGATTTTGGCCTTAAATGGAAATCTGTTCAAATCCATTTAATATCAGTAGCTTGGATTTCAGATTACATGGACAGTTAAACCCAGCTATATGTGATAATTAATAACCAGGTAAGATATTCCTGTAATTTGAAGTGTACCTGTTTTTTTCCTTCTTTTTTCTCTAAATTGTGATGTTGGTGTCCCTAGAGTTATCCAAGCATTTGTAATGACATTATAAGAAAACATGATGGTACCTTTCCTGGCAGAACAGGATCTTTGGTCTGTGACCTGCGTGTTAGAAACTGGGAAAAGCTTGTTGTGGTATGGATCATGTTACTAGTATAAATTGCTAACAAGGGTTTTACTGTTCACTTTGGGTTTTGCATTTGCATTGCTCCGTTACAGTGATAATCAAATATAAAGCCACTGTTACATTGGCATTGCAGTAAAGCTGTGTCGTGCAACATCATTGCAAAAAAAATGAGGTCTCTACCCAGAATACATTACAACCTGACCTGGTGTTCCTAGGGTGGTGATGTAGGAAGGCTGCAGCACGGAGAAGATAAAAGGATAATGATATTTAGTGTTTTTATTGTTCGCATAGGTATCTGTCATTCTGAGTGTCTGCTTACTTCTTGTCTTCAAGAGGAGAGCTTGGGGTTGTATTGAAAATATGGGTAAATGTTCAGAGCAGGAGTAAATGAGTAGTCAGCTGGTGGGATGCCCCAGCCCACATGCTTCAGGTTAGAAAGAATGCAGAAGTTGCTTGGCAGATAGATGGCTTAGATGGGAGCATTGTAATACTTATTGAAAGCTCATTTGGCATTTAGGATATAGATCCTCTTTAAGATGTAGGCTGCCAGATTATTACAGGTTAGGGTACTTCTGCTCTAGATTCTGATCTCTACCCTTTTGCAGAGACGAAAACTGGCTACTAAAATTGATGTACCAGAATCATTATAGTCATTCAAGTAATGGGCTGCACGTGGAACTACTGTGACTATATTACTGTTTTCTTTGCATGGCAGTACTTCAGATAGTTCCAACACCTCAGATATTGCATGTTGTGGAACATAAATCCTACAAATTTCAGTTGTGGAAAAAAATTGCGTAATTTGGGTTTTCACGCATAATTCTAGATGTGTGTATATATGTACACATACTTCTAAGCTTTCTTACTGCTGGCCTCTATGGTTAGTCTCTGAAGGTAGTGGCAGATACTGGAAAGCTTGATTAAAAATAATTAAACATAATGTCAACAATTTTAAGAGCTGATGGATGCCTTGGAGAAAAGGAATAGACAGTTGCAATGCTTGTTTTAGGAAGTGAATGTTGACCTTGGAAGCAGAGTGTCTTCTTGAACACTGCCATTCACAAACCATTGCATCTGTAATTCTGCATCTCACAGCATTATCCAAGGCAGTGTGCACACAGACGGGAGCCCAAGTAAGATGCATACACAGTAGAAGTGAAGAAAAAGCGTTTCTCTGGAGCTGTAGAAATTACTCCAAGACGACCTCTTGGAGCTTAATGGTGTAGTGTGAACTCGATAATCAAAATACAGGGACTGTCTCCATGTATCATTGCCATGGAGGCGTAGCTTTGTTTTGGGCTTGGCGTGCTTGAAGAGTCTGAACACAGATCTTCTCATGAACCTGCAGGGTGGTGTGATGCAATGACATCTGTTTAACAGTACTTGGCAACATGCACACAGGTTAGAAACCAGTAGGAGTACTGTCTCCACCCAATTCTCTTAGGGAAAATTTAGGAACTTGGAACTTGATTGCCTAACCAGACATACCTCCTCACCTTTGGCAGCTTTGTTGAACAGGTGCATAGAAACTATTTTTTTTTTTTTTTTTNNNTTTTTTTTTTTTTTTTTTTACTTCATCTGGAAAGGGAGACATTCACCAGTGCACTACTGCATATTGCTGAGTCTTAGTTTCTGGGATTCTGAATTAAGAAGCCTCCCTTCCATGCCATGTAGTGTTGTGCTTGTTACTCCTAATATTATCCCGCCGAAGCACTGGCCAGATTTCATTCTGCATCTGAAATATTGGAGAAGAATTTTGCCCAGTGTGATTTTGCTGTAGACCTTACTTTTAAGAATATGGTTTTTTCAAGGAAGAAAAGTGATTACTTGTCTCTTATTGGTTTATTAATATTTTGCACCCTTAAAGATCTCAGAAGAAACATTGCTGTCTTTGAATAGTATTCATGCAACTGAGCATGTGCTGTAATAATAATAATAATGAAGCCTGAAAAACAATTGCCAGTTGTTCTCCTGTCAAGTGACATAGGTTGAGAGTGTTGGAAAACAACAGTCTCCTAAAAGTTTGAGTATAGGCCTGAAGGAGGGAGGTGAGGAACATTGATCCACTGCCAGGATTACTGGGAACTAGTAAGCAAATGTGTCAACACTGAGTGACTTGGTCAAGGGAACAGTTTCTTTATCTGCTTGAGCCTTCTCAAGCTTCCTCCTCAGACTTCGGCTGCGGAGGAAGGATGAGTGGAATCATGTCCTCTGCTCCACTTTCCTCCCTCTCCTTTGTTTCAGTCTAATCAAGTTCAGACTTCTTTAGAGTTCAAAATACTGTGTTTTCCTAAGAAATATAGTTGTTATGGAATAGGTCCAATATCTTTTAGAGTCAGTGTTACAGGGTTTTTATTGGCTTGATGCAGTGAGATTTTTTTTTTTCTTCCTCCTGTGGTTTAAAATTACTTGTCTAACATGTTGATTTATAGCCTGTCATGTAAGACTGTTTCCCCTTGGCTATATCTTTTTAAGATGATCAAATGTATTTCTGAAAAATGTCCTGTTGTTGCCTTGAAATATTAGGTGATAACTGCACAAATAAGAGAGGGATTAGCTTGTTAAACTTAATATGACACCAACACACAAAATACTGCAATTAAAAACTTACTTAAGGCAGCATAGAGAATAAAAAAGAAAAACCTTGTGGTCTGAGATATCACAAGCATATTTCATTCACCTGGGAAATTTGTAAGTTGGTGTGAAGGAAGAAGAGTAGACGCCTGGGCTGGGGCTTCGGGAGAGCAGCTTTCGGTGGTGCTGCCAGAGCCACCATCTTCCCACTGGTTCCTCCTCCCTGCTTCAAAAGCTGTGCCAGCACAGTGTTTGCGGAGCTGAGCGGTGACTGATCAGAGAACTGATCCAGGTTAAAAATAACTTTTTGGGGATGGTGGGAGGGACACAAGCACAATTGGGGGGTATGGTAGGGGGGCACAGAAAGGAGCAGAGAATTTGAGAGTGGTGGCAGCTGCCTTGGCTGTCAACCACTGTCAGAGGAAATGCCGAGAGAAAGCTCAGCCTGTGCTCACGCGCTCTCCTCCTTCCAGCTGTGCTCCAGAGACCGCCATCTGCTCAGTGCTGTCTCTTCTTACTCCTCCTCTCACCCAGGTCTTACTGCCCCAGCTGAGCTGCTGCTGGAGTTAACCCTAGCTCACTTGGGTCAAAATGAGCTGAGTTAGCTTCAACAGCTAAATCACAGGCCTCCGCTAACCCGGCTGTCTCTGGCAGCGAGCAGACCGCAGTGTGGTCAGGTAAGGGGGAAGCAGGTGATACCTCGGGTACAGGGAGCAGTGACAGGCAGCCAGGGACAAAGTGGAAGTAGTTTTCTGCCGACACACTTGCAGCTGGAAGATAATACATGAATACTAAGTTATGAATGCTGAAAGTAGTACAAATGGTCTTTTTTCATGTTGCTGTAGCTGATTTCATTGATGGCTAATGGCAGGTTTGTGAGGAGATACTAATGTTAAGGGGCTGGCATTGAGAAGGATCTTGCAAGAGGATTTCTTTTCTTACAACAACCTAAAATTCATATCACAGCCTTTGCACGTAAATGGAGCAGAGCAAGAAAGATGCTTCTTCAGTACTGTGTCTTGACTATTGAAGAGTGCCACTTGGCCAGTAGCCAACAGAAATAACGTTGAAGTGAACTGAGTAAAGATACTGCTAAGGAAGTACCAGATAAAAAAAGGGCAATTTAAGAGAGATATTGTGGAAAACTAAAAAGGAACGGTTTTATACTTTCAAAAGATACTTTTGAAAATAATTACGCAATAAAAGCAAACCTGGGTGACTGTGCTCCTTTCAGTTCTGTTCAGTATTATCTAATATTTCTCCCCCTACTCTTCTATGTTGAACTGGACTTGGGTGTCTGTTTACAAGGTTCCTCTAGGACATCAATCAAAGTATGTGTTACGAACTGTCTGTATTTCTATTTATTTATTTATTCATATTTAGACTTCTCTGTTCTCACTGAGCACACAAAAGGAGCAGTCATGTGAAGCATTACCATGGAGCAGAAGCAGTCTTGCATTTTCTTCCTGCTTCTGGTCAGTTTTGGGGACCCTGGTGGGCATTTCTGCCTCCCCCCTGTAGCTCTCGACTGAGGAAGATGCAGCTGCTCTCTTGGGGGAATTGTTTACCTCTCCGTGGAATCTTGTCCCGGTCAGCTATGTGCTAAGAATGTGAATAATTTTGCTGCGGCTGCTTTACATGTAAAAAGCCTGACCTTAAGATATTTTATCCAGCTGGGTTTTTTTCTTTCTCTTTTTCTTTTATGCCTCTGGCACTGGTAGACTTGAGAGTTTTATCTTGCAACTGCAGAAAGCTGCGGTGACTAGCAGTCATATAAAGCATTTAGTACAAAGGGGTATTTTTGTAGTCTTAAAAATCATTAACTGGCAGTCAGTAGCGTTCAGTAATTTTTACTTTTGGACCTGTAGTTATACATGTGTATTTGATAGAGTTAATGAAACTAAGTGCTGTGTGGAGACTTCTAGAAAAATGTCTAATGAGATCCCTAGTGTTGCAGAGTTTGAGTATATTGTATTACGATGTTGAGCATATTGATTGAAAAATGTTAAAAGCTGAATGTGGTTTTTATATTTTTGAATTAAAATTTTAAAAAAGAAAGCTAGCATTACAATTAAATACATAAAATTCAAAAATGCCAACAAATTTTGAAAAAATTATATCATATGTAAAAGTTCCACATCTTCCTACTCTTTGAACAATAAATATGCCAAGTTATCTTGCCCAGCACACTTGCACTCTGCGTGTGTGTGTATGTGTCTGTGCTGAAAAATATTAGGAATCACAAGATAAAACCCAGATGTTTCTTCAGTCACGTGAGACGTGCTGTACTGCACTGTGAGGCGGAGAGAGATGTAGCCTTCATTTGTCTCACAATGGAGCTGTATTTCTCGGATATATTTTTTTCATTTTGACTGTGCATTACTGCTTGATGTCAGTTGGGGTCCCATTGTGGTATAAATCCTCAAAGGACAGAACAGTTCAGTGGTAATGCATTCCAACCAGATATCCTGGAGGTTTTATAGTTCTATTAAAGTATTCCCCAAAGAAAAATTAAGGGGGACAAAACTCTCCTAAACTTCTAAAGGCCGTATCAGGAATACACTTGAACCTTGTTTGGAAAATTATGTTAGTATTTGACCTCGAATACGAATGGGCGACTTAATTTTACTGGTTTTACTTTAATTTTTCTTGTCTTGGAGAAGAGGTTTTAAAACAACACTTGAAAGTTCTAGTGGTTTAAAACTGGAAAAAAACCATATAAAGTTACAAGAAAAGGAGGGGAGAGGAGTATCGCTCTTTAAATGTTACAATCTTGTGAAATAGAAGAAAACTTGTAATGCCTTAAGTAGGTGGCACTCAGTAAAAATGACAGAGGCACCATTAACAGAAATAGATGCAAAATTCAATTTGTAGAGTTGGATATGGAGAAATGCAATAAACAGTAGTAAAGCATTGCATATTTGGAGCACTGTGTGACTTTCTGGGGAACAGCTGACTTTGGCAGCGCAAAAGCTCTTCCAGTCTGTGACACAATTCTTTTCTGTGCTTTGGGGCTTTATTCCTGGACAACAAACCTCATAACTCATCTTGCTGAATCTGAATACCCAGTTTACAAGTCTCTTGTATCCAGTTTGGCTAAGAAATCATTTGCAAGCTATGTGAATATTTGTAAAAATCCTTTTTTATGCATAACTCAATATGTATGTATTTCTAGTAGAAGGAAGAGCAATGGGAAGCACTCAGTGTCTGTGGCCACTGAAAAGAAATGCTTTGATACACAAGTAGCATTATTGTAAATGTAATGCCAGCCAAACACATATTTCGCTAATGTGTGAGCAATAAAATTAGCAAACACATCACTTGCTGCTAATGAAGAGGAATAAGCTCATCGTGAAACCTTCACTGAACTGCTATTCTATCCAGCTTGATTTACTTGCCCTGAGAGAGTAAGAAACTGCTGCCTCAAAAAAAAAAGGGGGGGGAGGGGGCGGGCAGGGATGTGGGCTCCAGTAGGAAGGAGTCACGCTATCATTCTGACAGCTCAGTATGTGAAAAGTGGTTCTGGAGGAGAGCAGGGATGGCCTGCTGCTTTTGCAGCAAATGTGCCCTGGTTCCTAATAAGCGTAAAATATTAAAACCACAAAACATCCCACCTCAGAGAAAGAACTTAAAGAACATGATTCCAAGAGAATACTTAAAAGAGTTTATACAGTCCTTTCTAAATGGCAGCTGGTCTTTGCACGGCAAGGTCTTGCTTTTGCTGGAACTGCCATCTTAATATATTCAGTAATTGAAGATGGTTTACATCAAGAGTAGGTTGGTTTTTGCTTTTGTTTTTTAAGATTGCACGCCTTGAGTGTAGGGACACTTGAACCCCCAGTAGCAGATGCCAGTTTTTATTCATGGCTGGATTTCGTGCATGTGGATCCTGGTACACAACTGGAGATGAAGCTATACTGGGGTGCCTTTCTTAAAACAACAGTGCTGTTCTGCAATGGGGTGCACCTTTCCTTCAAGGTTGGGTCCCATTCTGCCTCAACTTTGAAGGTGCCTTCTGTGCAAGACTCTTCACCGTGTTCTACACATGTTTAGAGTTTGTGAGATTTCAGTGGAATCAATAAATTCCTGAAGGCAACTTGCTAAGACTTTTTTCCCCCAGGAACTTGTATTGCTTCTTTGTGGGGTGCTGCAGTGTTTATTAATATTCTCAAATTGGCCTTTAACACATACATTGGTATTAATGTCAGCACTGTTGGCCAAATATGCATGTTTCATTAGGCTGAATCAGGCAAGGGCAAAAGTGGAGCAAGGAGGAATTGGGCTGAAGAGCGCGCATTCTCTTGGGTGGGAAAACTTTCTGATTGCATTGGTGAAATGCACAGCACCTCTCCCCTCCTAATGATTTCAATGCCTCTTATGAAGAAGTGATAGGAAAACGCTTCCTGTTCTTCTTGTCTTTAAATTGAGTTTCTGGATTTATTATCGCTTTCTGGATGTAAATCATACCAATGCAGAGGAAGGTTTCAAACCAAATGGTGACTGAGTATTTGAAGATTCTTGCCCTATGTGTGTCTTCCTCCTAGTTATAAAGGCTGTGACACCTGATATTGTCTACCAATAGCTTTTGGCAAACCCTGTTACTCAGTGCTGCTGTTGAAAGGATTTGCTGCTCTTTGCATCAACTGTACTTCTTTACTGTTAGGATAAAGAAAGCAGAAGACAGGGAGATTGGAGGTGTTGCATTCAAGACTTTAGCAACTTGAATCAAAACACACAGGCTTGGTAACGAGCTCTCCACTGGCTTGGACTTCTCTGCCATATAGAAAGGATTTGATTTGGAGTACCAGATGGGCGACTCTTGTTCTTTGAGTTACGATTGTAAGCCTCAGAGCTCGCGCAGTGTTGGACTTGGTATGAAAAGGGGTTGGCATGTTTGGTAACACCTCTAGTTACTAAAAAATGTTAACAGGAACCTGGAAGGGTTTTTCAGTGAACATTACCGGAAGATGATGCTTCTTGGTTTGGGACAACTCATTTGCTTATACTTGAATTTGTTTTCTAATTGCCCTCTGTTTCCTTTTCTTCAGAGTTCAAGAGCTATTGTAGGATGTTTTGTTACCTTTGTAATATTAAAAGTATTGATGAATTGTGCCGTGGCTTGCCTTGGCTTGCCTTGTGGGAACAGGAGAAACTCTTAAGCTTCACTGGTTTATGCAAGGCATATGGCTACGGCTGAGGCACTGTGTGACAGAGTACAGGTCGCTGCAGTCACTGCCAGTCAGGAGGGACAGGAATGAACTGGAGCTGAGGCTGAACTGGCTACAGACCACGTCCAGAGGGTGGGAAGTTCCCTGTTCCTGTAACCAAAGTGAGGGGATTTCAGGGAAGTAAAATAGCACTTTTGGAAAGGAGCTATGTGCACACTTGAATGTGTGTGCATGTGGATTCACACATGAATGAAGTAAGCAAAGCTCTTCCATGCTGCTCCGTAACATAAACCTGCCAGTGCAGTAATTTATAAATGTTGTTTATATAACATGATTTGGCCTCAGAATAAGATTTCTGAATTAGCATATAGTAGTGCTCCTGGTTTGACTTGCCTCTGCTCCAGCGCTGGGGAAAGATTAGGAGAGATTTGTATAACTTTCTGTCTGTTGATGCATCTGCCATTGGTCATTTGGTTAGACCGAACTCTAAATAGTTTAAATAGCTCTCCAATGAGCAGACTTAAAGAGTAATGAGGAACAGTTATGGCTGTATATACAATTATTTGTTCTGTTTTAAATAAAAATTCTTTTTAGAATAGGATTTTGTGTTTGTGCAGGGCTCAGCGCAGTGCAGAAGGCTTTGGGAGCCATCACAGTAAAAAGGATTTTGTGCATCTAGGAGATACCTCAGGGAGTGAAGATGTACAAATACACACTTTTCCCTCTCCTTTATTTTACCATTAATGCAAACCTGGCCTGTGAATTTTGGTATATAGATAGTCCTGGAGTACTATGTGTGTTGAAAACTGAATGCTGTGTGCTCACGCCTTACACCTCTGTTCTGATGTGGGATCTGAAGCAAAGGGTGTGTTTTCCAGAATGGGGACTTCTGTACTCGGAGACATACTACTGCTGCCTGTTACTGTTGGCCAAGTTTGATTGCTGAATCAGGAGCCTGTGCTCCCCACCTTGGGGAAAAGAGTGTGTGCCTTCAGAATGGGGTGTTAGATCCTGTGAGGTAAGCAGCAAGTCAGCGCCTATCTTGGGTGCTAACAGTGTCACTCTTTCCACCAAATATCTAGGGAAACTAGGCTTCTACCACCAGCTCTTCAGCCACAGATGTGCTTTTTCCAAGGCAGGGGGGGACAGGGAGAACAGGTTCTTTGTCACTGTTCCTCAGGTCTATCCATTAAGCTCCCTCCGTGATGGGGCTCTCCGCACTCTGCTCCCCTTCCTCTCATGCCTGTGTCCCGGTTGGGACAGAGCAGCTCAGCTCTGTTCTTGCTTCCCAGCCTGCCTGGAAGAAAGGAAAGAAAAAAGTGGTATTCATGATCACTTTTGATTATTTTCTCTCCCTTTCCATTACTGTTGTTAATGCCATGGTCTTTCTTTGTCTGCCTGTTTGTCATTGTTCTTTCATGACACTTGAGCTTCATGTGGAGTGCAGGTTTGTTGCCTGGGGCAGGACCTCTTCCAGCTTCCTGCAGGCTTTCCCCTTTCCAAATCCTTTCCAGAGTGCCTGACATGCTTCCAGAAATGCTATACTAAATGTATGTATAAATATATATAATGAAATTACTTGTCTTCTCTGACTGGTGACATAAATAATAAATAAGGCTCATTTCTTCATGAAAGAAGGTGTCGTCTTTTTTAACACGTTGCTTTCAAAGGGCTTACGGGCTTACTTGAAATTAGATTAATTTCAACAAAATCACATACACAGACATGCACACATTATAGAATATCTGCATGAGTGTCTGTATGTACACACATATACTCTCTTGGACAGCAACGAGAGTTGCTGATTAAATGTTCTGATTGGATTTGAAAATTGACATTGCAGTGCATGTGTGCTTTTTCTTTAAACAGATTGCATCTCTTGAATAGTTCATCAGAGCTTCTTGAAGTGTTTACATACACACTCTTTGTCTGCAGATGCCTTGTTATAAATAATCCCTTCATTTTACAAGCATTTGTTTGGAAATATGTTGGGCAGCCATGCTTGGTTTATTTCCAAATGTCTTCACTTTGGGACCTTAGATTGGCTTGTAGTCTGAAGTTCGTATCTCTCCTTTTGATGCAAAGAGACATATTTGAGCAACTCATGGAACACAAGGACTGGAATGTAAAATGGCAGGTGTCCTCTGTGAAACACCCATGGCCAAACACAGCGTGTCTTACAAGGAGCTGTGGTGGGGTAATGTACTATTCAGTTCAGTTAAAAAACCCAAACCAAACAAAACAAACAAACAAACAAAAAAGGAGTTATATGCTGCTCCTTGATGTAAATTGCATAGTGTTAAAAACTATTTTGATGTAACTGGTGCCTTTTGAGATACCTGCTAAGGAGCTATGTCATATTTCCATTTACTGTTCTCAGCTCCTGTTTTTTTCTCTCTTGAGCTTTCCAAGTTGGTGAAGGTGTTACGGTAGTTGCTCTTTGTAAGTACCCTGCTGCTAAGTTTAGAGAGTATTTTTTTTTCCTCTTGGAAGAACTTAAATAGCTTTGATTAGTCATGAACGTAAGGAAAAGCAGCTGTGGAAAAAACAGTTCAGAAGTGTCATGATGGCCCTTTTATTTTGAGGTTTTTGTGATACTTGTGAAAGAATTTGTATTAGCTCTAGCACTAGTAAAATACAAAAACTGATGTGATAAATTTCAAATGTTGGTTTCATTTGTCTGGTTCATTTGTTTGCTTTTTAATCATCCAGGGCTACTTTAAATCTGAAAAGATACTGGAAGCGTTTTGAACACCTATAATCTTAATCATCAAAAGATGCTTCTCAATTTCTAGTTTTGTTTTATTTTGCCTCATTCCTTCCAGAGCTACAGGAAACATGCCATGTCCTGTGGCTTGGAGGATTAAGGTAATCTTACTTCAGCATTGGTTTGTGGTGGTAGTGATATGAGTGTTTTTATCCTGGGACCCGGGAGAATTGACACTTTAGCCCTCCAACATCTTTCTGCCTATTACTCCAAGTTGAGTATTTTGGGCTGGACTTAATTACCTTACTTTAATTTAATAATAAGTTGTTATTCTGCCATAAACACAACAATAGCAGGACCCCATTGTACTGGATGTTGCACAAACACAGAATAGTAAAGATGCCTACGTTCTGTAGGTGACTGTCTAAATCAAGACTAAAAGACTCTGAAGGCAGGCAGAATGAGTGGTGTCATAGCAGTGAATGCCATGTTACTTTTGTGGGTTTTTTCCTTCTGATAGGATGTTTACCAGAGCATTGTATCATTTCCAAAATCCTCCCTCCCTCTTTTGGGCATACTCCCTTTGTTAGTTCTTCAAATATGCCTTGGAAATGTTATATAAAAACCTTCTGGTTAAAGTTGTTTCTTACCTGTAATTCCCCATTCCTAATTTACAGTTCAGTTACTTTTTTCATACGTTGGTGTGATTTAACTTAGTGAGTCATACATTTCATGACCTATCTATATTATTTTTCTGTCTGCCCCAACTTTATGTACTACAGGGTATTCCTGCTGCAGGCTTTTTCCATTAATAAGTCTGGTAATTTTTTTTTTTTAAAAAAAAGGAAGCACTCTGACAATGTGAAGTGGGAATGCACAGTCAGTGCAAAGAAGAGCTGGAGCATCCGACCAAAATAATGGATGACCTTAAGGGCTGCAGTGCTACCAGAACTGAAAAAAAACTTCAGGAGCACAAAGGGTAGAAATGCTGCAAGCAAGGACTAAAAGCCAGGATTAAAGCCCCAAACTCAAATGTCCTATGCTGAAATCAGCAAAGGGTAGGAATGACTTTACCACAAGGATAACTTTTCTGCCACTGTTCACATGTCATCAAGAACTCGTGTGTGCAGCTCTTATCAAAACCATGTCCCAGTCTGATCTTTCTTGATACAGAGATGGGCTACTACAGCCATAAAGAGAATGAAGAGCCTGTTCTACAAGGGAAAACTAAAAGAATGTGGTTTGTTTAGTCCAGGAGGCCAAGCTGCAAGCATCCCTTGGGATGAAGGGGGCTCCCTCGCTGTATGTAACAGCAGAGCTGCTGAAGTTAAAAGTCAATCGGAACTAAAGGCAGAGGGAATAAACTGACCCCGTGTGATTTAAACTGAAAGTAAGAGGGAGGTTTGTCACCGCCAAAGCAGTATAGCTTTGGAGGAGCTTTATAACAGGAGCAGGGGGGACACAAAACTCTTAACTAGCCATGGGGTAGATCTCTGTTAGTTTCTGAATGGGTTATGAGGTTTATGAATGGACTCAAGTGATTCTGCAGCAAACAAGTGGGCACTCAGTAGGTTTCTGCCTGTGCTGATTTCCTCCTGCTTTTTTGATACAGTAAAATTGAAGAGCTCTAATGATTCTCAGGATAGCTTCTTAATTATGTGGCTAGAATTTTTAAATCAGGGTTATAGTTAGGCATGGGAATTTGTGGGCAAAATTTAACCCCTGGTGTTAGCAACCTGAAAACAGGCAAAACAGAAGTAGAGTACAAAATTGGATGAAGCGTCCAACTAGAGAATAATTACAGATAGAGAATATTACAAAATAAGGCTCTCTGTTCTGTGGGGCTGCAGCAGTCCTGACAGAGCATATTGTACACATTGTTTCCCGATTTTCTTAGGTTTTGCAAGTTGAAAATCATGAATGAAAATTCCTACAATGGTGGGCTATTGCAGAAAGGTTTGTAATCAATTCTGGATCATCTCTTCTGGCATAAGCTTCAGTTTTTTCCCTTCCGCAGGGAACCTGTATCTGTTTCCTGCATCTGTCGCCCATCCTTCTTTGTGAATGGAAAGCAAGTAATTAATTTTTGTTGTTGTTAGCAATTAACTACCCTTGCCAAATCTTGGAGGACCTATTGTCTCCTTCAGACACAATGTTCTTGGGAAAAAATCTTGCTTATTGTAACCTCTTGTGCAATCTTCACTTGGATGATAAATACATCTTGGCAACTAGGAGCCTTCTGAATGAAAAATGTTGCTGGACAACCCTGTAGTACAGCAAGAACGCAAGCCTCTGCCAGTGCTGGTGGAGTACAGCCAGGCGGGAGGGTAAAACGGGGAAAGCCTTTCTCATTGCCTACAGAGCACAGAGTGATATGAAGTCTGTATATGCACACATCCAAATATCTGTTTACCATCAAACATGGATTTTCCCTGTTGAGCATCTGAGCTCAAAGGTGGCCTTCCTTCTAGCAAAATCTTGAAATCTCTTGGAAAGCTGCCTTCTACCAGCATGAGACTGGGGCAATAATGGAGAGCATGTTGACCGTGCAGCTGTCTGGTTTGGGTAGCCCACTGTAGGAACTAGCTGGAAAACACCCCCTCCCCATTTTTCTCTATGAATCCACAAATTTGGGATCCTGCAGAGTTGCCTCAGTCTGCTTCATAGTTCATGGCCTGACTTTGGTTTTCCAATAGATCTGTCCAGAACCACAGCTGACCACTGAAACCTCATTTTAATATTGCAGCTGTAACATTAATTACAAAATTATTAGAGTTAATTGTAAAAGCACATTTCCCCCTTGTAGCTTTTCACCTTTACTTTTTCTGGTTTATTTTTTTCACCAACAGCTAGTCGTGACTGGAAGCAAAAAGGTGCATAAAAGCCCTGCACGGAGAGATGTTTGAATCCTCCAGAGGGAATACACAGAATGCAAAGAATGAGTTGGGGCCGGGACCGCTGTGTTCCCTTGTGGTTTATGTGCGTGCTGCCAGTGGCTTGTGTTTCTCCTTGCAGCCTGACAGCTGGCTGTGGGGTTAGCAGAACGCAGCCAGCGGCCAGGTTTCTCAACCCGTACTGTGGCTGACAGTGTTTGGCCTGGTGAAAAGGAAACGATCTGAAGCAGAGGGCCTGATGCAGTGTACCTTGCAGTTAATGGAAATCTTTGTTGACCTTAGTGGGAGCTGGATTTGATCCTGTGCCTACTTGAATGTTTTGGCGTTGGATACGGCTCCAAGCGGATTTTTTTTTCATGTCTCATTTCTGGTCTTTTTTCCCCTTTTCTTTCTAAAATGTACTTACCTTAGAGTGGCGTAAAATCAAGACAGCTCTATCTGTGTCAGTTTAGCTGTGCACTTTTATCCTTGCCCAGTGTCCATCCTCTTGTTTTCTCAGCCCTTCTACTGCCTACAGTATCAGTTTCCAAGATTTTGGCATTGATTTCTCTCCTTCTTGAGCCATTCTGCTGCTTCTCACAAACACCCTCCATCTCTCTTAAGCCTCTGCTCTCCAACAAGTGTAATTACTGACACTGCTTAATCTATCTTCTGCCCTTCTTCCCATCTTTCAAAACAGTCCGTATATCGATTTCCAGCAAATGCAGCCCAGGCTGTGGCCCCCACTGCCAGCAGGGAGCCAGCTTCCCCTTCAGCAGGCTCCTGGAGGCCAGCCCTTCACTGCCTCGTCCTGGCCGTGCTCCCTCACTCAGCAGACCTCATCGTTGCATTGCACGTAGGAAGGAGGGGACCACCATCCCCCATTATCCAGTGGCCACCTCGGGCACAGAGCACACCCTCTGTGAGCCTCAGCCGTGCATCAGCTTGTCCCCCATCCCTAATGAAAAGGTGCTGGAGTGGAGCCCTCTTCATTTGGCTGCCAGAGAGGAGACAGCTGTGGGCATGGAGGATGATGATGGGGAAAACAACGCAGAGGAGGCCAAAGGCCAGCTATAGCAGTGCTGGAGCTTCTTGTTGCCCTCCACTCCCATGGAGTATCGCATGCCCCCAGAGGGATTTGTCTCCTGAGTGGAGAATTATGATTATATGTGATCTGCTTCTGAGAAAAACCTTTTCCTTTTGTATGTGGAATGTTTATTTTTTGTTTGTCGCTCTCCATTTGCTTGGAGATGATGCAAGACTTGTGAACCAGCATCAGAAACAGGGGCTATTTGTGTATCGTGATAGCTATGGGGAAAGGGCCAAAGCTATGGGATGGTGTACAGGGGAATCCCAGGTTTTCTTTTGAACCACAAAAAAAACTTACTTCATTTTTTCCAGCAGTAATGTAAATGCTAAGCAGACAGGGTATGTAATGAGGAAACCCTTTGGAGGGTGGCAGCTGGCCTAATGGAAGATGAGAGACGGTGAGCTGGAGCACAGGGCTGCTGCTGTAGTGGGGGCTTGCACGGGTGAGGTTGCCAGTGACTCAGCTGCCAGTCCCAAGCTCTTGCTGGCCCTCCTAGGTTGTCGTACAGTCCACAGTGAAATGTATTGGAGTTTTCTCCTCCCATTATTCCCACTGAAGTTTAAATATGAATCCCCTAACATAACCTGCTGAAGGTAGAACACGCAGCTTCAAATAGACCAGTGTCATTTTTACTCTGCTTTTCTGACATAAGCAATGGTAAAAAAAGAGAACAGTAATGCCACGGGGGGCGGGGGAAGGATTGTTTTCAGAGATGATATCACTATGCTGGTGATAAAAAACCTAACCTGCTTTAGCCCCTTTGAATTGTATATAGCCAGCACAGCTAAGAGAGGGAGAAGTGGATTGTATGGACTGTTTTATTTATCATTAAGATAATTGTTTACCAAGCATTTATTCTCTTGGTATTCCATTCCAGACAAAATAAAAAAAAACCAACCCCACAACATCGAAGCCAGCCCAAATGTGTGTATGGAGCACATTTGATTTAGGAAACTTTAAGACTTGTGATCTAAGGCTAGATCCAGCTGGTGTAAATGGGCAGAGTGTATGAGCAGCCCTGTGGAACTGGGCTGTAAGGCCCAGAGTCCCTGGATGATGAGAATGCTGAGCACTAGGATACGAATTCGCTAATACTTTAGAAATGCATCCAGAAGAAGAAAAAAGAAAGAAAGAGAGGAAAAAAACATTGTGGGAAATTCTTTCCTTCATACATAATAGTTTTCTGTTGATTTAAAATTGCCCTTAGTAATGTGTTGGTGCCAGTGAAATATTTCAGCTATAGGAAATGTGAAACGAACTCCTGCCTTTCTATGAATTATGAGTCATAAATTGTATGAAAAATATTCAGACTTGCTATAGCTATTCCCCAAGCAGAGCCTCTGAGTAATGGAGAAAACACTGCCATTTTGGGGGGAGTAGGAGGGGACTGAGCTCAGCGAAGCAAAATGCCAAGTGCCAGCGTGTGGCTCTGTGCTGTGGGAATTAGTGTCATCTGAGATGATCCTCCCTTGCTAAGTAAACAATGAGTATGTTACATTTACTTGCAGTGCAGTCGGGCAAAGTTGCTCTTTGCTCCAGATGGTACGGGAAAGGGGGATACAAGTTGGGAAAGGGGGATACAGAACTGCCCTGTGGGAGAGTGATGTGCTTGTGCCAACCCAGCCGTCACATTTGCAGTCCATAAGCCAAGCCAAGAAGGCACAAACTCCATCTGATTCAGAGCTCAATCGGCAGGTTGTGATCACAGAATTCCCCTAAAAATGTCAGTAAAGTGGCACGATAATAGGATACTGACATTTGCAGGCAAGTCCTTGATGGTGACATTCATTTCATCCAGCTTTAGCCATCTGAGAGCTAGGAGTCCAGTTCAAATTAGTCCTCTAATCTCCTGTCACCAATGGTCAGTTTATCTCCTGTTTTATCCTTTTTTATGAATGAGCTTTTGGAGGTGATTATAGAAAGGTTCTCGGCAACTACTTTTGACTAAGTATCTAACTTTTTGATGGGTGAAGTTCAGTGAGTTGAATTCAGCGTTAAAGCTCTGGATTTCAGTTTCTCCATCATTTCAGGAAAGACCATGCAGCCTTGTGAGGATTTGTGAACTTTGCTTTGCAACCAGAGGCTAGAGTCATTGTTGAAAGGTATTCTATATATCTGAACTGTAAGTAAAAGTATAAACAAACTGCAGGACAGTGGGACTTGCTGGCTGTAAAGCAGGGGACGCTAACCATGGTTGTGATAGAATACTTCAACTAGAGCATTCATATTTACCCCAGTTTTAGTTTTTCAGTTTGTGTGTCTGGCACCCATATTAACTTCTCAGTGATGGATGTGTGCCCAATAAAATACAGCTAAAAAGACTAACAATGTGAAATGCAGTTCGGTGTGCCTAGTCATTTTCCAAATAGTGAATGATGTCCCAGCTGTACTGAAAAAAGCAGTCTTTCTTCCCCGTTGACTCTAATGGGGCCAGGATTTGCTCAGCAGAAATCAACCCCTGCTTAATTAGCTTCTTGTGGTATCTGTGAAAGTGTAAAGCTTTTACTGTGTTCAGGTATGACTAAAAGACATGCTCTCAAATATCAAAAACTAAGTATTTCATTCTATTTCATCCTATGTCAAACTATGCTGCCTTTTCCAGACCTGATTCAAAGTTTAAGGAATTTTAAAGTACACATTTCAATTTGATGCTTCTTTAATTGCCAGAGTCTAGGTAGGTTGTGTTTTTTATTATTCTTCTAATTTTTGATTTGTATAAGGCATGCAAATGTTTTCAAAACGTGAGGCCATTTGGCTTCAGGCAGCTGTGGTCTGGTGTGAATTATAAAACATTTCTATAAATGTAAGAACGTTTATGGCTTTCTAGCCTGCAGTACCATGCTTAGGTTTTGTCTCAATGTGATTCAATTCTTGTTTGCTTTATACAGGAGATGGCTGTCCGAGCACTGAAGCAGACGGGTAGCAGAAGTATTGAAGCAGCTCTGGAGTATATCAGTAAGATGAGCTATTTGGATCCTAGAAATGAACAGATAGTACGTGTAATTAAGCAGACCTCACCAGGTAAGCATGAACGTTTTTAAAAATTGTGTTATTTTTTCTTGCAGTAACCTATTTTTTAAAGTAGAGTCGTTGGGGAGTAGTGGATTGGCAGTATTCAATAGTACTCTTGTAGGAGACAGTGATGTGAACGTGGCCCTGCAAGGTGAGCTGGGCTGGAAGCTGGACACAACTCGCTTGCTTTGCAAGAGCGCATTCATAGTCCACCTTCTTAAACACAAAGCTATTTATCCTTCAGTGCAAATCACCTCAATCATATCAAGCTTACCACAAAGTAAAAGCTTGCACATAAGTAATTGTTATGGAGTTGTGAGATAGCTTACTTCCCGGGAATTCATTCATGTTAACATCCTTGTAAGTACACTGCAGAAGTAGCTTGGGCCAAGGTAACAGAAGCTTCTCCTCTCATCCCTGCTAGTCTGCATCAGTTCTGTTCCATGTAAATTAGCAAATGGGAGGATTTGGGCCCTGCATTTGCCTTATCAGCAAACAGCTGACAAAAGGCATTGCAAGAGTTGTTTCCAGCAAAACAAATCCATTCAACATTCCAACAAACAAATCTATTCAATCAATTTGATTACAGTAGTACAGGCCTCTAAGTGTGGTCAGAGGTTGAGTTTACTGAGTGCAAGTGATTTCCACGTGACAAATTTCTCTTCTTGGCCACCTCAGCACCACCTTCCTCCTTGCCTGGTAATCAAATTGAAAATCTGCTTTGGGAAGGGTGTTAAATTTGGGTTAGTTGATAGAGAGGCATTTCCAGAGATGAGGAAAGCCAAGGAAGAGAAGGCCCATTCAGTTTACAAAGAGAAAGCCCTGGACAGGAAGGAGGTCTTCAGTAAAGCCACTACTTTCCTGGGGGACCCTGAGGGTAGCCACATATTTGGAAGATGTAAAAGGAAAAGGAGCTCATTTTCCAGGTAGTCACTCTCAGGAATGGAGCTTCAAATATGATGAAGAAGGGTGCATGGTTCTGCCCTTTCTGTCAGTCTTAGGCTTCCTGTAATATTATTTAGGGAAATTCTGGAAAACCCTAAGAAAATACTTCCCAGAGGGTTATGCTGCAGGATAACAAACAAAGTAGTATTGGCCAGTATATTTTATATTTGGAGAGCTCTGTCCTAATACATGCACAAATATGGCCTCAGCTGAGCCTTAAGGAGAATTTAAAATAACTTTGACAGAATTACTGTACTGTATTTTCCTTTATATTATAAAGGCTTTATTCCTTAAAGTGAAAGAACACACCCAGTCCTAAAGAGCATACATTTGCTCTGAAAGGGTTGCAAAATCTTTCCAGGCTAACGTTTTAATTACTCAGTTGTCTTTCATTTCCATTTGTTTTTACTTTCTTAGCATTCCAATGCATGCAGCTGCTTTAAATACTTAACCTTTCAAGCTGAAGATCCACCTTTACTTTTAGCATACACAGAATGCAAAACTTAAATATCATACAATTAGTGCTTGCCTGCCTGAGGTGCCACAAAATCATACTGATTTGTTAGATATGGTATTGTTTGTGCTAGGATAGTGTAGGTCTCCTCTAGTTGATTAGGAAGCATGTAATGCTACTTGGGAACTTTTCATTTGCAGTTTGAGAATTTAAATCTTCTGGTTTTGAATTCCATATATTGGTATATGAAAATAGATTTTCAAGTTATTCATTTTTGTCCTGCTTTAACTTCAGTAGTAAAGTTAACAAGAGTTTCAGCATACTGGAAAGACTCCTTAGCAGATATTACTGTGGGACAGAGAGCTATGTATAAAAACAGATGATCCCATGAGTATAGTTGATTAATCTTAAGAATACAGACTGATCTAAAACCTTCACAGGCAAGAGATAGTCATAATAGTTACCATGTTGGATAGGAATGTGTGAAAAAAAAATCATCTGCAACTACCACATTTGGTATCTTCACAAATCCAAATATTCCTCTGTCGGACCAGAACAGACTTACTGGTATACAAATCTAGGACATGGATGCCATATCTCTCTTGACATCAGCAAGATTTCTTGCACAGCTGAAGTATGTGTCCCAAAGAAAGACAATTATTGCTGCTACTTTCCTTCATGGCCTCTGATAGAGAAAAACAAAGTCAGTTTGCGCCAGAGGCTCAGCATGAATCCTACTGACAGGGTTGACAAATGGGTCTTATGGCTGCCTCCCACCTCTAGGCCAGAGTTGCCACTTCTTAGGATGCTTTGAATTGCCACAACCTCATCAGTGCATCTCACTGTGTCGCAACTGATGAGCTATCAGGGAGTGCGGTTATAAGTACAACCTCAGGAAGCATGGCCTTGTGGTATCATAGGAAAAAGAGCTGCTGATTATAGATTTCATTTTAAAGGATGCTGTTTATTCTTCCCACTTGATTCCATTTCAAAACAATGCATTGTTTATGAAAGCGTAATTTAGTATGGGGGCAGCCTTTCAGTGTGGAGAGATGGTGCATAGACGTGTATGTCCTTGTGTGTCTGTGTATAGCAGGGCTTGCATGTATGGAGGTGAGGAGTCAACAGCTATGCTCAAGTGTGCTGCATCTGGCCCAGCTGGGACGTGCTGTAATACAAATAATTGGGAAAGCTTGCAATCCAGTGTCCAAGCCTGTTAGTGCAATACGACTCTTCTTGTAGACCTTGTGAAGTCAAGATTTTTAAAGGAAATTGTTCAGGCATATATAGGCCAAGTCCTGTGTTTTATGAAAGCTAAGGTACCAGAAGGGGAACAGAAAAAACTAGCAACAGCACAGTCTCCCCTTGTCTTTTTAGCATAGCCGGTGCTTTATATACCTGCAATTTGTCCTCAGATCAAAGAACTGATGAAAAGTGCCATTGGCACTTCCAGTGTAGGAATGCTGCTATCTTGTCTCTGCACATTCTTCAAGCTGAGATTAACATATTGACACCCTGAAAGATTTGCCTTCCAAACAGGTGGAAGATGAGTAATATGAGGGGATACTCAGGGTCCAACACATTGGAAAGAACACAGGACAAACTTTGTGATGCCTTTGTTGCAAATGAACGAGAAGGAGACAAGAATTTTTGAGGAGAACGATGGAACAGAGATATGTAAACAGATCCCAGCATGAGCAGTGAGCTCACTGTGCCGAAGATGTGGACTGTGTGATGACCTAGTAGCTTATAGTAATGTTGACTTTAAGTTGTTTTGACAGTCCTTCCGGGAGCTTTTTTTCTCCCGTTGGTGCTGTATTTAACCCCCTGCTCTGTAGCTTCCTCCTGTCTGTGAGTAATGACTGGTAATACTGGTCCAGCTTTAAAAAACAGGCCATAGTGTAATCTGATGATTTCATAGTTAAGGAATTTGTGCTTCTATTTTCATGATTTGGTAGAACTCCCTGATGATTCCTGGCATGAGCGGTGTTGTGGGCCAGTAGCTTGTTATCAGTAGTAACACTTGGCACCTATAACTTTAAATGTTCAGAGTGCTTAATTTAGATTTTGGAAGGTGTTTTTATAACACATAGTCCCTACACAGTGTGTGTGCATGTGTGTGTATGTCTGTATGTATAGATGGATGAGTAATGCAAAGTAATTGGTTCACCTGAATTGTTTCCTAACATTCTTCTGTGTTCTTTTTTATAAAGGAAAGGGTATTGTGCCAAATAATGTAACCCGCAGGCCAAGCTTTGAAGGATCAAATGAATCTTTTCCGTCCTACCATCAGATCGGTAATGCAGCCTATGAAGGGACAGGCTTTGGAGCAGAAGGTGCAAATATGCTTACTGAAGTTCCAAGGCCATACATGGACTATTTAATCTCTACTTCACAGTCTCCTGCTATGAATGCTCCTGTACAGCGACCCTCTGGAGTAGGCACTCACAGCACACCAACAAGCCATCAGCAGAAGACATACCCTGCAAATATCGAGTCTTCTGTGATTAATTATCCAGTGGCTAATCACAGCAGTCAAGCTTTGCAGTTGCAGGCGTCCCATGGCTCCAACAGCCAACATTACAGTAGGCAGCACATGATGGTGCAGGGGGAACCTATGGGGTATGGTGTTCAGCGGAGTCCATCCTTCCAAAACAAGATGCAGCAGGAGGGAGGCTACACCAATCTCCCAAATAAAGGGGCAGTTGTTCAGAATAATTCTGGTCATGCATTTCAGCAGGCACCGGCAAGCCTGTATATATCACATTCCCATCACAAACAGACAAGTCCTTCTTCTCATCAAATGCATGTGATATCCAGAGGTCCAGCCTTTGCTAATGAATTTTCAGACAGTCCACCACAAAATCTATTAACTCCATCTAGAAATAGCCTAAACATGGACCTCTATGACATGAATAATCCTCAAGTTCAGCAGTGGCAGGCAGCAACACCGTCACGCCGAGATTCTTTACAAAATCCAGGAATAGAAACATCTCCACGGCAACATGTATCCTTCAGACCCGATGCCACAGTGCCGAGCAGAACAAACTCCTTTAACAACCACCAGCAACAGCCACAAGTGACAGTGTCTATAAGACAGGTTCCTTCAGGAAAACCTGATCCTTCAATTACATCTCCAAATACGATCACAGCAGTCACATCTGCTCATATTCTCCAGCCAGTGAAGAGCATGCGAGTGATGAGACCTGAACCTCAGACTGCAGTGGGACCTTCCCATCCTGGTTGGTTACCTGCGCAAGCGCCAGCTGTGGATGGCTTGGAGATCATTGAACAGCACGTGCCACCTGTTGGAGCAGCTAATGCCTATCAACTAGATGTGGATTATGGTAACCAGGAACTGCGGTGTCCGCCACCACCGTATCCCAAGCATTTGTTACTTCCTGGTAGCTCTGAGCAGTTTGATATCAACTGCTTATGCATGGGCGTAGAGCAGACCCTCCGTGTAGTCCCCAATTCAACGTGCAATAAGGCTGAGGAGAACAGTGAGCGAAATGACAAAAGCAGCAAGAACACTAAAGCTGAAAAACCAAGCAAGGATAAAAAGCAGATTCAGACATCTCCGGTGCCTGTGCGAAAAAATGGCAAAGATGAGGAAAAGCGAGAGTCCCGAATAAAGAGCTACTCACCTTTTGCCTTCAAGTTCTACATGGAACAACATGTAGAAAATGTCATAAAGACCTACCAGCAGAAAATCAACAGAAGATTACAATTGGAACAAGAAATGGCTAAAGTAATTCTCCTTGTTTTGTTATAATAAAAGCTAATGGGGTCAAATTGATTATTACTATTTTTAATCAGTCAAAAAATTTATAAAGGCAGGCTTTGCTGGAAGTAGTAGGTATCCAACTATTTTGTACCAGACTATTTTTAATTAGAAACCTGGATGCAGGACTGAGAGGCTATTTGGAAAACGTGAGATGTGAAATAATGTATCTTCATACCAGAAGAGTAAAATGAAGCAAACCCCCCCATAGTTGGAAAGTAGTATGTTTGCTTAGGCAAGAACTCAGAAGCCAGGTTTGAGGCCGAGATAACCCTGGCAATATTTTGGCAGCTTTTGCAAAACTCTGTAAAAGGTTTTCTCTTTGCTCTGGTTCTTCCTCCCTGTTCCATGGTAGCCACTCATACACCAAAGCCATGGTTCAGCTTGGCACTATATTCACTGTGCCATATTTTCAGATGAATATGTAATACTTGACTGGAAGTTGTCTGTTGAACACATGTAAGTAATAATATTGTGCAAGTAATCATATCTTGGACAGCTTGAACTGATCTTGGGACCCTTGCTGGAACTTGTTCTAGAAGCACGTCTCAGGGAGGTGTGCTTTTTGAGTGAGAGAGCTTCTTTCATGCTTAATTGTAGCTCTCAAACCTAAGCTGATTCACTGATAGAGCTGCTTAAAACAAAGCTGCCAAGTTCTGATGGCTGCTCTGGCAGTTTTGGTTTTAATTTTTAAATGTGGAAGAGGTTATTTTTTTTTTTCCCAGGCATGACTAGAATATGACTAGTCTACTTTTTTATTTAAGGATAAACTCTAAGGAAAGCTATTATTAACACATAATGGATAATAATTAACTAGTCGATCTTCCCTAGCACAGTCAATTTCTGGAGTGGGTTAATTTGATGCTTACGTTGCTCCAGAAAACTCAGCAGTGTGTTTGTTGAGGTTAAAGTTAAACCAATATGCTTCTAAATCTCTTGAAAGGTCGGGCATTTTAGTGACAGTTAATAGTTTGTCCTCACCGCAAGTACAGATTTTGTTGCATTGCTTGGATTTAGTGAATATTTTCCTGAGGTTGAGATAGGGAATGATCTCTAGAGAAGTAAAACAGCTAATTGCATTAGTTCTTCTCTTCTGACTCGTCAGCTTTCCCTCACTTCATAACTCAAAGATAGTTCAGCTATAAACAAAAACAACTCCTTTCCCTAGCAACCTCATCACTGGCTGGAATAATACACTATGAACTCAGGAGATTTTGGCTATCTGAGTATCGCATTATGCTCGAATTAACCAAGGGCACAACACACTAATTATTTTACCTTAAAACAATAAACACTTCCTTTATTATGGATTGATGTACTTGCCTTACATTTTAAAAACAGTATTACTTGTTTTGATTTGGCTGGTGCCTTCAGTCTGAGAATTCATCCTACCTGTTCTGCAAGTTTCTGCAGACCTCCTCCATCCTTTATTCATACAGATTTCATTTTTATACCGTGGGGATCTCACTGCATAGTCTGGCTGCCCACATTCATCTTTAAAGACATAGACTACAGATGTGAAATTAAATCAATCTAAGCAGCGGCCCTGTGGGTGTATGCTTGGGTGTCTAACCTGCTAATAGTCAGCTTCAGCTCCCTCCACCCTCCTCCCCATTGCCCGTTCCCACCAGGCACTAATCTTCCTTTCAGAGTGCTTCAGTTGATACCAGTTAATTCAGGATTCTGGAAATGGGGTATGCAAAAGAAAGGGGCATGCTGCAGAGGATGAGTTGTCAGAGGATCCTGGGGACCAGCCCGCAGGTTTCTGCTGGTGAAGGACACCGGTGGCTCTCAGGAGAGGGACAGGCACCAAAGCTGGCAGAGTTGGCAGTGTGCAGGCTCTGTCTCGAAGGGTGAGGAAAGTCTGGCTGGATACTGCTGCTTCTCCCTTTCTCAGGGAGGTCTCTCCCTGCAGCCATGTGAAATGTTACTTGCAATTACTTGGAGGCTGTCTGGGGACAGGAGGGAGACAAGCCAGCTTTTTTACAGCTTAGGTGCAGAGGGGAAATAATACATTTAGAGGGGAAATAGCACCAGGATCTGAGCTGCAATGGCAGGGGGGAGGCCAGAGCTGAGGGTTTTATGCATGTATTTTGGGAGGAAAAAGGGAGAAGCTTATAGAACAGATGGTCAGAAGATCTACAAACTTTGAGAGCAGAGGCTGTGTATGACAGAGAAGAAAAGCAGTTTCTGAAGAAGGTGGTTCCCAAGGCACTTAGGAATGTGTAGGTCAAAACCAACTTCTTAATTACAACACAAAACCCAACAATCAAACAGCAGTCAAGGTAGGAACTGTTAATGTGAGTTGCCCTGGAGAACCACTCATGAACAAAGTGGACTGCTGCATTTAGGTTTAAGTTTCAGTTTATGTTAAGGTGTACTGCAGTGTGTGTACATATAGTGGAGTGCAGTGGCAAAGTGCACGTTTGAAAGGTGTAAACCAAATCCCATGATCAAGTTTGTTATGTTGTATTCCCCTTTCTGACAGTATTGCCCCATGCCTCTTTGTTTAGTCAAATGAGAAAGGCAGACCAGTCTGAGATACGGTAAATTCAGGTAACAAGTTAGGGCACAGTGAATGTGTTGGTATTTCAGCAATACCTCAACAGACAGACAAGACAGTATATCTCTCATGAATACATCTTTTCTGGTTCTTCGTTAATTTTTCTGAGAAATGCGTTTTGGGAATGCTAGTTTATTGTTCTCTTGCTATGAATGTAACAGTACTAGCTGTGTTGTGGTTTGCTCTCTTTTGTAAAGGCTGGCCTTTGTGAAGCAGAACAGGAACAAATGAGGAAAATTCTCTACCAGAAGGAGTCCAACTACAACAGACTTAAAAGGGCCAAAATGGACAAATCTATGTTTGTGAAAATCAAGACTCTGGGTATTGGTGCATTTGGAGAGGTATGCCTGGCCTGCAAAGTGGATACCCATGCCCTGTATGCCATGAAGACTCTGCGAAAGAAAGATGTGCTAAACAGGAACCAGGTGGCTCATGTCAAAGCGGAGAGGGACATACTTGCTGAGGCAGACAATGAGTGGGTGGTTAAACTCTATTATTCCTTCCAAGATAAAGAGAACTTGTACTTTGTGATGGACTACATCCCTGGTGGGGATATGATGAGTCTACTGATTCGAATGGAGGTCTTTCCAGAGCGTCTGGCTAGATTTTATATTGCAGAGCTTACTTTGGCTATAGAGAGTGTGCACAAAATGGGATTTATTCATCGAGACATCAAGCCTGACAACATTCTGATAGACCTTGATGGGCATATCAAACTGACTGACTTTGGACTATGTACTGGATTCAGGTGGACTCACAATTCAAAATACTATCAGAAAGGTAGTGTTCTTAGGCTTTTTTTGTGATGGTATTGCATTATTTATTTCAAAACAAACAGGTACCTCTTGGTAGAAATGCCAGTTCAGAAAACAGAGGTGTGTACATTAACAAAGAGTCAATGACAATATGATGTGTCTGTCTCTCACTAACTCATTGCATTAGTTTGTTTCCAGTCCGTTGTGTCCAATACTGTTTAAATCCCTCTCAGTAATCTGGCTGACCACTGCAGTAGTAGCAGTTTTTTCGTTTATACTTGTTTGGAGGGTCTCTTTTGATGATGAAATAATTTAATCACAGATTTAAAGTAGTCCGTGAGCCTCCTGTTTGTGCCATTGGGGAGTATTGGTGTCTGTTAGCAAAAAGGTCATAAACAATTGGTATAGTTAATCTAAAAGTACTCCATTGTTCTGTGTCTCCCATATGGGAGCATACTTCCTTGCGCCGAGACAGGCATTTTGCTGGTTATGGAAAACCAATTGTGAAGGGGAGGGGAGAAGGAAATGCCTTGGATTTAAAGTTTAGATGCTGTTCTTCCGTGAGAGTAGAAGATGGCACAGCTAGATCTAGAGAAATACTTTTCTCTTTGTGTATTGTGTTTTATGACCATGAATGTAAACTTTCTCGCCCATTTGAAAGGGAGCCATATCAGACAAGACAGCATGGAGCCCAGTGATCTTTGGGATGATGTGTCCAATTGTAGATGTGGAGATAGGCTGAAGACATTGGAACAAAGAGCTAAGAAGCAGCATCAGAGATGTCTAGCCCACTCATTAGTTGGAACCCCTAATTATATTGCTCCTGAAGTCCTGCTTCGTAAAGGTAGATAATCTGTATTTTTCTCCTATTTAAGTGAACATTGATGCTTTGAAATACTTTTTTTATTTTTTTGTTCCTTAAATAAGCTTGCTGCTTTGGAAGATTGTCATTCTGAAGGCTGGAAACACTTAGCTCGGATTAAGGAGAACATATTTCTCTACATGCTCTGCTGTTTAGCATCACATTGCTGACACTGATGGTGGTCATACTTTGTGTGTCTGTGTATATCTACACTCTGAGGCCTTTGAATGAGGCTGCTAATAAATGTGTCAGATGATGTTGGCAGTGATATTTTTCAGCAGATTATCTGTACTGATGGAGTACGACCATGACTACTAGCAAGTTTACATAAACCAGTGAGTAGCCAGCTGATGGTTCTGAATCACCGATTCAGACAGGCCACTTGAATATGGATGATGTAAACTTGTGGAAACATGTCCTCCAGACTCCCAGCCAGAATCTTGGGGAAACCCAACAAAAAGTCTTCCACAATTTACACTGGACACCCTGTGTTCAAAAGCTTGGCTTGAGGAATGTAGACAGTACTCGGTGGCTATCCATGCAGCACAGACATGGTCACTGTAGTAAGGAGGTTAGATGTTCAGAGTTGTCTACAAGTCAGAGTCTGATCTTTTTCAAGTTGAGAGATTTCACATTGGACGCTGCATCATCCAATGACACAAATCTCCATTGAAATCAGTGTTTAAATCCTCTATTCCTTTTTCGGAGATCTCAAACATACTTGTCTTGTCACAGCAATTAAGTGATTGAAATTATTCCTCTGCTTGGAACTTGCTCAAAAGTCATCGGTGGCTTTCTTCTGTCTATAGAGCCAGGCTGTGTCTTTCAACAGCTTTTCAAACTCGTGATGTCACCTCCACTGAACCTAGGGGGGACATCAGCCGCTAAACCTTTTTGTTATTTTTTGAGGTCCAGTTTGTGCTGTGTAGTGATGTACTTGTGGGACAGGGCATGAAAAAAAAAATCATTCTTTCTAATTATATGATTTTACCACCTACTTTTGTTGAGAATTAAATTTATTCAGAAATATTTCCAGACAACAGGATTAGATCTTTACTGACAGCAGAAGAATTCAGGTCAGCAAGCAGAAACGACTTTATGATGAAGGTGGATTGGGAGTCCTTTGGTTTTAGGTCACAAATTGTTTAAGAAAAGACAGAAATCTCTGCTGTATGTTTTGGTACTTAATTGCAAGTAGCTCTACACACTTTCTCCTTGGTTGGTGGAGGACAACCTTTTGACTTGCCTTTCAGGATACACTCAGCTCTGTGACTGGTGGAGTGTTGGTGTGATCCTCTTTGAGATGTTAGTGGGACAGCCTCCTTTTCTGGCTCCTACACCCACAGAAACCCAACTGAAGGTAAGTTGAAGCAGAATTCCAACCTGTGGTAGCAAAATTTTAACCTTTTCCCTTCCCTTCTCCTCCATGCACAGACCTATCCCCTCTTGTTTTACTAGAGAAAGGAGCAGTGAGTACAAAAGCCCTTCCCAATCAACGAAGATACTGAATATCAGGCTAGAACTGATTTGTCCAACTGCGCAGATAGTTATTAGTTTTATGAGTCTTCTCAGCACAAGTTCATCCATCTAAATTCCTGAGAATGTCTATCAGATTTGAGAAAGCTGATATACCAGTGATAATTACAGTTGGCAATGTAAGCGTTTCAAAGTCAAGCAGTGAGTAGTTTTTTATTAGAAAGGATCTATCTCATGACCACTTTTCCTAGTTTACATTTTGGAGATGAAATGAAGTAATTTCTTGAAGTCATTCCATGAAGTCATGTGTAAACTGAGTATGTTGTCAAATGGGACTATGGGAGTATTCAGGACTGAATTTGCCTTTTTTTTTTTAATAGAATTGCTCCTTTTATCTGCTATCCAACAATGTTTCTTGATTCATTAATTATTAACAGCCAGTGCAATCTAATCATTGGGTTCTTGAACCTCTAAAATAACTACACAGACTGCGAATTGACTAGTCATGTATACTTCTGTACAGTTGACAATCGGAAGGATTTTGTTTCCAAGATTAGAAGTTGTTTAATACCTTTCTTGCCTCCAGGTGATAAATTGGGAAAGCACACTGCACATTCCCTCACAGATCAAGCTAAGCCCTGAGGCAACTGATCTCATCACAAAGCTCTGCTGTGCTGCTGAGGACAGGCTTGGAAGAAACGGAGCAGATGATATTAAGGCCCATTCTTTCTTTCACTCGATGGACTTCTCTACTGATATCCGTAGGCAGCCAGCTCCCTATGTTCCAAAGATCAGCCATCCAATGGACACTTCAAATTTTGATCCAGTTGAAGAAGAAAGTCCTTGGAATGATGCTAGTGGTGACAGCACCAGGACGTGGGATCCACTAGCCTCTTCCAATAACAAACACACAGAACATGCTTTTTATGAGTTTACTTTCCGAAGGTTCTTTGATGACAACGGGTATCCGTTCAGGTATCCCAAACCTTCTGGAATGGAAGTTGGCCAGTCTGAGAAATCAGATGCAGAAGACAAAGGTGTGGTGGATCAGACTGGAGCTTGTCAGCCTGTATACGTGTAAATTATTGTGTAGAGTACTCCAGATAAGACTAATCTCAAATCCAGTAGGGCCTTTAACTGTTCCTTTAGGAGCTGATCCTGCAGTGCTTGTTCAGATGTAACTTCAGCTGAAGCTGGAGTCGTCCTGGGGAGTCGGAAGCTTGCAGGGCCAGGTCCTGAAGATGGCACTCATGAAAGTTCAGGTCAGTTTTACTGTAAATAACTTTGGTGATAATTACACTTGAAATCCTGGTCTTTACCAAAATCTGCAAGGCCAGCAGTCTGTCATTTCTAGGCCTATTTTTATTTGAGGTCAGCATCCCCCTACTCAGATTAACATTTACAGACTTCTGCAACTGTCAGCGTTATTTTTTAAATGAATAAAGAGCACTTATATTTTGTTTATAGCAGGGGTTTTTTTTCCTACTAAATTATAGGGATTAACTTTGACAAATCATGCTGCTGTTCTTCTTTTCTACGTTTTTATTTTATCCATAGCACTTATTTCACATTTAGGAAGATGCATAAAGCTGAAGAACATGTGATGAAAGGTCTCTGTGCAATAATGTAAGAAAGAAAAAAGAAAAAAAGAAGAAAAATGAAAAAAAAAACAAACCTGCTCTCTAATTTTCTAAATTTACTGATGCCATTGTATTCGCACCGTGATTTTTGTTTATTATATGTATTTTCCACATTTCAAAATTGTGACATAACCTTAAAGCTGCTTTATTTCCTTCTGCTTATTGGAGTGTAATAGAAAGTGTGAGCAAGTGATAATTTGGGTGTGATTTCATTGTCTAGTGTGTGAAGAATGTTGCATGAGCAGTGTTTTTCTATTTGAAATGGCCTTTTCTTGCCATTCACAGGCAGGTCCTGTGGATCCATTTTTACTAAGGGTCTAAAATGAGACCATTTTAAACCGTGTGTTGATAATGTATTGTGTGGGTGGTTTCCTCTTATGATTGTATCCAATATTAATTTTGTAAAACAGATTGCAAAGATTATAACTGAATAGTGATTTTGTGGTCTAATGTAATAGATCATTTTAGTAAACATGTATCATCGGCACACACGTTTCCCCACAAAGGATCGATAGCAAGACCACTATTACAAAGCTGATTTGTGGCAACAGTCTACATTGGGCTCATTCACGTAGCACGGAGCACAGTGTGCGTTATTTAATACCAGCAGTAATGCAGAGCACCAATACTAACGTATGTAGCTCAACGTCTTCAAAACAGAAGGTGTAATGCTGTGCTCCCGTAACACACCGAGATCCTAAGTGCGATGAGGCTGATGTTAAGTGCGTGCAGCTCCTCAGACATCTACGGAACCTGGAGGTACGTGGCTTTTCCAGACATCAGATCCCTACGCGTGACTGGGTGTGTATCCGTTTAGGATCCTAACATTTTGGGCACTGACATCTGAAGCTGTTGCATTGTTCATAGCTCATTCTGTCCTGTTGTCTGTAGATAAAAATGTTGCTGTGATGGAGCACAATAGTCCTGCATTTCTGTCAAATTATAGGCATACTTTGAAATATCAATTCTTAACTATGTTAAAATATGCATTTTTTTGTATATGTATAAGTGAGAATTATTCAAGGTGATACCAGAATACTAAAGATAATTAAGCCATACATATTTGCTTATATATTATATATAACTAAATAAGTAAACACACAAAAAAATCCTTAATTCAGATTAGTGTAACAGTCCTATTTAAAGCGATTGACGTAATAACATTTGAGGAAAACACTCCTTTAATGTGTTTTTGCTTTATTTTATTTTTAAATCTGGAGCTTCATTATTTTTTCCGTATATTATTCCACATATTATTCCTTAATGTTTTAGCATATCCTATCCTATCCATTGTTTAGATATCTAAGCAACAACATATAAATTCATCAGCCTAAACTAAACAAAAATGATTGTGTATTTGTTTACATTTGTATGAAAGGAATGTTCTGAGGTATGCAGTGCTTGTGTTGTGACAGTTTATGTAAGATTCAGTATTACTGCTTTTTTATATAGTAATGCTTTTTTGTTATTTACATCTATCTGACATTCTTTCATGTGGTAGGTTCTTTCTCAGGAACTCAATTTAACTGTTATTTATTGATATATCATTGCCTTTGAAAGCTTCTACTGGCACAATTTATTAAAAATCTGAATCAAAATCTAAGACGCGTTACGTGTTCTTGAAAAGGATAATTTCTGCCTGTTTTAAGGCAGAAATTTTAATTGGATTGTTTTTGTAATGTTAGTGATGGGTTTGAATTATAAACACGAGACCCCCATCTCGCCTCCTGCAGCGTTTGATGTGGAATCTCTGGGTACATTAAGACAATTTCTTCTGTCCTGGTGGCCCTTGAGAAAGAGGGGTGAGATTCCCAGGTAAAACGTGCTTCGGTGTCACCAGGTGGCATAAAATTCAGCGCAGTCACTTTCTCTGCAGCGATGGCTCTGCCAGGGCATCCACGACCAGTGTGCTTGCCACTTCTGGCTGTTGCCTCTGATGTGTTTCTAAAACGTAAACAATTCATCTGCAAGTACAGAATCTTTGCAACTATGCAAAACAAGAGAACCTAGCCCAGAAGGAAGCAGGTGCTTCCACAACAAATATATTATTCATTTAAAATCTATGCTGCAGAGAACAGAAGCCAGCTCCCGTTTCACCTAAAGAATTCATTTGAAAAACAAACCTTCCTAGCTTATTGGGTGCTGTCTTTAGAAGGCTCATGTTCTTTGCAGACATTTCAGGGGTACACAGAAATTTGGAGTACGTTTTATGAAATTTGGACAAGTAAACAGTATGCCATATATTGGGACTGGCTCTAAGCATTCTCGGTTCTGTTGAACTTCCTGCAAAAAGCATATAATACCTTCTTTTAAGAAGTTAATTCAATGTTTGTTTAAAAAAAAATCTCTTCCTTTAAAAAA
>RSEF01000001.1:204208260-204231917 GCA_003993805.1 Himantopus leucocephalus | reverse complement strand
AGAGGTCCCTTCCAACTCTGAAAATTCCGTGATTCCGTGTAATCTAAACTTCACTAAGTCAAGGTTGAACCTGCTGCTGATCTGGGTGAGACAGGAATTTCATTTGTGGGTTTCAGCAAAGACATGTATGCACAGTAACACCACTTACTGTGCGTAAAAAAGTCTTAAGTAATTGCCTCAAAAAATGTAAGTAATTGCTGTTTCCAGGATGGAAACTTTATAATGTAACAGTGCCAGTGGCACAGAATAGAAAGGGCCTCTGCAGCCTTTCATCCCTGTATTCTTCAGCGTGGCCAGATTTGCCAAGAAGCAGCAATGATTCTTGATAAGAAAATTATCCCCAGTTGGATGCAAAAGAGCTACCAGTAGAAGTCATAACCGGATACCTAGCTTGAATAACATGAAAGCTAAATGAGGGAGAGAAGCATTTGACTTTTAAATGGAAATGGAAGAATGAGGTTAACTATGCAGGAAGCAGGCGATAGTCTGGAACCTGATGGAAAATCAGTCTCATAAGAAAATTCTCTTCTTTTCCCTGTAATTTTTGAGGTATGAAATAACTGCCTTGAAAGCTTTCCTAGAGAAAATACAGTGAGAAGAAGAATTTAGAACATATAATTTGATTCCGTCCCAAAATACAGAAACATTGGCAGAAAATGGCAACTGTTGCTAAAATTATTATTGGAATTAAAAGTATTAAATCTTTCCCACGGGAAATCATCTCAGGAATAGATAATGTAGAAATAGCAACCATTAAAACACACACACAAAAAAAGTGTAAAAATGTTTTTCATGGCAAAGAAATCTGCTGCAGTGAGAACACGGAAGTTGTGCCTTCCTCTGGTTTCTGTTGTGAGCAGTGAATGAGCAGTGAGCGGCACTCGGTAAAAACAGAGTCCTGGGCTCATTCTTATCAAAATAAACCAAGGATCTGACCTGTAAAGCTGTGGTCACCTTCTGCAAATGCAACAGCGGCTCCAAGCCCCACAGAAGAAGCTGGAGCCTGGTGACATGGACAATTTAAACTCAAATGGATGTGCTGACTTGTCAGCTCTCGTGGTTTAGAAGGTGCCTTTACTTCGGCTCTGCAAGATGAAAAATACCTGTGCCCGCATCTGTTAATTTTCAGATAGTGAAGAAAATGGGGCTTCATGAAGCAGGCCTTGGGTGATCTTAAGTATTTCTTAAACTTCACTGGGGCTGAAAAAATAGGAGGGTGTAAGGTGCACCTTGTCTTCTGGTCTTGGTCCTGGGATCCCCGTGACCCAGGANAGTGTAAGGTGCACCTTGTTTTCTGGTCTTGGTCCTGGGATCCCCATGACCCAGGAAAGCCCCAGACACTTGAGTCCCCTTTGGCTGTTGTTAGAGAAGGGGGGTGAGGGTGCGTGGGTGAGGGGAGATAGCTGATCGTGTTAGATCACGAGTGGCAGCCAGGATAAAGATGGTCCAGCCTTGCTGCAGCGTGCAGCCGTTACCCCATGGGGGTGCACGTGTTGGGTAGAACATCTATTCTGGCACCTCCTGTTTGTCGTACTCTTTTTGGGAGCACACAACACACAACACACTCCTCGGAGAGTCTGGTTGGGCAGGAGAGAGCCTGCGCGCGTGGTCATGTAGAGAGCCAGACCTGCAGCTTTCGGTCACGCTGCACGGGGAAGGAAGAGGCTGCATTGCCGCCCAGCTCNTCGGTCACGCTGCACGGGGAAGAAAGAGGCTGCATTGCCGCCCAGCTCCCACACCGCCTCCATCCCTGGGCTGCTTTAAAGGAGCGTGGAGCAGTAGCTCACTGAGATGCTGCTGGTTTGCCCCACCACGTGCCGCAAAGGAGCTCACCACGTGCCATAAAGTGTTTACCACAGGTGATAAGTTTTTCCCCTAAACTCCTGACTGTGCTTCTGAAGGCTGCACCAACTTGTCATAAGCAATAGCTTTTCTTTTTTCCTACCAAAGGGAGCACTGACAGCTTTCTATGGCCAGAGGGGAAATTGGGCTAGAGAGGAGAAGGCTCTGCAGGTCACTCAGTAACTGGGAAAGTCTGATGGGATCTCTTCAGTAACGAAAATGAAATCCCCGCTCCTGAGGGCAGTAGCTCAGCCTCTCGTTGTGGTAGACTCATGCTCTGATGAGTTATTGTGTCTTTTTAATAATTGCTTTCCATAGCATTGGTCATTCTTGGCCTTGATAGCAACAGGAAGCTCAGCTTAATAACTGCCTGTGGCTTGTTGGTCTGGTGACAGTTTCAGAGTAGTTAATTTCACTAAAAGGATACCTGATTGTGCTGAGTAATACAACCATCAAAAAGGAAAGAAAGGAACACACATTTACTTTTTTTTGTGTCTAACTTCGCTACTGGGTCCTCATCACAATGGCAACTGTTCATTAGCAATTTCTTAGGAAAGGCTCAACGGTCCAATGAATATATACACACCTCGCAGGTATGTTCACCAGCAATTTGTAGTGTTTGGTTGTAGCTCAACACTGGGGGATTGGTAAGAGGGTTGTTGGTTTGGTTTTCTAGACATGAAATTTAACAGTTAAGAAAGGTCAAAATTCAGGGCTAATTTAGAGGTTAACAGCTTCCGAAGCATCAGCGTAGAGTGTGGTTTAACCTGATGTTATGATGAAACTCCAACAAAAGGAGGTTTTTTTAAGGGAGGAACTCACTTGGGTGGAAACCGGGGAGACTGCAGATACCCAAACCAAACGGGGGCGGACAGAAACAGCAGCGGGTGTCAAGGCTGGCTTTGCAGCTTTGCTTTGGATGGGGCCGGGGGTGAATAAACAATAGGACCATAGAAATGCCAGTTGGAAGGGACCTCTGGAGATCCGGTCTGACCTCCCACTCACCATGGGCTCACAGCCAGCGCTGGGTCTGGCCAGCCAGCGCTTTGTCCAGCAAAAGCCTCTGGGGGTGGCACATCCTCCCCCAGCCCAAGGGGCTGAGGCTGCGCGGAGCAGGAGATGGCTGTTGCCAGTCAGATCTGCTGCTCTCCAAGCCCTTCAGAGAAGCCTGGCAGCGGGGACTGTACGGTTGTTGTTTTCTTGGCATTGTGGCACCTCACAAAAGCTTCATATTGCCACCGAGCATTGTACCGTGGCTGTAGGAATGCATGGAGAGACAGTGTCCAGCCAAAAGACCTCAAAAGAAAGCATGGCTAAAGGGCTGCGTGAAGGATTAGGAAGTTGTTGAGATGTTGGTGCATAGATCATCTCAGCTACATCCCCAGCCTCTGCCCACCACTGAACAGAGCCATGCACAGCCAGTCTCACCCGAAAGGGATCCTTTTCAGAAAATGTGCACCCACATAACCCTAGATAAAGGGGTTGACTGCCAGAGAGTGGATGCCATTTCACAGATGGAGGTGCCAGACGAATAGCCGAGCACTGGTAGGGATGACGATGATCTGCTGCAAGCCTTGCAGGACAGCCATGGCATGTCACCAGGGGGAGTAATGCCTTTTCTATATTCAGCCTCTCAATGTATGCCTTGTCCTGGCTGTGCAGTAGGACCATAGCACTGACACAAGTCCGTGCTCTGCCCCTCCAAATGCTTAATACTGGAGGAATTACCTAACTAAAAGTATCTCCCAGAAGAAAGTCGTCTTTCCATTCCCAGGGATTGGGTGGGGACAGGCCGTTTCCCTCAGGGAACCTTTGTGTCACTGAAGACCAAGTCACTGGGCAGAAAGAGGCGAATTCAAATCCACAGTGAGCTTTTTTTTTCCCAAAGAAAACACTTCTCATAGGAAAATGTTGATTTGACAAAATGGAAATATTTTGGGGGAACTTACTGGTGCGTTTACAATCATACTTCCAAAAAATGATAAAAATATTTTATTTCAAAAAAAAATCAAAGCAAAAAAAAATAATAAAAAAGGCGAAGGGCTTGTATTGTCTATAAAACATTGTATTCAAAATTACAAAAATAAAAATGAACTGCTGTGAGTAGGTCATTTTGATGTTTCCAGAACAGATTTTGGAAATATAATTTCATGGAAATTTCCAACTGTGCGTTCCAATTTAGGCCTAAAGGATTTTTTTTTTTAACATTCAATTTCCCACATAACAGGACCTGCCAATTTAAACTAGCTCTAAAAATAACAAAAGAGGTCAAACAAATCCAAGTAATATCTGGCATTAAAATGAGCTTAATTGACAACATCATCTTGCTTGTAACTCTCAAACAGGAGAGCATGGCACACGGAGTGCCTGGCAGATGTCAGGCTGAGCACGGCACATGACACCCCCAGGAAACAGCGTTCTGGGGCACCTCCGCCTTCCCTGTCCCCACAGACTGTTGCTGTTTGACAGAGGGGCATCCTGGTGTTCCTTGGCTGAAAACAAAGCCCACGGAATCATGGCAATCAAGAGCAATCCCTGCCATGTGTAGCTCCCTAGCCAAAGCCAATTCCATGTTCCTTACAGTCTTGCGCTTGGCCCTGGTAATTAATGCACTCGCGACCTTGAAGCCTAATTACTCAAAGTCGCAGTAAAATGAAGAACCTCCGGCAGGTTGGAGACAACGTAGTCGAGGCAGTCTGCTGAGCAACCGCGATTGCAGCGCCTCTGTGTCTACAGCGCTTTACTCTTGTGCTCGGTTTCTATTAAATTGAGTCTACTTCAAAATCTCCTATATAGGGTGAGAAACGTGGTGGCAAGCTGCAAAATTATAATTGCTCAGTGTGGAGACTGCTTGGAGGGATTTTTAACATCTGGTTCGGGAATCAGCTGATCTAATAAGTGGTTTTGCCAAAGCAGAGTGAATTGCTTCCAGCACATTCCTGCTTTTGTTCCTGCTCCACCTCAGCCGTAAGACACCTTGAGGTGACCTTACACTGCCCTAAGCAGCCCGGTCTGAATTCACAGGGGAGGTTGGACTAGAGACCTGTGGGGCCCCTTCCAACCCGGAGGAGACTGTGGCTCTGGGCCAAGGATGGCCAGGACCTGCCGGAGGCTCCCCTGCCCCGAGGGTGGAAGTCTCAACAGCAGAAAAAAAGACCAATAAATAAGATGGAAACCAGTTGATCTGGAAGGAAAAATCCTCTTTTCTAGCAGCTGAGATCCCGCAGTGAAAATGAAGCATGGCTGTACCCATCAAGAAGAAGAAAACAGTGATGATTAAGTGGGTTTAGGAGTAACTTTGTGGTTCCCTGCTAAAGAGGAGTTGTGGTGCAGCACAGACAGGCCAACCCCAGTGACAGCAGCTGGAGTTCAAGGGACAGGGAGGAAACTTTCCAAAGCAGATGGCAGATCTCTGATTTTTTCCGCTTTTTTCTAATGTGTTGAAATTCACTTTGCAGCTAAATGACTGACTTAAATTAAATGATTAACATCCTCACTCTTACATAAAGCTTCCTCATCCCTTTATTATGAATTTGGATGTTTCTTTGCATTTTCCGAGTGTCAACATACATAATCAGGCTTGACTTCTTTTTGAGAAATATCAATAAAATAACAGCTTCTACTGTCAGGCTCTGGCACGGTTCCCAGTTATTGAGCTACTTGAAACATTTCTCATTGCTAAAAACCATTTTTTGGTATAACACGGAATAGAAGTTTAACTGCTGCCCTCTTTTGGGTGGGATAATTACTACTCATCTCTGTCGAGATTACCACCAACAGATATTGAATTGTCTCAGCATTGGGAGCACAGTGATGCAATGGTTTTGTGCACAGCCTAATATCCTTTAATACCTCAAATTCCACATGCTGGTTGTACCTTCCTTTACAATTAACAGTGGCTTGCCTGTGAAAGACTTCTGTAGTCAGTGATGGTTTCTGTGTCTCTCTGTTCTTCTTCTGCGGTTCCTGCGGGCACCGAACACCTCCGTGCTGCAGGACACTGTGGATCACAAACTCATATTGTCGGCAAGAGTTTTAATTGCTTACAGAATACCAGGGAGAATAGCGCAGGTTTACCCAGTCTCCATAGCCTGATTTTTAGATGGCTTTCTCTTGCACTGGGAAGCCCACAGTTAATATGTACTTATATTAACATGAACATATTGTGCTTCTATTAAGACTCTTTCCCCTAGTGTCTTATTTATTTTCTAAGCGAATAACAGCAGTTAAGTTGTCACTAGGGGAATACCAGAATCTGTCAGAGCAGATACTGGTAAATGTCCCAGGACAAAAGCAGTAGAAATGTGGAGGCAGAGAAGGATGTTTAAAGCTCAGGGAAAAGACATTGCAGAACACCTGTGCCTTTGCAAATCAACTTCTAGCTTATTTTTAAATCCTGGATATGAGTCAAAGGTGAAGCATTTCCCTTTGAGTCCCTGCACCAGGCAGCTATAGCTGATCAGCTCCCGTGAGAACAAGCAAGATGTGGCCAGTATGGAATCAGTGGAGATTTTGGGGGGAAATGCCTGTCCCTGGGTGGCACGCTTTGCTTCATCTTTCACTTTTGCTGTCAGTGGACAAAAAGTGAAATGAGGGGAGATGCAGGTTCAGAAAATGTGTTGTCGTGTGATCCCTCCAGTCTGCCTTTGCCTTTGGCTTCACTTTTATCACTGGGGTTAAGCAGAGGAGATGCAAAGGCTTGTCACTAGGATTATTTTCCCTTCTCCATCACGGCTCTCCCTAATACACTCTCGAGCAATGGGTTGAAAGATGGATGTCTCGTGTCTTATTTTTGAAATGAACTGAAACCCAGTTCCTAAAAGGTGCTTACACGCATCTGATGTCTCAGTTGCCTTTTGCCATCATTTAGACAGCTCTGACAACTCTCAGATTGCTGCACAGGTACCACAAATGCCCCTCCAAACTCCAAATCCCATGGGGTCCCTGAATTCATGGGACAAAGACGCTGAAACACCAAAACCTGCCCCAGTCCTTACAAGCTGTTGAGGGTCCTTCTTCAAGCTGAGGCTAAGTTGGCACAAAATGAGATTCTCAACCTAGGCAAGGGAGTTCTTACCTGGCCAGCAGAGCCCATTTTGTTAGACATGTTCTGGGGATCTCTAAGGCAAAAGGGTGGCTACTTGCGTCTTGCTCATTAGGGCACTGGGGTGGGGTACAGGGTGAAATTTCTGCTCTAGAGCAAGATTTTTCGGTTTCTTTCTTCCATATGCCAAGGCAGATGCTACTGTATAATCTGTACTAATTTATATGGTGGGTTTTTTGCAAGAGATNCGGGTTTTTTGCAAGAGATTTTTGGGTAAGTGTGTGTATTCAGCTTTTAAAGGAGTGTCTGATTAACTGGAATTAGACTTGGTCCCTCTCTAGCTTAATACTGCTATTTACACAAAATGAAAAATCTTTAACGTGAAATCAAAAGAGCTTCCATGATATGACAGCCAGTGGTCTGANTGGGTTTTTTGCAAGAGATAAGTAAGTGTGTGTATGCAGCTTTTAAAGGAGTGTCTGATTAACTGGAATTAGACTTGATCCCTCTCTAGCTTAATACTGCTATTTATACAAAATGAAAAATCTTTAATGTGAAATCAAAAGAGCTTCCATGATATGACAGCCAGTGGTCTGATGAGATGGACTGTCACAAGAGTGGTAAGAGAAAATTCTGGCTCCAGGAGAGGCGGAGATCCAACATGAGCCCCTCTCCCACCTCCAGCCATGAAGCCACTGACTATGCTCAAGTGAAAGCAGCTTTCTGTTTGTTCACAGGTGAGAAAGATGGGCTTTGGGTGTCTACTGTCCACGAACAGATGCAGATCTCTGACCACAGGGACCAAACGGGTAAGTGTTGTTCTTTTCCTCTGTACCACACTTGGCTGTCTCAGGTGGCTCCCTTGACAAAGGACTGTATAAGCTTCTAAGAAGATACCCAGCTCACCCTAAAAATTATTTATGGGACCTGGTTATGTAATTTAAGGCTATAGAAGATAAGCGACACCACAAGTTCAGGCACTGGTGTCCCTTTTGTTGATCTACTCTTGGTGATCTTTAAGGCTGAGGTCTGGATGTCCTCAGCAACCACTGATGCTAATGAGAGCTGAGAGCACCCCATGCTCTCACTAGATTAAGCGCTAACTTTAATAACTGCTGATCTGAACCTTCCCGCTCCAGCAGCCAAGGAGAGGAAAAATGCTCTGGAAATTTAATTCAGCCTCTCAGGACAAGCGTCCCATGTGCAGCCTCGTCCCCACTGCTGGAGCATCTCTTCACAGATCGTCTCAGCCACCACCTTTGAGGGACGTGCTGATACAGTGCTAAAATCACATCCTAAATCTGATCAATATAGACATCTAGTCTTCACATAACTACAACCAAGTTACCTGTGTAAAGAATTTGTGATGTTTATCACCTCATGAACTGGGCAGAGAGTACTCGGCATTTAGAGTAGTCATTGGAGCCCAAGAGTAATCTCTTCCCACAGGCTTCATGCACTGGAAAAGCATTTTGTAGAGTAACATGTAATGATAATAATTCCCGGACCCTGTAGGAAGCAGAGGCCAACGGTCAGCGTTTCCAGGCGCTGCCACGCAGCCGTCAGACGTGCGCAAGCTGCGGTTGGTAGGGGCCATCTTGTGGTAAGTCGCTCGTACAGTCATTTTAAAGTGGTCCATAAGGAGATGCTGTTAGGTTATAAAGAATAATTTTAGCCTCCCCCGACCTTTTTATGTTACTAATAGTATTTTAGGAACCCGAAAAGGGAGGTGACTGACTCTGTAATAAGGATTTGCATTAAAAACAGACTGGATGAGGGCCTGCAAATGCTGCTGAACAGCAGTCAGGGCCCAGCAACAGACTGAGCTGGACTGGAACGAAAAATGGATTTGATCTTTTTTAGGTAGATTTTAGAAACTTCTGCGGTTTTAAATTTAATTACCTGGCAGTTTTGAAAACAGTGTCTGAGATAACTTTTAAAAATAAATACTATAGTTACGACAACTCCATCGAAATACTGTAACAAATTTGTGACATCCAGGCTGCCGCAGTCGGGGCCACCATCTTCACGACAGAGCAGAGTATCGCGGACTGTCATGTGCCCAATTAAGGAAGTGAAAATAGTTGGTGTCAGACGTGAATAACCTTGGAAACTGTGATGGAGATGTTCCACTGGTGTGTATTTTGGCCAAAGTGCAAGGACTCATGCAGCTCGGCTTCCTTTGCAGCAGAACCAAGACACCTCAATAGGTGCTTAAAGCAAAGTTACACTGTGTTGTAAACAGCAGTAAACTGGTTGTCTTCTAGAATTTTCCAAATATTAAAAAAAAAAGTAAGAGGAGTTCTTTATGCTTTAGTTTATTGATTTTCGCTAATAAAGCCTTGAAATTGAACTACATTATGTATTACTCATATATTGTTCTCGCTGTAGGCTGGATCATTACTTACAGCTTAATTAATATCAATGTCTAACAAGCGGCACTTACCTATCTGGTTTTTTAATACTCAGTTTTCAGGAAAGCATCCATTCACAGAATTGACTATAAGATAATCCTCTGCTTCAAATAACTGGTGACAGCAAAATATTTGAAGAATAGTTCCAGTACAAAACAGGAAGGAAAACAACACCTGGAAAGGGCATCTTATCCTCATGCCAGAGAAAACTGGATCAATCACTCTGGGGACTACCAAAATATTTGTAGTAGAGAAACTAGATGCAGTCCCTCTAAATAAAGGTGGCTTTAGTTGCAGGATGAGCTGAAAACAAAAAGAAATTGCCTGTTCTCAGACAAAAGTTAATGCAGTTGCCATCATTATTCCAAGATTTCAACAACACGGAGAAAAGATGACTGATATGTATAGCTATGTTGGGGTTGGTACATCGGCCTCCAGTGCATTTCCTGCCAATTTGGTAATAACCACTTCCTGGCTAATAAACACAGTCTCAGAGTTTATTTGCCTTAATCACCTTGGCCTTCCGTTTCAGAGTTCATCCAGCCCAAAACAATGCTCTTGCATGTCTTTTTTTTTAATTTTTTTAGGCACATCCTAATGCAAAGGAACAGGACGGAGGACATTGCACTGCTGGATCTCAGCAAAGCGAGCAACTGCTGGTGGTGTTGCCTGAACTGTTGAAATGTTCCTGTGTTGGATCCTACAGACCTGTTATTTCCTGTCATGTTGTGTTTGGTCCCATTTTTCAGCATATTAGCACCAATGTATGTCTTACTTAGATTATTCCGGTTGGGTTATTCCTAAATGCTGCTGCTGACAACGAGTTATACCTATGGTAGTAAATAAATCAAGTTCTGTACTAACAGCTTCGAAGACTGGAGGGAGTCAAAACAGCAGCAATAGAACAAAAAAACCACAGTCATAGTCTGACTCCTCTCACATCCTAACAGAAAACCTCCTTCAGCATTTTTTTCAACGTGTACATCCTTTGAATGGCCAACAGAAACAAACCAAATCTGATTCAACGTAATACCTTCTTGTTACACATGTGGCATTTCTCTCTCCTTTATTCATACCAAAGTCACATTTAGATGATAACATTTTCTCTCTATAAGACAAGGTAAAGGACAAATTTTAGTCGATATTTCTGCGCAGAAAATGGCACTTCCATGCCTTAGAAACATCTGGCTCCACTGCATTTTACTGTGCCACCCTGAAAACTTGACCCCTCCAGCCTCCTGAGCAATTGGAGTCTGAGGGAAACCATTCTGAGTAAATAATCAATAATACTATCTTTGAGGCTAACAAAACTGTTTATCTCAATAGTTCTAGTCATTTAGGCAGACTGTTTACTCTGATGCTCACTTTCAAATGACACATTATGTAGAATTACTGAAAAATGTGCTGGCAGATGCTACAGCTAAGAATAACATGAAGCAGTCAGGTGATTTGCACAGGGAAAATTTCTGCTTATGAAGATGAGTAATCCAGTAGATAATATTGTTTTCTTAAATTAAAATTCTAATTAGGAATATTTTCCTGAGGGCAAATTGTGAATAAATTATCAATTTGCTTTTTAAATTAAAAATTTTAAAATAAACTGTCAGAGCATTTATGAATGATGTGTAGAGACTGATTATAAATTAGGATTGCTGCCTTCGTTTCTCCAGAGCAGGACCCTTACCTACTATTTTTGATTGTGTAGGACAATTACTCTCAATATTTAAATTTGACATTGTTCGTTTGTTCACCATGTATTTTTTATTAAGGGTTAAGCTGACTTTGAACTTGGTAGTTTTTCATATATTAAATAATCAAGCATGATTCTAAGGGTAATGCCCCCCAAAATCCTCAAACCAAACCAAATCCAGCCCCTGAGGAGTAAGAATGATTCTGTCATCCCATGATATCTGGGAAACAAATTTTCAAAATGTGAAACGTATAAAACATATCTCCATTATAAGATTGTTATTGTTCTTTACTCAATGGGTAGAATTTTGGGGGGCAGACTAGACTACTTAATTAGCCTGCTGGGCTACCAAATCTATGATTTGACGTTCAGGATCTGTACTAGCTGAATACACTGCATTGACTTTCCAGCCCCACATCACCCTCTTCCCAGGACAGGTCTTTGCGTGACCATGGGACTTTGCAGGTTGAGGAATTAATCTTGCTGAAAAATAAGCCAACAGAACTGCTAGATTATTTTTTTTTCCCCTGGTTAGGAAAGTTTCCCCCAGCGCGGGTCACTGCGCAGCCTCACAAATGCTTGTGCTAGAACAGCACAGGAGGCAGCTGAGAAGCAATGACAGGATCAAAATGTTGCTTGTTGGCTTTGTGTAGGAGAGGATGACACAGCTAATGGCAAGCCGCTGCTCCCCGCCGCCTCTGCGGTGCCCCCTCCATTGCGCTGGCATAATCGTGCAACTGGGCAGAAAACTTAGAGCAGAGAGCTTAGGCCAAAAAATAACCCAGTAAAACAAAGGCTGCTAATTTTAGCTGGATTGGTTTTCTGAACCACTTCAGTGCCTGGTGACAGGGACAGTCGTGCCGAGATGGTGAAGGAGCACAGGGATCTGGGGGGGGCTGGAAGGATGGGGTCAGGATGAGCAGGGTGGGGACTGCCTGAAGTGTCCCTCTTGCTGAAAAACATCCGTAATGAGACTAGCTGTAATCACTGCAGGAAAATTGATGAGTACAGTCTGGCCTGTCATGAGTCATCATTCTCCACGTTACTGTTTTTCTTTTGGAATAGATCACACATTGATTTCAGGTCATCAGCTTTCACCTCTGATCCTACCCTGTGTCCATGCTACCATGGGAATTACTCCCGGAATAGGTCCTGAGGTTTCGCACACATGAGACCAGTGGCTCACCAAGAAAAAAGATTGTCTCACAAATTCAGCATTATGGTTTTCTTTATTCACAAAATGTTCACAAGCAAACTGTAATTTTAGCAGTTTTTTAGCTTTGGGAAGCCATGGGAAGCAGCAAATTTCAGCTGTTTACTATAAATAATCCTTTGAGAAGTTAGTACTGAAGGCTGCTTATCTAAGAGATATGACACCTTACATCATAATTTAATTTTTCAATTTCTGACTGACTGACCATATTTTTAAGTATTTGCTTTCCTGCTCAATACAAACATAATCACAAAACAAAACTCTGTGATTAAATAAATCAAAGCCTTTATCTGAAGAAACAAGCAAATGCAACTTTATCTGAATTTATTTGAATAACCTAGTGAATATAATTTCACTGACATTATAGATGGACAACTAATAACAAAATCATTGCTGAAATTTTTTAATATGCATTCTTTTAATACTCTGCTAACTGGGAAAGAAGACAGGGAAGTCATGACATGAGAAAGCTGCAACGGCCTCAAGGAGGTAGACCACATTCTGATGATGCATTGGTCATAAAGTCATCTTAGCCATTCTGCTCAAAGTACTCATCTTTAACCCCTGCCATTGTGTGAATCTATCTCCTAAACCAGCTGTAGCTCTGAAAGGTTAAGGGGGTGGTGATGATCGTGTCTGCTTTGTAAAATAACTCCAGGTTGGGTCCTGAGAAGCGTAGATCAGTGAACCTTTTATATGTATATATATATATATGATTATATAGATCTGATTTTCTAGGCAAAAATGCCTAGAAAATCATGAGATACTATGCTAATGTTTANAAAGCGTAGATCAGTGAACCTTTTATATGTGTATATATATATGATTATATAGATCTGATTTGCTAGGCAAAAATGCCTAGAAAATCATGAGATACTATGCTAATGTTTAATTAGCATGACTTCTGTACAAGTCAATCCCATTCCAGCAATTTTATAGCATTACTTAAAAATTGTGACAAAATAATGGAAAAGGGGGAGGTAATTTGTATTTATTTAGTCTTTCAGGAGACTGCTTAATAAATGATGTGGCCCCGAAATGAGAATTCAAATAATATAATAAAAAGGAACTGGTTAAAAATACAAAAACCTAGAAGGGATTTATGCCATAACTGATAAAATTTAAGAACAGGTGCTTCAAGGTTGTGCGTTAATTCCATTATTGTTTAAGATACTACCATCTGGAAGGGGGAATATTAGATAAAAAAATCTGCAGATTGTACAAGTAAATTAATTATTTAAAAAAAACAGGCGCAGGCCATTGTGCTTAAGAGAGATTTAATAAGAACATACAAATGTACCACATGATATCAAATGAAAATTTAATAGTAACAGATACAATAAACACTGGAGACAAAACCATAAACTATCCAGACACCATCAAAGGGTCTAAATTAATTTGATGAGCTCAAGAAAAGCACCTGTGCATGAACATAGGCAGCTTATTGAATACCTCTGGTAAACATGCCACATAGCCATGAAAACATGTAAAATGTTACAATCGTCAGGGAATATATAACAATATTAAGCAAATCTGTGGAATATCTCCAGATGGTACCTTTCACCCAGCCTCTCTCAAATTTTTCATTTTTAATGGAGGTGGACAGAGCAAAATGAGACGGGGCACTTTTGAGGGAGACTACACACTACACTAGCAACAGGAAACGTATTTGCACAGAGAGTACTATGTAGCACAACTCCAAGCAAATTTCTGAGGACAAAAATTTAAGAAATACAAAAAGATTAACTATGTGCAAGGACAGTAAAAGTTCACAAGTGCTGTTGCGTATTTCTATACCCAAAAGTTAATACTAAATGTCTTTGGAAAGGATAGTTTATTCCAGGTCTGTCTTCAACCATTGAAGATGTGGATGGCGCACACTGAGGACACGTGAGTCTGTATCTGCCAGCTGTTCATCTACTTCCACCTTCCTCTTCAGCATTTCATTCTCATCACCTCTAGATACAAGGTATAATATTACATCTCTATAAGGTCTGATCCAGAATGGGAATGCTTACGTATTTATGCATTTATTTCGAAGAATGAAAAAAGCTACAGTCAAAACCATTATTTTATTCCAGATTAAATTTTCTAGAGTTCAAAAAAAGTCATTCCATTGTCCCACAGAGAATTATTAGTTAAACTAGAGATACTTAAGATTGTTAGAATGGAAACTATCAGGGAGAAAGCTAGAATGGATTTTATTGGAAAGAAAATGGGAGGAGAGGATTTTGAATGAAAGCTTCTAGAGCCATAAAGAACAATCCATCAATAACTTTCCGTCCATTTTGATAGGACAAGAGGAAAAGGCCTCAGGTTGCACCAGGGGAGGTTTAGATTGGATATTAGGAAAACTTTCTTCACAGAAAGGGTTGTCAAGCATTGGAACAGGCTGCCCAGGGAAGTGGTTGAGTCACCATCCCTGGAGGTATTTAAAAGATGTGTAGATGTGGTGCTTTTAGGGACGTGGTTTAGTGGTGGACTTGGCAGTGTTAGGAACCTAAATGATTCTATGATTCTATGATTCTTGTCAGTGGCAGCTTCGAGTAGCCATGCAGTAGGTCTAGTGTCTCAGCAGTGGAGTAAGCGTACCCTAGCTGGACCGATCAAAAGGGTGGACAGCACCTGAAACGTATAACTGGCAAGCAAACAGTTGCACTCACCCAGGACTGTTTGACAACTTCCAGGGGAAAACCCTGGATTTGCTGACCAGTTTCTTCAGCTAAAGTCACAGAGTTGGCCACCAAGGTACTCACTTGCTACCCAGCCAGACCTCAAACCAGAGAAAGCAAAGCAAGATCAGGGCTCTCAACTGCCGATGGAGGGGCCAGCTGAGGGGGTCTCGGAGAGCTCCCACTAGGAAGGGCTGGGTAAACAAATGGGAGTTGGGTACATAAGTGGGATGGGGGTATAACTTTGGAAAGAGTGGTTAATCTAACATTGTCTGCAGCTGCTTGAGTCTTCCAGGGCCCTCCTGCAAGAAAAAATGAATTCCTGTTCCAAATTTATTAGAAGGATTAGGAACTTCTTTATCATTCTTTATACGAATTGCCCTACACAGAGCTGATTCTAGTACTAAGACAAGCTGTAGGGAAGTCCCGGAGGGCCTGATGATGAAAAATAGAGATGGTATTTCTGCCACATAGACTGCATTGCAAGGGGGCATGTCGAGGGGTGGAAAGTCTATAAATAGACCCAATTTTAATACTTTTACAAATGGCTTGAGAATAAAAAAGTAGAGCACGTTAATGAAAGCTGCAAATAGTATTCAGGCACATTCAGAAAAAGATTATTAAAAGTACTGTAAAAGGAAAAACTAAATTACTTTGATGCATGGAATAATAGAAATGGCATGAAGTTTTTTACTGTAAGACTTCTGGGATTAACACCCTAAAATTCCTGCTGTAATGTATGTATGCATATTAGGTGATTTTGGGATGATTAAGCCACTAAAATGCTGCAGATGTGAAACTAGTGGAGGCAATTTTACAACCTTGCTCTATGCATTTCCAACAGAGCTAAGGAAAAAGCAATGCCCTTGTAAAACATAGTCTGGAGTATCACCATTCTGGTGGTTATTTTTTTGAGGTAGATCAGCTCATGTTAGAACAGGAGAAACACTATTTATGGGAAGAAACTTATTTATGGGAAGAAACCTCTTCTAACTCTATATGAACTCGCAATATGAAGACTAAGGGCAACATAACTTTCTAAATATACCTAGACTAAACATGAGGCAGGAAGAAAATCTGATTTGGATAAAGAACAATATCTATCCCTGTGCCAGAAACCCAGCAGCAAATACAGTGAAAGTAAATAAGCTGGAAGTCAGAAGGATTTACAACTTTCAAAAGGCAAACTCTGGAATAGCTATTCAGTAAGAGATATGAGGACAAGAAACTTAACTCACCTTAGACAGTATAAGCTTATACATGGCTGCACATGACTCTGCAATGTGAGGAGCTTAAACTTAGAACTGTAAGGCACTTCTGATTTATCATGTTCCTCTCAGATGATATACAACTTTTTTTCCTGGTTGACTTCATCAGCTGCCACAGATCTGGTCATTCCATTTATCTGGATGGACAATACTAACCTCTCATAAGGCTAGCAAATGTTTGGACTATCTGGTACAACTGAAGCTGCTAAAGGATCTTTCTAATGTCCCAATGCACCTGGAAAATTAATACTTACTTTTTCAATATAAGTCAAATCCACCTCAGACTAACAAGAATTCATTTCTAACAGTGCAGTGTTGCAGTGTGTTGCAGGAGCCAGTAGGGAGCTGCAAAATCAAGTCAAGACTTTCCTTGGTTCAAAACCACAGGGAGAGTGGTTATCCACCCTGGAAACACGGCAGGTAAGAATGATGCCCACAGTTCATACCAACCCATCACCCAGGAATCTCCTTCTAAGGCACACTGTTACGTTCCCTCCACACAACTCAAGGAAGGGGAGCAAGAAATCCTTTGAAAATCCTAGTTTATTCCAGAACTGCCAAAGCTGAAAAATCTCCTCATCCTTAGGGTAAACTTGGGTACAAACTGTAGTCTGCCATTTGGTTTTCAGGGAGCCTGTGCAAGCTGTAGACCCAAGCTGACGCAGCAGATTGGTTCTATGTAATGACCATTCTGTCTGTGTACCCCCAGCTGTTAAAGAATCTGTAACTGGCAGGGCAGTTGCATTGTACTACTACCCTCTTCTGTATACGGAACAGAAATACAGAGAAACTAAATAATGACTCCTGTTGCATATTTCTGCTGTGACTTCAGAGGTTAACCACCTTTAGATAGCACATGTCCAGCTACCTACTGGACCTTTCTTTCTCTATTGCAATTGATTTCTTTACGTGGCACACACCTATGGCAATCGTACAGACGACAGGTCAGCTGAGTTATTATCTTGCTTTCCCCTGACTGGCTTCAAAATAGGCAATGGATAGATGATGAACCAGTTTAGGAGTACTCTATGGTATTTTTGAAGCCAGAAGGAAAACTTTTGGACAAAAGTTCTCAGCTTGTGTCAGAGCTGCTTAAGGGAAACCTCCAAAGTAGTATAGCAGTGTTCCCGAATACTACAAGTAAAACAGGTGTATGCATGCATGTGTGTGTTTTAAGCTGCAAAGGCTTCCTTGGCTCCTTCTTCTGTGAGCTAGCACAGATGTTTCACCTGTCAGTTTCTCCAAGCCCCACTCTTTTGTACCTATATAACACACAGGGAGAGTCAGATATCCAGATTAGGCCCATGAATTCCCCTAGAACTAAGACAGTAAGTCTTACCTAAGGGTCTTTCTGAGAACTTCCGCTTAGGTTCTTGCTTTTTATGCCGGACCAGTGAGAACTTGGCTGTGACTTGTAAGCTACTGAGAGGAAGGAAAAGCCACCACCTAAGCAAATGGCCCTATTAGGCGCAGGAAGCCCTTTGCAGGCATCTTTAGAGCAGGACCAGAACAGAACGATTTCAGAGGAGAGACTGAAGTGTCACTACTGTAGCCTATGCTAATCAAAAGAATGACTTAATCTGGAGTAAATGACACTTATATGAAACAAGTAAGTGTCTAGAGACAGTAGCCTAAAATACACTAGTGCTGCATTGATCGCTTTTGGGTTGGCAACTTTGCCTTCACAAGTCTTGAGATGAAAGAGGCAGTAAGCTGGCAACTGGAGTTGGCATTTTGTGTGCTTGAACATAGACACCTGCTGGATGAAGACTTTTAAGTGTTTGTTACAGACCGGTTGAAACAGGCTAGCTTAAATTATCACCCTACCATTTAGTGTACCAGTAAAGTGTTCCCAAATACCACAGAAAACTATGGTAGAGACAGCACAGAGGCTGTGTGAAAGAAAGCATGTAAGTTTTCCAAATACTTAGTATAAGTTACTGCTGATAAACTTCCAAGTGTGAATCATAAGCAACGTGTTCTGGTCAACCAGTCATAAATCCTAAAGATAACTCTGAAGGTCAAAATAGCTAAACTTAGTGACTGTTATGTTCAGCTCCCCCTTTCTCAGTACACTGAAGTGCTAACCGACACGGCGGCTGCTAGACAAGAAGAGCCAGGAAGAAACGGAACACAAGCAGACACAAAACCAAATACAGAATGTTTCCTGTAAGAGAAATAATACACTCACTTCTTTTAAACAATGCTTATGCTCTTACTATTACAGTTGCAAATACAGAAATAAGTGTCACAAGATGCCAAAAGTCTAGATGTAGCAACACTGTCCACCTAACCTAAATTTTTTTCTTCTATTGATATTTTGCCTCCTGGTGTCAATCTTATCTACCCCAACATAACGCCTTGCTTGTGAAAAGCCAAATTAAGTGTGAGGCATGTGCCTCAATTCTTGGGTGGAATATTAGTTTAATAAATACTGAGTGTGACTCAGTCATCTGTGTGTCTGACTTCCTCCTGAATTCCCCTTCTGCACGCTGTTGAGGGAGCAAATCAGACCCACTGTTGCGGCAACTTGACTATGGCTCTGGGTGTGCCGTGACTGCTCCTGGCCACTGTCACTGCTCACTGTTCTGACAGTGTCACAGGTACCGCATACACACAACTACAAAATGCACTAGTTCTCTATAACCTCATTCTTACCCTGTGTTATCTCTGTGTACCACTGGTGGCTACAGTTCATATTTTCTTTCCAGTAAGACATAGTCTTACAATGTGGAGCTTGCTCCCTTAAATACCTAATATTTTACCTTTTCTCAGTTAACCTCACTTATGACACACTCCATTCCTTGTCAAACTTCATTCTTAACAAAACTAAGGAACTTGAAATTAACGACTTGAATGACTAATCTAGCTTTGCAGTATTGCGTACTGTTGCTTTGTAAGAAATAAACTGAAGAGCCAATGTCTAATTCAGAGTGCGAACAACCTGAAGGAACATTTCTTCAGATACCAAGTAAGTTTTTTTTTAATTACTCCAATGAAGCTCTCATTGTCTTTAATTGCAGTTGTAGATCCTCAGTGCTGCTACAAACAGACCCCAGAAATCAAGCCAAGCCCCATAAGATAAGACACACAGCAAAAATACAAAGCCTAGTTTAAGCCCCTCACAAGAGGAATGCAAGAACAGGCAGGCAAAGACAGGTACTCTCCCAGAATTCCTCGAATCTGCTTAATCATTTTCATTCACCCTGCACTTCCTCAACAAGAAAGGTAAGGTTCCTCCTACAGACAAGTTGCTTCTACCACAGACCTCTAATTTAGAGTTGGATCTTAATTTATTAACGGAAAAGATTTTGGGGGATAATGGGAAAAGTACCATTCTCTGCATCCTGAAGGAAAGTGGGAATAAGGGAGAAGTGGATGGTGATTGTAGAGACTTCAGCCAGAAGCAAGAGCTGTGAGGAGCTGGAGCATGCACTGGAGGATGAGACATGCAGTCCAGTCACGTGTGAAAGTTGTGAGGGAAAGGATTGTTCCGAGATTGTCTGTGAACATTAAGATGAATTGTCATTGAGAAGGGAAATCTGCAGGCTACATTTGCTTTATCAAATCAAGTACGTATAAACCTTCTCAGTTTATTAGATCAAACGTGGCCAAACACAAACATCAGGTATGGGAAGCAACACTTCCCAATCACAGTTTTGCCTTCTCAAACTTTAAACCCATTTTCCAAAAAAAAGTGGCTTTCTGCAAAAGCCTCAATTCAATCTTTCAACTTCTTTTTTTCCCTAGCTTTGTTCTCAGAAGTGACTACTATTTTAGCACAAGTCTACATATTTTCTCAGCTTCTAACATATACCTTGCACAGAAACCTATATTCCCAAAATTTTAAACTTTGCCCAAGTTCAAAGGCAATTGAGAACTGGGTTCATAATAGGAAGTACTGACCAACAGCACTGGGCAGAGCTACCAGACCTGCTTACAATAATTTTGGCAGAAGCTTTTGCTCAAGAGGGGAACAGCGGCTTATGTGTCTATGTAACCTGACTGAGCCCGTTTGTACGGAAATCTAGCCAGGGTGTCTGAAGGAATTAAGCTGAATTGTTTGAAGAGACCCTGTCAAGTAGTTCGCTCTTGTGGGAGAGCTCCTGTGTCACTGGAGATGAGCATCACAGAATACCACAACTGGAACAGCTAGTACTGGAGCCGCTACTCAGAACAGACTTCTGTTAGGCCCTGGCAAAAACCCAGCAATAAATCAGAAAGTATTGCATGAATTTATTGCAGAATTTATTCGCAATTTATTGCAGGATTTGTTGCAGAAATCCAGCCAGTGAAGGTAGATGTTAGGAAAAAGGTGCCTGGGAAAGGAAGTAAACTGGACAACCTGGCCAGAGAAATGAAGTCTACTGAAATATAAGTGCAGGTGATGTGGGAAGAGATCTCTTGAACACATTTGAGAAACAGGAGGGAAACGGTCTTAAGAACACCAGGAAATCAGGATTAGAAAATAAATCAAGATGCACGTCCTGATAGGAGAGGATGGTTTCGAAAGCTTCTGTCTAACCAATGATGAAAGATTAATTCCTCCTAAGCTTGCTGCTTGCAAGCTTGAAATTGTCATTGCGCTTTCATACTAGTGATCCACTTCCCTACTGACTTTGATTTCCTTGTCTCATCTAACTTAGTGCTCACTCACTTCTATTTCCTTACCTCAGACTTTGTCAGATGCTCCTGACTACAACACATCTTTCCTAGTGTTATTGTGTGCGTGCATAGGACTGATTAACACATACTTAAAACAAAACAAAAAAGCCTAATTCATGACTGTTTTACTACCAACTGTTGGCTCATTTTCCTTACCATTTTAATCTTTAGCCAAAACTGGCACTAGTTGTATGTTTTCAGCTGTGGAAGAAAGCAAGCTAGAGAAGGACTGCTAGAGCAGGAAGCGCAGGCTCCGTTACTGACAACACTCTTTCTGGCAGCGAGTCCAAAAGCTTTGAACTATTTTAAGAGTATTAACACCACAAAAGAGGGAAGCATTAAAGAAGAATGTGATACATCTTTTTTAGCCAACAGCAGAAATAGCTTCAGCATTCACTCCGACAAGATAAATGAACAATCAGCTTTTCTAAGACTAGACAAGAGAACATTAAGATTGTAATATAGCTGAGAGAAAATGTGACCACTTGAACACATTCATTTTTACTGCATATTACTTCACTTAGTTCTCCACTGGAAATGAGGACGAGGTGCACCTGATGATGATATGGTAAAATGCAAGATTTTGTCTGCACATGTTGTATACATTTATGGAAAAAAAAAGAGTGAATTTAATGAACATGCTACTTCTGAAGTATGCTCAAAGAAACAGACAATTTCAGGGGGAGAAAGGAAAGATACAGATTGATCAAACCACTATGCCTATTCGAGGAACTGATGGATGGATCCTAAGGTGTCATACCCTACCTGAGATGGAATAACCACCACAGCAGTATAGACTGAGGACTGACTGAAAAATGGATGTGAAGGTTCTGGTGGACCGTGCCATGGACAAGAGCAGGGCTGCTCCATGAGGGCAGATAAGCTGAGAACCGAGGCTGACCACAGCACAGGCAGGGCAGTGCCCTCACCAACCAAAGTGTGCAGTCCCACAGGATTTGGGCAGGGCTGGGTTGGTGACAGGCCTTCTTGAGAGTCCAAGACAAGCCGAGATAATGAGTCAGGTCCAGGGTCCAGCCAAGAAAGTCCAGCCAGGAACAGCAGAAGACAGAGTCAGAGACAAAGTCCACACAGGAGAAAGGGTTGGAGACAAGACTATACATTACATAGGTCCATCCAGGAAGGCCAACTGATAAGCCAGACAACAGGAGACAGGACTTGGCATGGGTAAACTTATAGTACCGCACATGCTAAAGTCCCAGGAGAGGATGTCAGGGCAATTAAGGCCCAGTCGTGCACTTTACCTGGCCCTGACAGATACCAAGCTAAACATAAGTGAGCAGAACGCCACAGCAGTGAGCAAAGCTACTTTCATACAGACATACTAGGTTGTTTTTACAGGCATGAAGCAAGTAGATCAAGAGAATTATCAGTCCTCTTTACTCAGCACTTGTTAGAGCACATCTGGAAAACCACATCACACTTTGGGTCCCCCAGTATGGAGTTGACAAATTGCAGTGAGTGTAGCTGAGGGCAATCAAGACAGTCAGGGGGTGGGAGCACATGCCCTGTGAGGAGAGGCTGAGGGAACTGCGTTCAGTTCAAAGGCTTGAAAGGGAACCCAAGAACTTCCTTCCAGTACCTGAGATTATCAAGGAAATGGAGCAAAACTCTCTACTGAGGTGCATGGCAGCAGAATGAGAGGCAACAGTGATATGGGGAGGTTCTGATTTAAGGGGAAAAAACTTCACTGTGACAACAATCAAGAATTGGCACAGGTTGTCCAGATAAATTGTGCACTCCCCATTCCTGAAGGTTTTCAAGACCCTGCTGGACAAAGCCCTTAGTAACTTGGTCAGAGTTGAAGAAGCAAAAGGTTGGTCTAGAGACTTCTTGAGCCTCCCCAACCTGAACAATACAGTTCTATTTCTATTGCTCCCATGGCTATCGAGGTGTGCTGCTCAACACACAAGTCCACGTGAGAATGGAGGACCTTTGAGCACGCTGAAGAAGTTGTTGAAGAATCTTATTTTGAATACAAGCTAGAAGTACAGAAACACTCAACTGCACTAGTCCTTCACTGAACACAGAATTCTTTAAAATAGCTTTTTTCATACTCTTCAGGGTTGTTTTTTTTATGTTACCTCCTTGTACACAAACTTATAAGTCTTTAGCTCTTGTATTGCTGTTCTTTAGAATAAGACTCATTGTACATTGCACTGTTTGCCCAATAAACACACTTCAGGACTGAAGTGTGTTGTCACACATTCACTACCTTCAAACTCCTCCATCTCTGACTGTTGGTTCAATTTTCCTTCTACTCGTCTCTCCTTTCAGTGCAGCCCTGCTGATCTCCCCACATGCTTCAACTGTGAAGTTGAATGTTACCCTGAAATACATTTAATGTTTTAGCATGAATTACATGACCTAGGTGAACCAAAAAATCAACCTTTTACATGGTTCTACTGCTTCTTCTAGTCTTGTCCAGTAGTGAGCGCTGCCCCTTTCAGTACTGAAAACTGCCATTTCTTGGGAGCAAAATACTTGCATTCCTCTTTTGAATAGGAAAGATGTATCTATTGTTGTCATCCCATTTCCTCGATCCTTTCTTCTGCCTTTGGCTATTACATTGTATCACCTGCATGGAAACATTGCACATTTACACTCAGTCTACAGGAACAGCCTGTGAGTATTCACGGCTGGTGTTAGCCTGCTCAGTTAGCTGATATGTTCCGAACTTTGTCTAAGTTCAACAGTAGAGGTCAGCTAATGTCTTCTCAAGGTTGGGAGGATGGGAGAACCATGGTTGGAAACACTTGACTGCTGTAAGAGTAGAATGGTCTCACAGGAGCGGGGGAAGGGAAGAGCTGATGCTGCACAGTGGTCTGCAC
>RSEF01000001.1:204191340-204207260 GCA_003993805.1 Himantopus leucocephalus | reverse complement strand
CTCGTCCTATCACTACATGCCTTTGTAAAAAGTCCCTCTCCAGGTTTCTTGTAGGGACCCGTCAGATACTGTAAGGCTGCTATAAGGTCTCAGCAGAGCTTTCTTTTCTCTAGGCTGAACAACCTCAACTCTCTCAGCCTGTCTTTATAGGAGAGGTGCTCCAGCCCTCTGATCGTCGTCATGGCCATCCTCTGGACTTGCTCCAACAGGCCCAAGTTGTTTCCTGCTGGAGGGTCTGTCCCTTGGCTTTATGTTTGGTGCTGCAACCGTTTGCTAATAGCCGATGGACTGGGTGTTTGACTGCACAACTGAAAATGAAGCAGCCTGCCTAGGTGGTATAGTTATCCACAAAGTAAACAAGATGATCAAATGAAGCAGGATGCAGTTTTTCTCACTTTAGCTGATGCAAAGCCAATTAAGTGTGAGGAGTAAAGTTGTAAAGTAAAATGTTTTGACTAAGTATCAGGGAAAAGGACTTTTAAACAGAACTTCTGTTACATTGACTAGTTATTCCTAAACTGTTATGAATCACAAGTTCACTAAAGGAGAAACTTAGGTATTTTTTGATAATGTTTATTACTAAAATCAAACCAGTTGTCTCCTGTTTTGCACAATGAGAGCAGCTGAGTAGAGCCTACTTCATTTTGTTGCCATTTCTGTACTTGGCCGTTCTTTATTTTTTTTCAAAAGAGCCTGTCAGAATGGGATGCCCAATTATAATAAACATTGCTCCAGAAAGCACGTTAGGCACGCTTTTATTTCTTGTTTAAACTAATTCAGCTATTTATTTTCCAAGTATATTCTAACTTTGCTTAATAAGGTAGGTTGTCAGATTCTTAAAGGCTGTCAAAATTACCAATTTATATCTGTCAGTTTTAAGTCAGTGCTTTTACTGTAGTTACTCTGCTTGCTGTGGTTGCCCACAGTTCAGCCTTGTGAATAACCCTTAAAAATACTGGATAATTACACTATTCCCATACCTAATTTACGCATTTCAATCAAACAAGAAATAGCTTATGGTCTGTTCCCTGGTTGATTATAGCTTCTTCTATATTAAAAGGGCTACACTTATAATTTACTTGCTTATGCCAGATGGCAAGTCCCTAATTAAATACACTTCCCATGTGCCTAAGTTTTCTGCTTGTGTTTTGGCAAAGCTAAAATCTCAGTAGGGCCAACAGATTGTTGGGGTATATTATTAACATTAATAATTGTTATTTTTACAGTCTTTGTAGTGAATGGTAGCTCAAAAAAGATCTGATGGATCAAGGGCTGTGACTTAACCTTTGGTACTAAAGCTCTACCTCTATACAAGTTCAGAATTTCAAACAACATTCTTAAAGATGATTTGCTCTACACTTCTACTCTTGCTCTTTAGAGGCTGTTTGAGTTTCTTCCACAGAAGGTTGGAGCACAAATTGCTATTTTATTATGGTGGTTAGTGAGAAAAGTTGTTTGTTCTTTTTCTGCTTCCTTTCTATTGGCCTTCTTTTTCTCTTCCTAGAACATCACTAGAGGTAAAAACTCCTGAGGATCTCAGCTAAACGCTGAGCTTCCATTGACTGCCTGATGAGGATGATCATCTCGATCCAGAAAAGTGACTCTGGATTAAGTACATCAGTCTGGCATTCTTAAATATGGTTCAGTATAGGGTGTCCATGGAGTGATCTCAGGAAATAATCAATTAAACTGTATTTTAAAATATAGCTGTGTTTTGTTAACCAAAGATTTCCCAGGCCATCAAGGTGAGGAATTCTTTCTGTGAACTGGTTTTGCTGGGTTGATTCCATATGTGTATGGTGAAGGTCTAAACTGACCTTTGCAGTTCAGAAGTGAGGCACTCGGACTCAGTTCCAGAGAGAAAAATGGAAATGCTACAAATACTGTATACCTCTAGTTTCCAAAAGAATAGCTAATGTATATGTGGTTTAGGCTGCTTTACTTTATAGCACTAAAAATGCTTTTTATTGTGCCTTTTCTCACCACCCCTTCCCCCATTTTTCATATTTTAAAATGCTAAGGCTTTTGTCCCTGACATGCTTTTAGTGAGTCATCGAGTGTAGTATGATTTGGAGTGCAAAATTAAGAGTAATCTACTTCAGAACAGTTTTACAATGGCAACTTGTAAAATGGAAAGTCATTAATCATTCAGTGTTTTATAGCATAGTTTTAAAGGAAAAGTAAAATGCTTTGGGAACGTGGCTTTTTCTTGGCTACCAAAAAAACCCACAGGAGATAATCAGTATTGGATAAAAGCTTTTCCTACACAGTCTGCAAGAAATTATTTCATTCACTAACAGTAGAAATATGTCTGGTTTCAGAGAACACGTAATTTGGTTATAATGTGGTGTATACTGTGCAAACTGTTGAAGAAAAGTGTATCCTTTTGTCCGTTAGCTAACTCATCCTACTGCGTACAATGCTAATGTGAACATAGGTGGGTATGGCAGATTGCCCAACTTGGGGGCTTTTTGTTCTTCTTACTTGCTGTGTTCCATTAATAAGAGTGACTGAATCAGGTAAGACCTCATGGAAGCAGTGAAGGTTGTTCATTGCTTAAGGACATTGAAAAATACTCCAGAAAAGACAATTTCAGAAAACACAAGTTTACCAAGGAGTGAAAAGACAGAGAGAAACACAGCAAGGGTCTAGGAGCCTGCAGCTCCAGAGGAACAGTCAAGAGGAGAAATTACTGCAAAGGCCGCAGAGCTCCAAGTCAGATTTCACAGGTGATAAAATGGAAAGCTGCTTGATTCTGGAGAAAACTTCTGAGTTTTCTGCAACTCATACAATTACTGAGGGGACAGACATCAGGTCTGAAAGCAAGGATTCTTTTTGAGCGAGGGTTTTCTTTGAACAAAGAGAAATGGGCAGGAAATAACTTGTTTATAAGCTTTCCTCTATTTATATTCTGCCTTACCTGGCTGCTTCCAGGTTCTCTATTTAAAAAACAAAACCAAAAAAAGTTATATTTTATAGTGTAATTGAGATGAAAAAACTTTTGGTTTACTTTGAGGAGCTCACTGTAACAGAAAGTTTTAAGCAGATCCACTTCAAAGTGCTATTTTATATGTGTAAATATAAAGACAATTTGTTTAGAAATAGATCATGTAAAGTCATGTAACTTTCTTATATAGCTGAAGCCTTCATTATGCCCGTCTGTTACACTGAATATTCATCAGGATGTGTGAACACAAGCAATCATGTAAAATGAAAAATTTTAAAACTTCTTTTTGTCTAGATTCTTGCTAAACAAAATTTAGGGTATAGATTCTGTATATGCTTGTTTTGCTCACTCGTTGATTTATACTAACATCCTCCTTTCTCTTGGAGCAAGATTTAGTTAGGTAAATGACCACATTTTATGTATTAGCTAAAACATACCTTTGGGTTAACTCCTCCTTTAATTTTATTTATTTTCTTTTGTTTTCTTCTGTTAGCTTTACATTCTAGTTAATTTTTTGAAAGTACTTCTGAGGTTTTGAAAGCTGAACCTGTGCAGCAAAAGAAATTGAAGTTCTCTTTAGGACTCGTAAGACATTATTAAGAATGTATTCATTTAATTTATACTAGCTAAACAGCCACTCTTACTCATTCACTCTCGTTGAGCCTACATGCTGGTCTGTAGTATGACCATCCCTCAATAACTTTTTCCAGTTGTTTAGCAGGGAAGAAGCACTGTATTAACACTGTATCTTTTCTCTTAAATACTTAACTGGTGTTCCATCTTTTTGTGACTATTATCGATGATTGCATTTTTAAGAAAATTAAACCAATACAGGTTCCTCCTATGGAAATAACTCAGTAGTCAGTTGCTCCAAATATAAAATTGCAATCCACTAAAACTTTCTGGGCATTGAGTCTGTCAGAGAATGAGCTCTGGGACCATGGTTCCTGTTACAGTGTCCTGGCCAGAGCACTTTAATTTTCATATTTCCACTTCTCTTCTAAATCTTTTGGAACAGGAAACACTTTTCTTGTGTGCCTTAACTATTTTTTTTTTTTCTTTTTATTAGCTCCTGTGCTTCCTTTCTTTCAGGGAAGATGCATGCTGGTACTGAATGACAAAACTTAACTAGTGAAGTAGACACTGAGTATCTGTGAGCAGGGAAGGAAACAAGAAAAATGAAAGGAGATAAAAGAAATAGGAAGAAAGCAAAAGAGAGTGGTAAACTCTCATTCTCTAGCATTTGTACCTGTACAAAGCTTTATGCAATACAAGAATACGGGTACAGATGCAGAGCTTCCAAGACCTATTAAACCTGTTCTACCATGGAGGGTCAGTCATTCAGTTTTCTGTTTTATACAGCCGCCTATACTGGGTGATAGCCAGGTATTTAACTTGAATTCTTCAGAGTTCAGGTATCGCAAGGCAGAAGATTAGACTACCCTGCTGTGGGCGTTTAGTGGGTTCGGGGATTTTGCTTTTGTTTTCAGTGAAGGACGAGTGGTGTAAAAGGAAATGTCATGACCAAAGAACATGAAACATGGTTCTCTGTTGATTGTCAGTGTTGCTGACATCTGTTGTAGAAGTGATTTGACAGACTGTACCAAATACAGCTGTAAGTATACTATTCTGCCTGTCACAGAGTGCTTGCAGATTTAGCTGTGAGTAAGTCCGTAGTGAATCATACCCTAAAATAAAAATCCCAATGCACAAAATAATGAAGCTATTAAAAAGTGCTATATTCTACTCTCCTGTCCAGAATATTGTAGAGTCTTTTATAAACCAAAGTACACATTTCTGGTTTTCTTCCTGAGAAAAAGCTAACAATTAACTTCCTCAAGCCAACAGTAGTTGAATTTCATACTTAGGAGAATGGTTGAATTGTACCAACCATGCAGTAGGACAAAATAATTCCAAATCTGGTTGGACATTTAAAGTTTGGTGTTTTCTTTTCTCCCCAGTATTAAGTTAGGCAACATCTGTTGCCTTTAGAATACTACTACAGCAAGGTCTCTCCATCGTGTCTTCCAGTCTGCATGCAAGCCGCAGACTCTGAATTAGTCTTTCCCTCCTCAACTGGGCTCTTTGAAAGGGTCTACAAACCTGAGCTTGCTTATTTGCTCTTAGAAAAGCAGTTTGCGCCATCTTACATCTATTTCAGTTCACCTGTCAGGCTTATCTTCGCACAGAGTCCAGCAGTGAGCACAAAGTACACATGCAGCTTTTCACTTGCTGCCTCACTGCTTAACCTCTTTAAAGGGTCATACAGAATTAAACCCACAAAAATTAGATAGTTTTAAATCAAATTGGCTGAAGATGCAATCCAAGCAGAAGATCCAAGAGAAGGAGGAGTGTGGCAGCAAGGAGCGGAACCAGAGGTTGAAATACTGCTAAGATGATCAGGCAATAGACCCACAGCCAGCTGTTTGTGCTCATGGATGGGAAAAACTGCTAGAAAGCAGACACAAGGACCTGCTGTGCACTGACACACTGGGCAGTTGGATAATTACTTTTAAGTCCTTTATTTTCGTCTTGTCTTGCATAGTCATTTTCAGATTTTTCTGGTTTAGTTTATTCTTGTTCGTACTGTAATAAAACATAAATATTCTTAATTTCAAAGCTGTTTTGAACCTCTGTATAGATATCATTGTAATGAAATGGTGTAGGCAGCTCTCCCTTAAAGCCTTGTATAATTGGGGGTCCTGTGCTTATATTCCAAAAGCTTCCTATTGGAGTATTTTCCACCTCGTTTAAGTAACTGTTTAAAAACAATGACATTTTTATAGCTTTAATAGGCACAACAGTAACTTTCAAATGTTTCTTTCTATTTATATGTGAAGGATTAAGTCCCCCTTTGTCTTGCTGTTTTGCTCAGGTTTAGAAGATGACATCCCTTTCTAGATATTCACCATAGCCCTAGTCTTAGGAAGGGGCAAGGTCTCAATCTATCAATAAATGCCCTGCTGTCCTATCCCTTACAAATTTAAGAAGCATAAAACGTAGCCAACCCAAAATGCTTTGGAGGGAAACACTAAAAAAGTGTTTCCAGCAGTTCTTGGTTCATATCATATCAGAGCCTCTAAGAGCAGCAGGAAGTCAGAACTGGAAAAAATCTTTTTTGGAAAGGTGATTTTTCTGTTGCATCATTATTCAAGCTCACAAGTGACTAACATGCACAAGAACAAGAATCAAGAAGACTTGGACATTTCCCCTTAGTTTTTGGAAGTCCAGAGATGTCTAGCAACTAACTACTTTTTATATTTTCTGACCATTAGTAAAATTACCCCCCACCTTAGTTGTTTGAGAACGTGGTTGGTTTTGGTTTTTGCATTCAGTGATTCTAATAGATAAATATTTGTATGTGATTTTCTTTTTTGAATTTGTTAATTCTAATAGGTATATATTTTCATGTGAATTTTGCTTTTTTTTGCAAAGTATGTGCCATTTTGTCATTAGCGTAAATTGCTTTTGCTGTACTACTTGACCTTTATGAACCTTTATCAAGGTATCCTTTTATATTTGATATGGCAAAACTTCGGTTTCATCTGGAGTTATGCATCCGTACAACCTAATTTTAGCTACATTTACTGTTTGCCACATAATGACAATTGTTCAGCAGTAGAGGACTTCTATTCTTAGTTAACTCTGTTATTAACTATCTCTTGCAATGCAGTTTTGGGTATACAAGAGGCTTAGGGTATCTTGTTTTTTTTCTGAAGTGGGAGTGTGACTGACTGACTAATTTTATGCCACAAAGAGAAGGATACTGCAAATGAAGTAAGAGCATAATTCCATTACTAGCCAGATACTCTTTTAACTGCACAGATGATCTAAGAATCTATTTCCTGACTCCAGTATATCAGCTGTTATGGACACACACTGCCTTTTGACAACTAGAGAGAATTTAACGTGGAGAATTAAATTTTTAATTTAATAATTGCTGATCTGTTCTCACTGGTACGCTGATCTCTTCTCCCTGGTAAACAGTGACAGGATGCGTAGGAATGGCGCAGAGCTGCATCACTGGAGATTCAGACTGGATGTTAGGAAGCACTTCTTTACTGAGAGGGTGGTCAAACACTGGAACAGGCTTCCTAGTGAGGTGGTTGCTGCCCCAGGGCTGTCAGTGTTCAAGAGGTATTTGGAAAATGCCCTTAACGTGCTTTAACTTCTGGTCAGTCCTGAATTGGTCGGGCAGTTGGACTAGATTATCATTGTAGGTCCCTTCCAATCGAAATGTTCTAGTCTAGTCTAGTCTAAAATAAAGCTAAAATTTCTTCTTATTATTAACTGTAAAATTCTTGTGTAGTACTTTATTTCTAAGATAAACTCTGTTTTCCATAGAGGCTAGAATATTCTTTTGCCCTAGATGCCCTTTGCTTAACAAATCATTATCACACTCTTTAAACATATCACAGACTTGCAAAGTATCTAAAAAGTTAGAGAAGCTGATATGGATAGGACTAAATGGCTTCTATGTCTGTTTCAGTTAGACAAATTAGTTAAACTGATATGTGATAGTCATTGTCTTCTCTGCCATTCTGTTGTCTTGTTCTTTGAGGGATTAGCAGATGTTCTTGAAATCTTGTGGGTATACGCAGAATTTTTGTAAAAATTCTAATTTTAATTTTAACATTGCAACAGAAATATTTTTATTATTTTTCACCTAGATTTTTGACAAATATTTATTTCTCATTTACAGTAAACTGTGCTGTCATGAGCATTTGCAGTCCAAACAGGCGTTGGGTGTCCAGTGTTTCATTTGAGTTCCACAATTTTAAGCTCAGTGGATTTTGGTCCATCACTTGTAAGAAGTTGTCAGTTAAAGTAGTCAGGAGGGCAGTTCAGGAATATATCTTGTTCTTTCCCCATACTCATGAAAATTTGTCCTTTCTCTTTCCATTTTTTGCATTTAAATAGGAAGACAGCTGCCTTCAGATGATACAGAAGTCACTAACAGTTGCTCTTGCTTCAGTCCTGCTTCATGAGAACTTCAGAAGATACTAACTGAGGTATTTATTTGTTCTTTTCATTTTTAGAATTTCTATTTTGCAGGTATTAGATAGGTAGAAGAGCAGACAAAAGACATAATGAATCTAGACCAAGAAGAGTAATCATACGTGGAAAATTAACACAAAAGTTCTGTCCATAAAGAGAACTACTGGGTGATACAATCTGCTCTCTTTCTATAGGTGGGCACTATGTCAGTCAATCTTTTTTTATGAATTGAGAAATCAATAATTATAAATATGCCAAAAGAAAACATATTAAAATGCAGTCAAAATGTTGCTTTTTTGGGGTCTTCTGTCCAGTTTTTGTGATCCTCTGGTTTTCGCCAAGAATGGACAAAAAAGTTTGCAGGAAATCCCTAGACATGAATACCCAATCATCTAAATAATGACTGAATAATGAACCCTTCCAAACTATCTGGCATGTACAGGTTTCTTCCTCTAATACTTACAGGGAATTTCAACTAAAGAAGAGCTTTGGTGTTAACACAATATACAAATGCTTTCATCCCAGTTTATCTTTCATAAATCCATGAGATTAAATATAAAAGCTTTTTTAAAGATATTGATAAATATTTTATTATGAAAAATGTTTGTCATTTTTGTCCGATAGCAGTGAGTTAATTCCTCTGTACAGAAAAGAACTCCTCCATTTGTATATGTAAACAGAGTCTGATAAAGGATTAATGGCCACAGAATTCATAAAGGGAAAAAATTATCTTGTAAGCCTATGATCAGTTGGATTTGTGTCAGTCCTAAATTTATGATCTGCAGCTGTTAAATGTCTGATAGGAGCTTCATCTTCTAAAGCATGATAACAATGTGAGTGCATGGCTGGAAAAAAGGAAACATTGTGCTTTGGGAAACGAAATTGTCCAAACATATGGATGATGATTATAATGCTTCACATAGCACAAAACTTTTATTCTTAAATCTTAGAAATGTATGTTTTAATGCTTTCTAAATTGCAGACAGCTACCAGCACAGATTCTAAAATATTGTAGGTTGAACAGAAAGTCTTTTGGTCAGTGTTTGTATAGTCAGTCTAATGCAAGCAGTGCCAGGCTGGAATTCTTGTTTCTGCATTTGAGAACTCAAAGCTTAAATAGCACTGAAAAAAGATCTGTCATGATTCCTATAATATAATCTTAAAAAATGTAATAGATGCAACTTTTTTTTTTAATAGCTCTTGGTATTTATACGCATCTTTCTTAGATACCAAGAATGACTTAACTTTTTTGGAAAGGTTGGTAATTGTTAGTGTAGTTATTGTATAAAATTCATATGTACTGTTACAGGTATATTACAATATACGTATTTCCTTTCTTTAAAGAGACTTTATATACCAGCCAGTATAGGTTATAGTTAGAATAATTTTAGCATTAAAATTAAAAGTTTTCAGAAAAATGACTATAAAAATTCAGTTGCATGTTACATACGGATTCAGAAAAGAAAGCAGAAGTCTTTTTGTTTCTAATTGTGCATTGTGCGCTGTTTGCAGGTGACTATGTTAATAGTTTTTACATGCAGCTTCTATGAAGAGCTGCATATTCTCAGATTTTAATAAAGCAGTTGGTGTTATGTGACAGGTTGGGCCATTTTAGTATGCATTATGGATTGGTTATGTCTTACAGTGGGGCAGTTCATTTCTGGAGTCAGTACACAGCTATTTTAGCAGTAGAATTAGCCGCTTATGTCACAGATTATAATTAGCTGTGTCTGTATGCCAAAGCAACAGGATGGAATGCAAAACACAGCCAAACATGTGAACGAATTTTCTTCCAGTGATATTTGGCCAGGCCTAAAATATCTTCCACTCCAGATTTGAAAGTAGTGGAAAAGTTAGACAATTCTCTCTTGGGAAGAGACTGATTGTAGTTTATTCAGAAGTCCAAATTGTTTCAGATCTCTAAGGTAAGTAGCAGGGTTTTTTAAATTTCTTTTTGTATCTGTATTAAAATATTAGCATATTAATAATTGAGTGGGTTTTGTTTGTTCTTTACTTATTACGTGGATGTAGAGAGCTTCTCCCCCATCTGAGTTTCTGTGCAACGTTTCAGGCTGATTCTGTCCTCATTTAAGGATCATGTTAATGCTTGTGTGATTTATTTTAGGACCTAAATTTAGGTGTTTATTTTTATATACAATTATTATTTTAGATTCTGATAGTTTAATTGTACTTGTTTTTACAATTAAATGCAGTATTAAGATGCATAGTTTAAACTTGCACTTGTGTAGTATTAAGAAGCTAACTTTTAGTACTTTTTAAATCTTTTACAATATCATATTACTGTACTTATATGAATATCTGATTTGCAGTAGTAAACCTCTGATGTTTGTGGTTCCAAATTTTTCTCAGTTTATCACATACTGAAAGTTAAATTTAGTAAAGAATGGATCCGTGCTTCTGCTGAACACTTCTATTTGACCTGACAGTGTGATAATAACCTTCTGTCTGAGGAACTATTACCAAAATCAGTTCTAACTTCTGTGAAGCGTACTTGAATTAATATGGAGCATCCAAATATGTGTATACAGAACTCCTTTTACAAGTTTGTAATCTCCTTGCATTCAAATACATTTTCTCTTGGATAATTTCACTGACTGAAAGAAAATTACTAACTAGGTATCAGTGGGTTACTGATTCATTATCAGATGATTTATTGGATGATACTTGGTGTCTCTCCGCCAACAGGTGCTCGCATGGCATATTGTATCATGCATCAGAATAAGCACATAAGTTCCTAAAACAGGATATTGCCAAAGTGTAGGAATGTGATTTGTCTGCATCAACACCAGTCAACTAGGCTCCTTTTATAGTGATATGGGTGGTTTCACCATATCTATCTTAAATCGCATCCTACTTGAGGAGGAGGTGGATCATGTCCTAGAAGTGTCTGCCTCTCTCCATTGGCTGTGGAGGGAGCCTAGGTAAGTGTGGCTGATGTTACCTGTGTTTGGCGAGATGAATTTTGGCCTGCATAGCCACATCCAAATAAGTAATCCACGGGAGTGAACTATAGTAACTTTGTGCCATAGAGTTCTGAAAGTTTGCAGTCAGTTAAGATTTTGGAAGATTTGGTTGTGATGCATAGTCACAACTGGTGCCATTTTGGCTGAGATGAATGTCCCTTTATCTTCTAAACAAATGTGTTATTCATATATTAGATATAGACCTCATTTCCATTACATAATGAAGAACGAATGGTCCTAGAATACCACCAAAGGGTAAGAACCACTGTGCGGAGTTAAATTAAAAATAAAAGGATCTAAATTAACCCCAGCATTAGAGGGAACCATTGAAAATCTCTTTTCTAAACTTTTACACTTTTGCTAATGATGTGCAGCCTCTTCCTGGTTGAAAAAAGTGGTTAAAAGCAGGTTATATTTTAGGTTTTGTTCATAATCATAAGGCTTTAGTAACAATATGAAGATACAATATTCATCCTTACTACATCCATAGGTTTGTAGTTATACAGATGTGTGACTATACTTAGTGTTGAGAATACTCATGCAAGAATGTATGTTTTAAGCTAAGGGAAAAGAGGTTTGGAGCAACGGTTGAAAGAAAGAAATTGATATAGTGTATCATACAAACCTGAGCATCTGTCAAAAGGCACAGAAAAGCTGGGTGTATGAAGATCCTCTTGCTTGAATAGCCTTGTGAGATTTTTTCCTTCCTGTGAAAAGTAATGCCTTTTACATGAGATACAAATCCCAGGTCCTGACCTCTTACAGTTTTTAATTATTTTCATGACTTGGAATTCAGTAAGCTGGATTTCCTGTGGACTTATTTCTCAAAGTTGATTGTCTTAGGTGTTTAACGAGCAGTGACTGAAGGTTTTCTGTAACAGAGACATTTACAGGGTCTTTCTCTCATACAGGTTTTCTGACATCTAATAAGGTCTTCTTGCCCATTGCAGTCTCTCAGTGGAGACATAAATGGGGTTCCTTCTTCCCTCTTCTGTCTCATTTTCAGAAAGTTTGTAGGAATGTAGTATTTCTGAGACTTCTATTTGTCTGTTGAATTTGGTTGAAATTTGCCAAGAAGCTCAAAAGCTATTGTAGGAGGGAGAGAAACAAATGGGAGACAGACGATTTAGACAGTGACATAGAGGTAATTGCTTTTTTATTTATTAAACCAGACTAAAAGCAGCATGCCAGTTTGGATAACAGGTTAATTCAATATCCTGGTCAAATTTTCATCTTGGGTAACGATATTCTCACTATTTAATTCATCTGTAACTTTGGCTACCTGGGCCAGTCTTCTCGTTAAACCTATCTGTATATCCGCCAAAAGCTGTTAAACAGCTGCTGCATTTCATGCCGTGGTTGGTTATGTTTCTGTGGTGGATGAAGTACTACTTCTGTATAAGAACGCAAAGAAGAATATAAACTAAAGTACATCAGTATTTTAAAAAATGGAGTATGTTATGTGCCAAGTGTTGGATATTGCTGGTATTGGCCATAAAACACACGGTTTTCACTAAGGCATGTTGATTTGTGTATGTGCATATGTATATTCTGAAGGTTGTCTGTAACAATCACATATCTATATATTTTCAATAATGGAATGTAGAGGTGGTATCATCTTGTAGTAATGCCTGTTAAAACTCTTCCCGTTCCTCCTTGTTTATTTGCTGTGTGGTCAGCGCTCTGAGGAACAGAAGTCTTAGTACCTTTTCTTTGCCTTAGCTTTTTCCAGTAGTGTGAGTGGTAGATACTAAATCTTATACAGACTTTTTGTATCATTGGCTTATTAGTTATGGATACTAGTTGCTTTCAGAAAAGGCTGGCTGTGTAGCGTACATCAGCCTCTGTTTCACATTAAAAGTTTCATGGAGGTCCTGCTTTGAATTTCAAAGCTGTTAGACCTGGCTCTGAGAAGCATGCAGCCTCTGTCAGTGATGGCTGCTGATGGAAGGAGATGGCTCTGCAAAGTTCCACTGCACCCAATTTCCTCAGGTTTGAGGAAAAGGAGATTGAAGTGAGGGGCTGTAATAAGTAAATAAAAAACATGTTCTGGTGACTCCAGACTGCTGAAAGCAGAATAAAATGGAGGTGGTTCTTAAAAAGTAAATGCTGTGGAATGAAGCTGAGTCAGCAGAGAATAGCTGTGGCAATGGACCCTAACCGCAGACCAGGCTGCATTAGCGAGGCTGTAGATGGCAAGCTGCATCCGAAGGTCTGTTCCAGTCCAGCTTTGAACTGGAACAGAAGATCTGCAGAGGTCCATTGCAGCCTTTTTTTTTTTCTGGGATTCTCAGAATTTGTTCGGAAAGATTTTCCTGAATATTCCCTTTATTATTATTTACTTAGTGGTCTTGATTACTCCCCTGGTTCTCTTACTAGCTGATCCAATCTGCAATGTTTCAGATTTCATGTCTACTTTCAGTATGAGGAGGCATCACAGTTTACCAAATCAGATATGTCATGGGAGATTGGTAGCCTGCAAATATACTCAAGTCCCTATTGCACCTGCACAAAGTTCCTATAAATCACTAAGAATTGACTGTACTATTGGACTTGAATTTTACTTGTAAATACAAGGAAGGAAATGGACAGATTCAGAGTTTAAAGCTAAAAAAGTAACGATATTATTTTAATATCAACATTCTATGGTTCTATGATTATTTTAATATCAGCATTCTGTGGTTCCCTGTGAGCTGAAGAGTCACTGGAGGATATTTGGGAGACTGACAGAAAAGGTCGTAGTTATTGTTTGCCTGAGTGAAAGTTTTCATAGTAGGGATAAGAAAATGATAGGTTAAATTTCCATATGTGGAGGAGGAAGAGGTTGATTGGGGTTTGGCTTGAGTGCCAAACAAGAGAGGGAGAGCATGGTGAACACTCCCAAAAGTCAGCATGGATGAGGCAGGCGAGGCTGCATCAAATTTTGTTCCCTCCTCATTCCTGTGATAGTATCCTGATAAGCTTTGTACCTTCATATTATACCCCAAGGCTTCTAGCATGTACTCTGGTTCCACAAAAAGACAGTCATATTTGAGGGCTAAAGAGGTGAAAGTTCACACAGAGGGCACTCAGAACCAAGTTTTGTGTAGTATGGATGGATGTAGCATAGAGTTTTATGGAGATGGAGCCAAACTTTCTGTGGGATGGGCAGCAAGACCAGGAGATGGTAGTCTTATGCTGCCCATGCTGCTTTTCAGGCTATTTTTCTAGTCTCAGATGCTCAAATAGACTTGATGAAGGGCCTATATGCCAAAAAACTTCTCTACCTTTTCAGTCCTACTGTTTGGTATAATAAAAGATACTTCTTTTACCCACAAAATTTTCTTCCTTGTAACATTCTACTTGTAGTTTTGTTGTGTTATGCTAGGTATTTTCCATTTAATGAAAGTACTGAAGAAGGCTTCTGAAAACTGTTATCTTGCTTAAACAGAAAGCTGCATTATGAAATAGTATATTTCATTCTGCATGATTTCATGAGTCATTTAATAATTATGTTCAATGCATGTGTGAAGATAATGCTTTCAAACAGAAATGCAGTTCTTATACTCATGAAGTTATATAAGACTTTATTAATGTATTGTCATAACAGAGAACAGTTTGTAAGCTATATTTGATAAAACCACTGTTTGTGTTTATCTGAGTACCCCACATATTTTTTAATTGTATATTTCATTGAAATTCTGTTAGTAACAATTTTCATGATCTGTGAAAAGTACTCTTTTTTTTACATTTAGATTCATATGTTTTATTAATTTTGCTTTTAGTTAAACATCTGTTGAACTGATAGTGTTTTGATTCACATTGAGTGATTTGTTTTAACTGGTTTTAGTCACGTTTATGGAAGACAAAGCCATATCCCCTTAACCGTATTGAAAACATCTAAAATGCTGTTTAAATTAAGAACATTAAAATGACTGTCTTCCTGCATCAGAAATCCTCAGGTACTTAGTAACGTATGACTTTAACTCAGGAACAAATTCAGAACTAGCATTCAAAAAATTTTCTAGAAATAAGCTTTGATTTAGGGTTGTTTAGTAAGTGAAGCACATAAATGGCTAGAATGTAAAATAATGAAAACAAAGGCAGCAGAAAGCAAAATTATTCTCTCTTCCTTTGCTTCATCAGAAGATTCCATCTTTTTCTACGTTTGTGAGTTTCTTCAGCATTCCCTGGGCACTTTCTCCCTATATTTTACAATCGCCACCTATGTGTCTCTCATGTTCGTTTCCTGAGTGTACCCACTACTTAACCTTTCTCTTTTATCCCCAAGAGTCTACTCACAGTATTTCGTTTACTGTACTTAAATTATACTGTGGAGACTTTTTCTTTGTTACATGTCTGATTTTGTCTTTTGTTAATTCACAGCTAAAAAGAAATGAGAACATTTACAAGACAATTTTCCCATCCTGAAATAGTTTTCAACATTGTGGTAGATGATTTTAAATTTCAGCTGAATTTTATCCAGCTTTTTCTTTTAGACTGAAGGAATAGATTTTAAAGCTGTGAAGACACTCTTTACTTTTGTATGCTGGAGGCTTACAAAAATCTCTCAGTTGTCCTTATATTGAGCTAAAGCCTTGCTGACGCATGATTACCTTCCAGAAATGTGTGCAAAGTTGTTCTTCAACTGCCAGTTAAGGAATTAGAATCTATCCTAGGCAGAGTTTAGTTGCCCAGATGGTAGAGAAAAGTCCAAACCACCTGCAAACCTGGTGAACCTGCAGAAACTAAGATCTAGCATCAATTGTCTTTATTTTGCCATTAGAAACTTGCATAGACTTCCCCAGAATTTGCATATAGGAAAGCCTGATTTGCAGCTCTTTCTCTTCCTGGAGACATGCTTATATGAGAAGTCACCACCACTGTTCTGGGATTAGTGAAATGTTCATTTATTGTAGGGAAAATTGTCAGAGGGCTTTAATCAAAATATAAAGGCTTTGCTGCCTGCCTCTGACTCACAATGGAGCTTATTCATAGGATCATAGAATCAT
>RSEF01000001.1:204167804-204191330 GCA_003993805.1 Himantopus leucocephalus | reverse complement strand
TTTCAGGAGAGCAGAGTAGAGGGGCAGAATCAGCTCCCTCGACTTGCTGGCCACGCTTTTGATGCAGCCCAGGATACAGTTGGCCTTCTGGCCTGTGAGTGCACATTGCCGAGTCATGTTGAGCTTCTCGTCCACCAACACCCCCAAATCCTTCTCCTCAGGGCTGCTCTCAATCCATTCTCTGCTGAGCCTGTATTTGTGCATGGGATTGCCCCAGCCCACGTGTAGGACCTTGCAGTTGGCCTTGTTGAACTTTGTGAGGTTTGCTAAACATATCAGATGAGGATGTTTTTAAACATATGTGGGACCTCTTATTTATGCTGTTGTGGAACTTGCTTTTCCAGCTTTGCTAGACTGTAAAGTGGGTTTCAGGACTAATGATCCCTACACAGTGAAGTAAGTTGTTCTCCTGAAGTAGGGGTGCAGGTGGTAAGTGATCTGAGCATGCACAAAAGCCACAAAGAATTTTTCTTAGCTGCGTATCAGAACCAGTATTTCAGCCTGAGCTGCGGTTTTCTTCAGACCTACAAGGAACTGTTTAGGGAATTGGTCTTAACGCCTTTAATTCTGTTTTCACAAACTATGGTTAAAAATTTTGAAGCTCTGGAGCTAGTCCGTTGCTCATTATTCATGGTCAAAACCGCAAGTAACACTGCAGTGGATGAATAGGTAGCAAATAGCATGCTCATATTGTTATTAGACTTTTCTGTTACAATTTTTTGTGTGTGTGTGTTCTGGGCTGGTTCTCTGATAAGAACTCAGACTACAAAAACTGATAAACATGTCAGGCACTATAGTCTATATTTGATGAGCAAACAATGTCTAATTTGAGTAGTCTATATTTGATGAGCAAGCAATGTCTAATTTGAGTTTAAAAAGGTAAGTTTTAGTTGTGTTCTGTGAATGTGTTTTCCTGTGTGTGCCCAAAGAGTAACTTTAGAAACTACATACATACTTCCTGGAGAAGATAATGTGCTTGTTATTTGATCCAAGTAGCAATTGTTTTCCAGTTACCCAAATTAGGATCTTTAAAATGAAGAAATATGCTAAAAATAAGTTTTACTTTTCAGATTACAGTACTTGGTTTGCATCAGTAAATCAACTTTAATTGAAAGTTAAGAATTTTAGTAACTGCTTATTTCCATTTAGGATTAAATACTTTCTATGTAAAATTCTATTTCGAGATATAACGTGTATATACATTATGTCAAATGAGAGATTTTGCTCTTGGTTTATTTTGGAATGCATACATACNATAACTGCTTATTTCCATTTAGGATTAAATACTTTCTATGTAGAATTCTACTTCGAGATACAACGTGTATATACATTATGTCGAATGAGAGATTTTGCTCTTGGTTTATTTTGGAATGCATACATACTTAATATATACTTCTGGGTTTTGTTTATGCTTCATTTGTTTTTACAGCTAATTGAAAGATCAGCTATGTCTTTCCTATTGGTTTTAATCCAAGAAGTAGCATACTGATCAAAAACAGTACTTATGCATTTTGCTGTGTTCTTCATCTCCTGTGTTTCTTGCATTGCATTATTGCTTTGTCACAGTTGCTGAAGAAACTTAGAGTCGGTTGCTGCCTAAACAGTTGAAGTCAACATCACCAAAAAAGGCTTCTGTAGTACATGTCTTTTGATGATTTCCTTATGTGTCTAATACACATTTAAATTAATCTGGTTTTCCCCTGCTTAAGTAAAAATGGGTAACAAAGCTGTTATGACCAGGACTGCAGTGCAACAGAACCGCATCAGTTTGTGTTCATTGACATTTAAAATTCATCAGAAAAGGGCAGAGATTTAAAATACATAATGAGACACAATATACATAGGAAAGCATTTTGCTTCCCTTTCTACTGAAAAGGAAAGCGAATTTTGAATTTTTAGTTTAGTTTCATGTGACTTTTCAAAAAAGGTACAATTGTGACTTTCTAGATGCAAGGTCAAATTATTCTTCTTTCCTACTTTTTAAAACATATCTGTGATCAATCACTTGAATTAGGGAGGGAAGACATGGGGATTAATTTTCATCTCTAGCCTCTGCATCTAGTTCCATTCCTTGTTTCTTTGCTGTATTTTCACTTCACTATGCAAAAAAAACCTTCACAGAATAGCAGTATAATTCCATTTACTATGTAAAATCGTTTAGCAAGGCTAAATAAACAGCTTTTCAATGTCCTCAACCAAGACAGGAAAGCACCACAGAAAAGAATTATCTGTTTGTAATTGTGCTGAAGTCTACTGTATGAACTGAAGTATGCCTCTAAAGAGATAACAGCATGCTGCGTGCACTTTCATAAAAGCAGCAGCAAGAACAGGAAAAAGAGAACAGGTTATGCCAATGCGTATGTCTTTATATACTTGAATAGAGCTGTTTCTTTTTGCTCTCACAGAGAGTATCTCTTCCCAGCACTGACGACATACTGTTCCTGAGAACAAGAAATACTTTTCCTGAGCACAACATTGAGGATAATGTTAAAGGACTTCTGCTGAAAGCTCTGTCCAAGCAGGACTTGCATTAGGAACAGTATTTCTACAAGACACATTTTGGCCTTGCTGGTAATCATTGTTGTATGATAGAAAGGATCCACTATCACACATGAAGGAAATAAAAAGTTGGGGGTTTTTTAAGTATTTTTAAATAGAAAAATATGTGATTGCTTTTTTAAAAAGTATTTTCTCAAAGTATCTGAAATTATTCTTTGTCTGGTAGAAATGCATACCAGATGATGATAACAGAGATTCTTTCATGATTTGTCTCCATCAGAGGGATTGCTTTCATTTCCTTCACATTTATAAAGAACTTCAAGCCTTTCAGTATATTCAACAACCCAAACGAAGGTTATTCCCCCATTCCTCCCCCTGAGCTGGCTTTGCAATTCTGGCACAATGTCACGCTTTCCCCAAATATACAAATAACCAGAAAAAAAGATGCCAAATGACAAAAAAAGTTTTTAAAAAGTTACAGCCTACCAGTGTTTTGAGTTTCCTGGTGTTGTCTCCAGTGAAGGAAAATTGAAGGCCACAAAACCAATTCTTAGTTACATTTAATGGTCCTTAAGAAATGAAATTTTGTATACAGAAACCTAATCTTCACTGCAACTCAAAGCGACAAACTATGATATCCTGTCTGCAAAGTTTAACTTTACTATGTGTTAAAGTAAAACTTTATGGTGTTTATTGTCTTAAGATACTGTACATTGATGATAAAGGAGGAATTGAAAGTAATAGAGAGGATCCAAGCCATGCAGTTTAAAAACAAAAAAAGTAATTGGGAGCAGCAATTTAAATAGCAATAGAAACAGCATGGATGTATCCATTTTGTCAAGGACTTAAATAAACTTCTCTTAATGTCCATGATACCCATAGACATTCAAGCCACTCTAAAGTAGCCAGAATTCTATTTAATCACCCAGGTTAGGAGTATTACTGCTGACCTGACATAATAAAAATTTGAATGTGATGACTTAAGGGGAGTTCTTAAATGTTCTTTCCAAATAAGCAGTATGCTAAATAAATACCCTTAATATAAATAAAAAACTGTATACCTTGTAGTGCAAAAGAGGTGTATTAAGATTATTCTTTGAACTATTCTTCCAGATTTCCTATTTCTTAAAATTGTGACATTGTTTTTATATCTCTTTTTATTAAGGAATACTATTTCAATTCAAATTAGTAGGATTTTTACTATTTTTATCTAGAGAAGAGAGGGTTTTTTAACTAGTATCAGAAATACTTGGTGCAGTGGTGCATATTAGAAACAGGTTAGCTCCTTTGAAACACTTTAAATTGCAGTCAAAAACACATAGCAAATTCTGTTTGTCTTTTGGACAAATAAGTAAACTCTGAAGTTTATATTATTACACATAAGACAGATTGCCAATTATTCATGGAAAGATGTTATTGCAATACAAAATTTTCGATGTTTTTTATTAGCGAAATTTAATCTAAGATTTAACTTAGGTTCACCCTCTTTCCAGCACAGAATAAGATATTTCATTATGCATGTCAAATATGTAAAATGTACTCAGTGTGTACATTTCAAATCAAAAATCCACACTGGGCTTGTGCTCAGCTTCAAAAATAACTGCATAAGGATAAAGGTGGTTGCCAAAAAGTAATCTGAAAGCATCCTAGAAAATATTTAAAAGCGTTACATTGGAAGGACAGTTTGGATATATGCTCTCTGTCAAAAAAAAGTTGAGAGAAGGCAAAAGTATCTAAGCATGGCAAATCAGCAGATTAAGGGAAATAATTAGAAGCAAGAAGTCGTATTTCTGAAATCTGAAGTTGCGTGTAAATGAACAAAATAGAAAAGATCATGAACTCAGGCAGGTTAAATCTAAAAACAATGGACAAAGATGTTTAAGGAACAATGAAGATCATAAGTGATGATAAATCTTTCTTGAAACATGAGAACCACCAAAACCTGCCAGGTAGTTTGTATGGTAAATGGATGATTGGACCATAAAAAGACCGGTCAGAGAAGTGAAGGATGTAAGAAGTATGCAAAATTAATTATTTGTGTTTCTGTTAATTGTGGGAGAAACCGGAGCACTTTCTGTGCTAGAACCCCACTTTATGGGGTACTCATCAAAAGATCTATTTCAAATTAAAAGGGCTATAGAAAAAGCTTATCTATAGGGGACTTGTAGATAAAATGTATCGTAGTATTTCAAAATCAGAAGAGATTCAACAAAGACCTCTGAAAGAACTCAAGAATAAAATAAGTGAATTACTAATGGTGATAAAAGGCTATCTCTGAAGGCTGCCAAATCCTAGATTAATTTAGGCTGGAAGAGGCCTCTGGAAATCATCTACTCCATCCTCCTGCTGTATGTACTTGATCAGTGAGTCTGTAGCAGACTCTTAGCAGAGCATCACTTGTCCTTTGATCTGTCTTTTGGTCTTTGCCGTAAGCTCCTGCATGTCTCCTGTTCTGTTTCAACACAAAACTGTATGCATTTGACTCCGCCCTTTGCACACAGGGCAACCCTCTTCCTCCTTGCCTTCCCAGTCGCTCTTTCCTGAGTGCTTGTATCCATCCATTGCAGCACTCCACTCATGCGGGCTATCCAAATGTATTTCTGTAATTCCAGTGGGATCATTGCTCTGCAGCTGTGCATGAACTTCTAATTGCTCTTGTTTGTTTTCCCATGCTGTGTTCATTCACGTACAGTCACTGGAGTTAGGCCCCGCTCATGCTGCTTTTATAAAGAACCTTCTCTGTCATGCTCTGTCCCTTGGATGCTTCTTTGCAGCCCCCCCATGCGTTCACTTCTCTTAAGGCTATAGCAACCCTCTCCTGATGTACCTAGTTTAAAGCCCTCCTCACTAAGTTAGCAAAGATGCTCTTGCCCAGTCTGGTCAGATGGATCCCATCTCTTCTCAATAGTTCTCACTCCTTAAAGAGGCTCCTGTGATCATAAAAGCCAGAGCTGTGCCTCTGACACCAGCCATGTGGTAAGGTGGTAACATGCAGGATATGTCCACTCCTATATATATGAACCTTTCTCTTTCGCTGGAAGGACTAAGGAGAAAACCAGCTGGCTCTTATACCCTTTACCCCTCCCCCAGAGCTCCATAGTCACTCTTCATCTGTTCACCCTGAGCAGTATCATTGCTGCCCATGTGATGAGCAGCAAGGGCTGGATAAGCCTCAGAAGTCCCTGCAATATCCTATATCTGATCACTCAGCAAGCAGCAGAACTCCCAAGATATCAAAGTCAGGTCAGCGTTTGGGTGCTTCTGTCTCCCACTAAAGGAAGTCCCCAATGGCTATCACCTGACGGTTGCCTGGGCAGGTTGCCACTCTCCATCTTTTTTTTTACTTCACTGAAAGGCATTTCAAGATTGAATGATCAGAAACGAAAATGGCAGGCAAAATTCAGTCCAGGTAGATGTGAAGTTTTGCACATGGAGGGAAAAAAGGCCTTCAAATGCAAAGTGATGGTATCAGAACCGTTACAAGTTAATAATAGTGAGATCCAGTTCTGTTCCCACTAGCTGTCAGAAAAGGAAACATTCAGAATTCATGGGGAAATGGTAGAGGTCAAAAGAGAATACATTGTACAACTCCATAATCTACCTGCCTTTTGAATTGCTTTTGTGTGCTGTTTTTGTTCCTCCTCCATGTCTGAACTGAGTAAGTTAAGAGGGAGGTTAATAAGTACAACCAAAGGAATAGCACTGCTTTCATACAAGGAGGACAACACAACCTAGAAAAGACAAGACCAGGGACAGAGAACAATATGATGGAGATCTGTAAAAAGGCTTCCATTCTTTCATCAATATCATCTTTTAGATGTATCATCAGAGAGAGGCTATTGAGCTAAACGGACTTTGGTCTGCTCCGGTATAGTTCCTTTTATGGTTTTAACTTTATATATGAGATAATAAACATTTAANTTCCATTCTTTCATCAGTATCATCTTTTAGGTGTATGATCAGAGAGAGGCTATTGAGCTAAACGGACTTTGGTCTGCTCTGGTATAGTCCCTTTTATGGTTTTAACTTTATATATGAGATAATAAACATTTAAACTGTTCTTTGATTATTTGTGTAGGTCAATTTGTTATCAAATGAGATCTACGGATTGAATAGGATATAGTAACACAAAGCAACTGAAACAAAATTGAAAAAAATACTTCTGAAAATTTATTTTAATTACATCAGTGAGTATGTTTATTAATATTTTTTGAATATTTGATTTTGTTTTATTATTTATCGCATATTCTGTTCTTGTAGGGAAAGTATGTGTTTTAAAATAAAACCTGTTTACAAAAGCTTTGTAAAATACTACCCTGTTAATTGTTTCTGTCTATTGGTATTTCATTCTGGTTTAATTTTTTATTTTTTTTATAAATTAAACTGATGGAATTCTAATTACTGTAGAATTACCCTATCTTTTTGGACTTTGCAGCCAATGAGTATGATGAAATGAAGGCATAGGAGTTTTCAGGGTAATGAAGTTTTTTTCAAATATGATGAAAGTTTCTTGTGAGGTAAAGCCCTCATTAAAGGAAAACTTTGTCCTGGCACATTCTGTTGGCATGTGAATAGTATCCACTGGGTCAGAACACACAATTCAAGCTAGCCAGTACTGGGACCTTTTGTCCAGGAAATTTTTATAAAGGGCTTGGAGAGAGCAAAAGTATCAAGGTTACTGCATTGATGTGGATACTTGAAGAACAAAAGGTACAAATCTGTATACAACTAAGCCTCGTTACTTCTTCTGTTTATAGTACAAATCATTAATTAAGCTTTCACTGTTTCTGTTGTTTTTAAAGGAATTTTAGACACAACTGAAAGCAACAGCAAACATACCTATTCTCTTTTTATTCCCTTTGTACACTGTCACTGATTTCAGTTTCATCTTTGCTGCTGATATAAGTGGTAAGCATAAACTGGGCTTCCTAGTTTGCTGTTTTCTAGCGCTCTTCCTTGATGAAACACTTACTTGCCAACACAAATTCCAAGTTTTTCAGAATATTATCGCTGTGATCATAAATGATGTACTGTCTGTTCAAATACAGTGTCTGAACTGCTTCATAATCAGAGGTAGTGAGGACCGTTCCTTCATGTCTTGTGGCTGTTTGTAACATCTAAGAATTCCTGTGTTGGATTAGTCTGGGGTATCATGAGTCAGCTTTGGTAGGTGTTAAATTAATATTGGTTTATCAGGGGACCATAGAAACAGGAACTTTCTGGTACTTCCTAAACAACTTTATATGTACCTAGCCATACCTGAATCACTGTCTTGACGGTGATTTTTTTTTTTCTCTACACGTTTTAGCAAAATGGCCAGAGAAGGTAGGCCTGAATAGCTGCTTCAGCAGAAGGTGTGCAGGGTTAGATACCTTCTAACAATCAGTTATCATTAATGGTAAAATTATCAAATACTGGGGATGATATTTTTGGTGATTGATACTGCAGGTAGCTAACCTGGTAGTTTACAGGAGCATTTTGAGGTGTGTTCATGCAGTCCACAGTATGCGTTCGGTTCCTTTGTGGGTTTTTTTGTATTGACTTGAATTTATTTGTGTATATTAATAATATACATTTGGGTGCTTGATATACACTGAAGATTTATGTTTTATGTGCCTGAACAGAGATATCAAAAAGAAAATCCTAAAGGAGTTAACATCAGTGTTCCCCACTAAGGAGGTCTGGGAAATTTCTGTATGTGCCCCTTCTTTCTGGAGGATAACTCTGAAGAAATGTCCCAAACGAAAATATCAGTAGAAGATATTTTGGGACAAATCAATAAAATTAATAATTGTTCTGACACAGGGACCAGATGGTACTCACGCGTGTTCAGAAGGAAAAAAGTTCTTTGTATGCGTTTCTGGTAAAAGAAGCAAGATATCATCAGACATGGCTTCATCTTGTTTTTCTACCCCAAGAGCTTCTGATATATTTAGGTATTGCTAACTGCTTGATTCTAGCTTTGCTTGAACATTATGTTCCCACTGTCCATTCTTCCAAGAGTTGGAGTACAGAGAAGAATAGTGATGAGAAATACAAATAAATATTTAAATATTATGCAATTCTTATTAATTTTTGTATGCAAACAGAATTTCAGCATTGTCATAGTAGGTAGAATACCCCCAGGCAGATTATCCCTATCTTGATATTTTGAGCAAATAAAAGACCAATAATGTCAGTTTAAGCCAAAATGTGACCTTCGTTCTGTTTATAAATTGTTATAAAGGGATTTTAAAGGAAGAGTCTCTTATGAATAAGTAAAATGTAAAGTAGGCAAACAGAGACCATCAGATGTTTGCAAGCAATTGGGGAAGAATGTTTTAAGTTACAACATTTGAATAGGAGGATAATGTCCCATAAGCTTAGACTTCTGAAGGTATTGTGGACATCTTCCTAGTCCATTGCAATGCAATATGAAACAGTTTTACTTAAATAACAAAGGCAATGTCTTAAAAAATACATATTTTCTGTAGTTTTCTGGACTTGCCAATGATACTGTAAATCCAAGTGAAAGAGATTTTCTCTGGAGGACAGTAGAGATTTTAATGTGTACTTGAGAATACAGGAATAGTTCTGTAGAGCAGTCTGGAAATGAACGGCAGACTCACACGTCCTTATTTTTTGTCTGGCACTTTCTTCCAGGTCTGAGTGCATTGCTTTTGCAGGTACAACAGGTTGTGGTTTAAAAATATGGTATCAAGAGTAAGAATTTGAATTTCATGACACGTCTGAAATGTCAAATTATTTACCAGGCTTCCAGTTTCTAATACAAAACAGAAATATATCTTTAAAGAGCACAAGTATGTTTTACCTTTGGTAGAATTTTCAAGCAATTTACAATTTGGAGTAGTTATTGAAAAGACTGTAGCCGGGAAGAAAGAAAAAGGAACCTATAAATATCTGAGCACATTCCTGAATTTTTGTCAGTTAGAATGACATCTTTTGTGCCTACATGCAAATTTAAGTAAAAACATAAGTTGTAGTTATATTATATAGCCCTATGGAACTATTGCATGATACAAAACAGTTCACTTCCTCTGAATTGACAGAAGTTGATAAAACTTTTTCTATTTCAAATGAGGAATTAGTCCCTTTTATAAGAGCAAGAACATTTTTCCGAGAAGTAGGTTTGAAACTGTGTAACAGATGGCATTCTTGTTCACCACACAGGGATTTTATAATCTTGGTAATCTCCTCAAAAGAAAGGTAGTGAAATGTCCATTAAATTTATTCTACATAAGAAACTGGTTGTTGCTTACTATTTTAGAACTTGTTACTATTCTGTTCAATATATTTAATTAAGACCACTTGAATGGTATCACAAGCTCTTGTTAACACAAACCAATGGAGGCGAAATAGTTTGCTTCAGTGGAAAATGAGGATAACGTTCACTTGAACAGAGCTGAATCTTTTTTCTCTCTTGAGTTAGCCACATAAATGCTAGCAAAGGCTAATCCTCANAAATGGTATCACAAGCTCTTGTTAACACAAACCAATGGAGGCAAAATAGTTTGCTTTAGTGGAAAATGAGGAGGATAACGTTCACTTGAACAGAGCTGAATCTTTTTTCTCTCTTGAGTTAGCCACATAAATGCTAGCAAAGGCTAATCCTCAGCAAGTGGCGTGACACAGCTTGGATCTGTGTAACTAATTCTCATCCCTAGCAAAACAGTGCCCTTTGGGGAGCCCTCCCTGATGCCATCCCTGGATCATAAAGCATCGGTGGCCCTGTCTGGCCAAGTGCCGGGTGGTGTAGGCAGAGCTCTTCCAGGGTGCACACTGTCGGTGAAACAGCGCAGGTGTTCCCAGCGCACGCCTGGACCCTGCTTAGTTTACTGTTCTAGATGTAAGGTAGGAAAATTCTTAGCATAACAAGTGGCCTGGGTCAGCAAATCAAGGATGGTATGTACCAGACAAAGTATGCATTTTATGACCCTGTAAAAATCTGTCCAAACATAACTAATTTTTTAACCCTAAAAATCAGTTAGTGTGGCATCCCTGAGAGAAACGTTTCAACCAGTCTTTTAAGATCCTGCTTGTACTTTAGTCTCTTGCAACCCTTCTCCAGACTGGATTAATGTGCCATCACCACAGAATGACTAGTTACAATTCTGTCAGGAATACAGAAATGAAACACATTTTTCCCTGCAATAGGTTTGGGTATGGAAACGGGAAATGAGAGCCAAGATCTTCTCTCTTGCGAGAATTTATACTTTCAGTGAGGTGTTTGCCTACGCCTCTGCTGGTGTCTGCAAAGGAGGTGGAGGAAGACTTGATTTTTAAAGCAGAGGGAACAAAAGCCAAACAAGGAGTGGAAAGAAGAAGATAAATACAGGGGGTCAGTCCTCCAGAGAAACTAGGACTGAACCTTGTCAGCCAAGAGCGTTGGATTTGGAAGAAATGCTAGGGATGAATAGATGTGACAGAGACTGGAGTTACCAATAAACATGGAGAGGAGACATTTTAAGATACAAGTGAAAACATGAAATAGCTGGATAACTAAGTTGAGAGAAGGAGTCAGAAAATTGGAGCAGAGGAAAAGTGGCAAAGAAGAGATGAGAAGGAGGACTGAGATTGAATAAGGGGTGAAAGAAAGGTGTTAAGACTGTAAGAAAGTAGGGAAGGAGAAAGATTTAAGAAAACCTGGGAGAAATGCAGCTGATAGGAAAGGAGACTAGGTCTGGCTAAAATAAGTAAGAAATTGAGACTTTACTGCATGAAGAAGGGGAAAAACAAAGAACAGAGATGAGGATAGTTTTACATGGGAAGAGCCAATCCAGTTACTGGGACAGATGGACAAATATAAGACACTTCCAACCAATGCTCAGAAGGGAGTCTATCTAGGAAGTTACATAAAACAGAAATTGAAGGATTTAGAGCATTCTGAAGGTAGCAAAGTCAAATACTTAAAAGTTTTTAAAACACAGAACAAGTTAAGAGCTAGATCTGTAGTGCTAATTTAAATGTGCCTATGGAAGAGTCCACCAGGAATAGAGTGGCTGACATCTGTACTATTAAACTCCCTTATTCTCTAAAAAAGAGAAGCCACAACCATACCATCACTTATTAATTGTAATAAAGCAATGACAGTGTTGAATGTCTGATTTGAATATTTACGAAAACCCAGCCTTCCAGCCTATGTACATGCTGTGTTGGTTGGCGTCAAGCAGGAATCAGCAGGTTGGCTAAGAACAGGACTGTTCCTGTCTCCTTTTCTCCATAGATTTGTAATTACATCATCTATTTTTGAATGTCAGTTTTCACAGGAGAGAGGAGGACTTACTTGTGAGCTTATCTGTGTTCTTTGCATAGAATATCTCATTGTGTGTAGTTCAGAAACCGCTATCTGTTAGACTACAAGGTTCCCATTTGCTTCAGTGCCAGTTTTCTGGGGTTTAGTGTGTTCTATTACAGAAAAAATACTGAAATTGTTTCGTCTATACTTACATGCTTGAAGAGGTGACTTGTAAGAAATTTAATTCACTTAGTTTGCAATTCACTATCAAGTACTGTGGAACTACAAAAGTGATAGATCGTAGAGATCAGAAGAGAACAGTTTGAACACCAGTATTAGGAATATTATTAATGTATGAAGAAGCAGATAAATAAATAAAAAGGATCACTAATTTTTATGTAATACTTCAACAATTTACAAGACTTTGCAATGATACAACTGTATCCTAAGAAGTATCTTTTCATTAGAAGCATGTTCTAGTTCTTAGTTCATGCTGAATTACTTCTCCTTTTTTTTTCCTTTATTGCTATGAATGTTAACCAGTCAAAAAAAATTTTCCTTGAATTTATCCCTATGATTACTAAAAATCCAGAATAATTTCAAGAATGTTGGTTAAGTGCTGAAATTAATCAACTTCTTATATCAAGTTGTGCTGACAGCTGCTAGTACTGTTACTAATTTGCATTATTGACTGACTTGGGTAGACAGATATACAGCAAGATGTTGCTAAATCTTGGTCTGACTGAATATGTGTTTTTAAGTGCCATGTTTAACTTCTGATTTCAACTGATTCTCGTGTTGCCTGATTTAATACTTTTTTTTAATAATTATTTTAAATTGGGTGTCTGGGATAGATCACGTATCAAGAACATAATTTATATACTGTAGACAGTAACTGTCACACCCTTGTAACTAAAACAATTGTTGGATTTTACATATCTGAAATTATACAAAATTCTATAATTTGATATTTTACTCAGAATTTTGTTCATCAGTTTACTTGCAAAATACCTTAAGAATTCAATGTCAGAGTTTTTCAGTAAATTACTATAATAAGGACTGAATAGAAAGGCCTTATCTGCATCCAATGTAATGTGCATGTCTGTTCTGAATAAGGGAATCATTTAGCTGTCACTGAATAAAAGAACTAAAATCCTAGTGAACAAAAACTACCTCTGGCAGATTATAGTAAAAGTTCTGTAAATTTGCCAGCCATCTCCTCTGTGTTTCTCTTCTTGGAGTGTCAGATAATACCTGGATTGCATTGTTAAGATTATATTACTTGCAAAAGAATGACAACCTGAAGGGAAACCTTCCACTTTCACCTGAAGAAAAGCCCTTTGATACCTGGAAGGATCAAATGATCAGAATAAGAGAGCATATGGTATTCAGCTCTCAGTGTAGTTTATAATCCTGTAAAGACTACCATTTTATGATTTATAGATGGAAAACTTACTAGATCCTCAGGTCATCCCCGTGTGTTTAATTTTGTTTTGCTCTTAGTGAGTAAGCCCATTACGCAGCAGACTAAATGTGCACTGTTCTTATTTTCCATAAAGACAGTATTTTTATTAACTTTTAAGGATAGGAGGAGGGAGATTCTGCTAGCGTTTCCGTAAGGACAAGATAGCTCTCAGCAATCCTTACCTAAAATTGTTCCTTTCTTCCACCTATCTCAAGGTAGGTGTGGCAGGGCTCAAACTAATCATTTAAAGACTGGTCTGTATAAACACAGGCAGTTAAACATTTCCTCTTAACATTAGGGTTGGATTTAACCATGGTGTTACCTATTTTTCCAGTACATTTAGTTTTCTTTCATTGTTTTTGTTTTGTAACTTCCATGTCGAAATACATTGTTTATCAATTAAGGGTATTTATTATTGTGGGGCTTTTTAAGGGTCTATGGTGTATTATTTATCATTCAGAAGTACATTTGATGTTTTAATTATAGAAAATAGGCTTATTAGCACTGCCAAGAAAGATTTTTTAAACAGTAGCATTTTCTGCACTCATATTTCATTTGTATTTCCCCTCATACATAAGAAACAGGAATGAAAAAGGAATGGATAGTCATCTCCTTATGATTCATTCTAGTGGTTGGAAGGCACTGCTAAGATGCAGATCTCTTACCAGCTAAACTAATAAAAGTATGTGAATTGTTATGTTTAACTTTCAGGCCTCAATTTGTGGAGCAGGTATTCCTGAGGTGGTGACTAAGGGAATATCTTCACTGTGCTTCAGGCTTCCCTTCCCAGCATGAGCAATGGGAGTTGCCTTTCCCTCTTACCCTGCAAGCTGTGTCGCGCCATCCTCGCACCATCCTTCCTTCTTCTTCAGCAGAAATCTTAATTCTTTCCTTCTTGACTTGTTCATCATTATGAGTAGGAGAGGCGAGAAAATGCAGCAAGTCAGGGAGTGAAGAATGAAAGTTACAGCAGTGGAACTGACGGTCTTCATGTGCTCGCCACTATCAGCATTTGCATGACTTCTGAACCCGCTGAACGTAACCACCCTAGACGAGGAAATCTGAAAGCAATTTCAAGCTTGGGAGTTCACTGGAATTCACGCTTGGAGTTGAGCTGTTGCTGGATCCTGAGCTAAGGAGCTTTTTAGGATCTGGACTTGACTATTATCCTGAATTTGACTCCCATTGTCTCAATGGAATTAGACTCCCATTGTCTCAATGGACTACGCTAGGGTCCCTTGGATTTCTCTCATCCTGAGCAAATACTTTAAGACAACGGTTCTTAATTTCAGTTTTCTAAAATTTGCTTCTCTGATGATATCTAGCTTGATCTTCTTTCAGGTGGGTGAACTATAAGCAGTATTTCCCTAAAATATTGTTAAAAGGCATCATGGAGTAGCAGACAAGTTGCAAAAGAGTATAAATCTCCGGAAGCTGCTCAGGTTGAGAATTCCTGACTGGCTTGTAGTGCCAATATATGGCATGTTCTGTAGCTGGAGTGAACAAGTGTAGATCCCTGGATTCCTCTTCCTCCATTTAAGAGGAATGAAAAGTTACACTAAGGAGTCCCGCAAGGCTTCACATGTATTACTGATACCAGAGTCCCCACTGTAATGTTTCTGCATGCTTAAATGTTACTGAGAGCTGGAATGATTTGATCGCATCCCAGCTCAATTTGCAAGACAACAGAAGCACCTTAAATTAAAATAGTCCTTTATTAGGAGGGGAGGAAGAAAGAGGAGGATGTCAGGGAAGTTCTGCATGTCTTGTCTTGGCTGATTCATTAATTTTTCTCACCTTCTTATTTCCTAGACAGGCAGCTACTAGAGTCAGTGTTCAAAGAAATGAGTTGCATCCCCACAAAAAGGCAACTTCGGCAAGAATATAATCAAATATGATAGTTAAACTAAGCAGTGTCTTGGGATAGAGAAAAAAACTTCATTAGTACAGCCCTGGAGTTGGAGGCGGCGGGGGGGGGAAGGAAAAAAATTTTTAGGAGAGTGAAGGTCATGTTGAATAAAATTTAATTTGGTATACTAAACTGGAAATCACCATTTTCTCATCTGTGTATGTGAGTAACATTTAAGTAGAATGAAACTTTCTGCAGGTCCAGAAAATGTAATATATCTTTATGCTGGAAGCAGAACTTCTTATTAAGCATAGAATCTTAGTCAAGTGAATGGGAATAAAATATCCCTCTATGGCTGCAACAGAACCACATTTTAAACTGTCTACATAGCAGACTAATTTCTCTTTTTTTCCTTCCTTTCTTACCAAATCCAGCTACTGCAGCTGGATTTCAGATCTGCAGGAGCCATATATCTAGAATTTTAACAAAGGTGGAAGAAAGCAGCGCATTTCTTGACTCTGAATGCAATTGTAGTACCAGTAATTCTAGCACTGTATGCAAGGCAGGGGAAGCTGTGTCAGAAGTAGTTGCACCTGCTCTTCAGCAAATAACTTGGATTTAAGTTGACTAACATTAGTGATAGTTTATACCCAGTATCAGTATTTGGGAAATGTTATCTATTTGGCTAGTAGGTAAGGAAAGGCAGCAGCATTTTGTGGAAAATTGCTGATTCAGTCAACTAGACCCAGGAGAGGGTATAAGTCTGCAACCTTGAAATTGAGGGAACCACTAAAGCTACTGAGAGTCTAGAAAACTAGCAAAGAGGTTCTGAAGGCAAAGCTTAAACTGAGTTACCATAGAATCATGGAATGGTTTAGGCTGGAAGGGATGTTAAAGATCATCTGGTTCCAACCTCCCTGCCATGGGCAGGGACACCTCCCACTAGTCCAGGTTGCTCAACCTGGCCTTGAACACCTCCAGGGATGGGGCACGGGTAACTGAAGACCAGGACCTCCATGGCAGCAAACTTTGAAATATTTTTACTACCACATGTAAGACCATGTGGAATGAATGTGAGTAAGGATAGGGGCTCAAATTCATTAGGAGCTGGGAATATTTTTGAACTAGATGGAACCAATAATAGGAATGACATCTTCATTTTAACAGAAATAGAACCAGGCACCTGACACTTTAAAAAAGATTAGAGCTTTTTAAACTTAAGGTTGAGGGAAGGCTGAATAGTGCAGAGGAGCACAATTGGAACGAGTGAAGAGGGAAGTCATAAAAAAATATGCATCCCCAGCTACAGGATGAAAAAGAACCTGGCAGTAGGAGATGATGAAAAAACGAAGTCTCACTTAAATTGGAGGTAGAAGACTAGGAAATAAAGGAAAGTTGTACATGTTTCTGTAGCCTCAAAGTAAGATAGGAAAATTCAAATGCTTAGCTTTAAGGAAGCTAAGAAGCTAAATGAACCTGAATAATCATGTTGAAAACATAACAGAAGGAAAACAGTCAGTGGGTAACACCAAACTAAAAACATACGGGAAAGACAGAATAGGACATGGAAGTGGTGCCACGCATTAACAGAAGTTTACTGTAAAGACAGATTGATAAAGCAGTTGTATCAACAACTCAGCAGTTATATCAGCATGCTCATGAACTGAAATGTGCAATCTAAACATAGTAATAGTATTAATAGTGTAAATATGATTGATAATGTTAAAGACTATATTGCCAATGACCTGACCAGGATGATTCCGATGACTGACTTGCGGTAGTGGATCAGAAACACTATGAGAGGAAACTATTTTTTTCTTTTATCTTTTTAGTATAAATGTCATAATTAGGTCCAACATTCAGACCACATTTTTAGATCACATAAGTGGCTGGTTTTAGGAGCAGCTTTTCAGGAAGCAGTCATTTCCTGATGTTATTCTGAGCAGCGCACAAGGTCTCTTTCATGTTGTTGTCAAGGAGTGTATTGTAACATCGGCCATGTTGATATTAGAGTAAATATCTTTGATGGAGTAATGAGAGCTGAAGAATCTTAGTCATTGTTCTTAATTTTAAAAAGGGCACTATGTAAAAAGGAAGCAGCCTGTGGAAAGGAAACAACTTTTGCATGTGACTATTTCAAAATATCGTATCACGTGTTCAGGGTAAATACATATTTAAAAGACATGGCTAAACCAGTATAGCTAAAAAGCAGGACAAGAGAAGTTGTTAGAAGCAGGAAGGTATTCATAAAAGCATGTTTGTTGTATCAAATGGGGTTAGAAGGATCAAAACTCCAATAGGCTAAATGTAATGACGCAGTAGAGGAGTCCAAGCAGTATTTAAGAACTTGAAAAAAACACCATTAATATTTTTTCAAATTGCATGTAAGGCTGTCACAGATACTCTAGGCAAAGTTTAGCAGGACTATTCGGAGAAACTAAGGCTATTGAAGAAAATGAATTCCTGATAATGTATGGTTGCACCTTTTTTCCCAACAAGTAACCAATTCTGATGTCAAAGTTAACCCTGTTTTGAGCAGGGAATGGGACTAGATGATCTCCAGAGGTCCCTTCCAACTTTCATGTTTTGCGATTCTATGATTCTGTCCTGGGAAAACTGTTACATGATAAATCAAAGACTACCTCTCATCACCTCATGAACAATTGAACACAGTAACACAGGTATACCATCATTCCATAACAAACTCCTGTCTTCTGTCATACTGTAGAGGACAAAAAAGCAGGTTAAGCAGTCTCCTTCTACTTTGTCTGTTTGTATTAGTTGAAAACCTTAACTAAGAATTTACTTATAATTTGAGTCATTTAGTTCATACCTGGCTTAATTATAAACATTTTGTTAAATGTGTGATTAAAGAAAAAGGGCTCTAAAGGAATTAATCTATTCTGGCTTCTGTTTCATATGGAAAAGATTTTTCAGTCCGGGAAGAGAGAGCAAGAGATAAACCTCACAGCCAGAAGAGCCTGCAATAATTTCTGTTCTGATATTGACCGCAGTACATTATGTATCTTCATTTCTCCTGGTGGACTTGCAGTCCTTTGTGTAAATACTTAAGTGATCTTGACACCATTATTGGATCTCAGTCTTCATAGTTAGGTGAAAACAATGCCTGTACAGACTGCTCTTTTCTGTCTTCTGAAAGACTTATTTCTAAAATCTGTAATAGTAATGAGAGCTCCATGAGGTCTAGGCAGTAGCCTTGTGCATGAGACGCTCATCAAGATGTGGGAGGCTCGCCCACGTCATCATCAAATGACTTCTACATCAGTTATTCTAAGCTCGTCGTGTTCTTGAAAAGATTTTTGTTGTCTACTAAGACAGAGTAACATACATGTTGGAAATCTCAGGAAAGTAAGATGTAAAATTTTTTTTCCACATTACAGTACTCAAGGTAGCTCAAGGAAACTTAGCTGTCATGGTGACTGAATTTCAGAGAGGGGGTTTAATTTTTTCTTTCTTTTAATGCATTTTAAAGCATTTTACATGAAAGACCTGGGATTTCTCATATTAGAAACTAGCTACTTCTTAAAATGTTAGTAAGGCATGCAAAAAATAGAAATAATTTACAAAAAGAAGTCTAGTATTTTTGCTTGGCCTTTTGATTCTGAAGGAAGTATCATGAAAAGACTTCTCTGATCTGATTATTTGTGAAAGGAGGAAAAATAAGTTGAAAGACTGAAAACCAAGTTTTAAAAACATTTTTACTGTAAATGAGATTCAAAATACACAGATATTAGACAAATAATCATTTTTAATACAGCACTTCATCCTCTGCTGTCAGTGACTACCTTTCAGCTATTGCAGTTGTACTTAAAATGTGCAAAGCTGTTAATTGTGACCATGTCATAGTTATTATGTAAATTTGCACTGCGGGGTGTGCAAACAGTTAACTAGGCCATATGAATTTCTTTGCTGGTTTCCACAAATTACGCTGCAGGAATCCAGCCCTTTTTAGCTGATGACACTAGTTTACAGTTCAAACTGTAATATACTGTATAATACACAAATCTCAGCAAAGCAAGGTTGGGCAAGATTAAATACAATATGTCAGAACGAGGGAGGGTTGAAAGGAATTAGAAAATTTTAATCTTGTCATGAGGGTTTGACTTTTCCCTGACTTTCTTATTTTGTCTTGAAAGCTTTTCCATATGGATTCCAAAAATTTCCCTTCTCTTCTGTTTTTCTTTCTTTGAACAACAGGTTTGCCTCAACAGTTTTTCCTTTGTCAGAAAGGTACTCCAGCTGCACCTTTTTCCTGCTTCTGTCCTCCACAAAGACAAAAGTGTGCATGCCTGAATGCCACCAAACTGTGAAGTCTTAATGTACTTCTGATGTTCATACTATATAATAATACCCATCTAGCCCAATGCATTATGTAAAAATAACATTATTGAACATAATGTTCCATGAAGATACTGTACGCAGATTGTAAAAGTAGTTCTCACTTGCCTGAGTTGACAGGTTGTTTTATTTCAGTTTACAGCTTGTTTATAATGGCAGAAGAATTTAGTTTAAATGATTAAAATGGTCGTTTTACTGAATTGTTTTAGTTTAGCACTATCACCTCTTTCATCCCTGTAGATACTGTGAATTTTCTTGCATACGAACGAATATACTTCATGTAAAGAGAGTAGAAGCACTGGTGACTGAAGTTCCCTTTCAAAAGAGCATGTATAGTATGAGCATCAGTGGTGCAAATATCTTCATGAAACCTCACCAGTTCATCTTAACTCTGACTTGAAAAGTTTCTCTTGAGTGCTAAGCCTTGTGTGTCTTTGCTGAAAATCCCAACACAGCTGGAAACAGTTCAAAAATATAAAATGCTAATAATTAAATAATTAATACTGGAATTATAGTTGGTTATTAGTATTAAACAACTAAATAATTTTCTATTTAAATTATGTTTTCTAATAGTTTTATATTAGTTGCTTTATGACAACATGACAAAGTACTTGAGTAATACAGTTTTGAACTGCGCATTAAGGATAATTTTTTTTATGTTCAAGAAAATAACATAGCTATTTATGAATAAAAACAGTTAAAACATTTTTACAATTGAAATAAACTGAGATTGCTTATTGTAATTGAAATAGTATTCTGTTTTCAGTAATTCCTACAGATAAATAATTCCTGAAAATAATACGATGAACAAGCTTCTACTCAGGCTTGCTTTCCCAAGCAGGCTTACTGATAAGTTTGCAAATTCCTTCTTCAGAACACAGCTGTCTTAATTGAATATTCTAGAGCTCTCAGAATAGATTTTTGAACTTGATGCCCAAACTAACCTAAATCCAACAATAACATTATTGAGGGACAGTTTTTCAATATCTAGGTGTTAATATAAAAATCTTCTGAACCTCTGAATCCTGCAAATCAGAGAGGCCAGTCTCCAAGTCTTGCATGGAAAAAGGTGGAATAGATCCAAGGAAATGTTCTGTCGTGGCTGTGTATTTTTAAAGGGCAGCTTTAGTAACACAATGTAAAGAACATACAGCTCTTTTATTGGCAGCTCATATGTGTATTCCTATAAGCATGAGTTTCATCAATTACGTGCAATACAAGTGACCCCTGAACACGTGAGAAAATCTCACGTGGTCAAAATATCTGCAGTGTACGAGTAATTCACAAGTTATTTCTATAATTTAAAATCTATAACAAATCTTTTGGCAGCTAATTAGTGTTTTAAATCAGCAAATCGGCAAAAAGTAATTGGATAAAATTGGATCCCATTAAAATAGATGATGACAACTGGAAAATACTTTCAAATAGAAAACGACTGTGGTAGAGCTTGATCCCAGGAATTATGTCCACATACAGAAAAGTCTGTAAGGAATATGCAGATAGTTGACCTTAATCCTATTTGATTTCTGATGGTGTGGGCCCTGGATTAGGAACACCAAGAAATTCCGCTTCCAATTATGTAGATTTTTTTATTATTATGGTACTGCTGACATGATCCACATAATACATGTTTTCATGGCCCATTTGAATGATGTCAGAATTTTCATTCTGAAACTAAATCGCCATTTTATCTGCACTATAGTTTGCCAGGACCTTTCTTACTCTCTGTAGTTCGTCACTGTGTGCTGCCTCCTTGTAGAAGAATATAAAGATAACAGTTGCAGAAGGCATGGTTCATTGTGCAAACTTCTTGCTTCTCCAGCTAACTTGAGTATGCCCAGGTGTAGAAGTAACTACTTCCGTCTTGGTGTCTGTTTAGTATGCTCCTGCACAACCAACTTACAGTGTTGTGGTTATTCCATTTACAAATTACAGTTTTCATCATCGCACTAAAGATCGGTTGTTTTCCTTCTAAGAGTCTCTCTTGAATCCTGGCAGACTTCACCAGCCAACTATGAGATCTGCCTGCGTAAGGCTTTTCTCTCAGCCCAGCTACCTAAACCAGCCCAAACCTTTAAAACAATTTCTCTCCAACTCTTCCAGACAGGTCTGAGATTATTCTCCTATGTGATTTCAGCTCGTGAACGTGTAAGTCAGTAATACAAGTTGATTGTACCAGAAGAAACAGACCAGCAGTATCAATTCTTAAAGAATTTCCCCTCTAATTACTTGGTACTGGGCCACTAATTCTCTTAAAAGTCTTGAAATATTATATTAAGTAGAAAAGTTTAATCCTTTTCAAAGGAGTCAGTTGTCTAAGCCAGCATTACCCATTTGCTAGGACCAAAGCAATTTTTGGCAGTATTATTAATGCTCAGGAACAGCAGAACTGTTTTCTGTCAGGAAAAAATAATTTGTGCAGGGAATAATGCTGCGCCGGGAGTTGTCCCCTGTGGAATTTCTGAAGGACTGAAAACAATCACAAAACTCATAGGCTTTTTGCTGAAATGCATAATGGATTTTGCCCTCGCCTCATTAAACAGCAGTACATAACATGTTATGTATAAAACCCACAACACACACAATAAACATTTTACAACAGGTTAAAAATGGAACAGAGGAGAACAGGAATCAAAAGAATCCTGTCGTCTTGTTAAATTACATGCTTCTGGAAGTCATTCTGGTTGGAATTAATTTGACCAAATGCTTATGTCTAAAACATGTAGGTATAAACATACGAAAAAGTCATCCCAGGCTCTCGTTATTTCTCTTTTTATGGAGAGAAGTTAAACACATCTAAGGTGCAGTTCATTGGATGTCTAAAGTATGCATCTAAAATAAGTCAAATAAATAATTCCCAGCAAAGGTAGGTTTATCTCTATTGACCAAAAAGGGAGTCCAGGTTGACTGGCTCAGATATTGAAGGCTAAATTTTTGGTATCTAACATTGTGAGATGAATCCCAACCTCAGAGACCACTGTGATGAGGCTGACATAAAAACGTGAAGATCTGAGAATTAATTTACTCTATCAAATGGTGTTTCTGCTGCGAAATTTACCTTGAAGATGTAGCGGGCAGCAACACAAGGAAAAGGCAAAGTTTAGATGCTGCAGCCAGAGATTTCTCGCCGAAGGCTCAGCTAACTTCATGAGACTGTGCAGTTTCTGGAGAATGGTCCATTTTCCCACAACCCTATTGAAATAACCTATTAAGTGTTCTTAGAAGTGGATTTTATTTGTCTCCGGAAAAAAAAAAAAAAGGCAGTCTGTCCTGTGAATGGGGCTTCTGTTACTACAGAAATTTCTGTAGCTGTCATCTAATTTCTTGTTATGCTGACACTTTAGCAAGTGTGTGTAATGAAGGAAACAGTAAGAAACTCAGAGGATTCCCTACGTTAGGTTATTAGATACTTGTACTGTACCTGAGCAAGAAGTGCACGGATTATTTCTGAAAGTTTATCTGTTGGTGTCACCAGATAACACTTACTGCATCCTGTCCCGTAAGTTACAGTGTTTAGGAGAAATCCATGTGGAAGTACGGGTAAAGGTTTTTCTCAGCATTTTGTGAAGCCCATTGTATGTACAAACGTCCCAATTTGTCTTACTTGGCAGAGCATGGTAAAGTAGGTTTAAGATAAAAGGCAACTTCTATGAGTGATATGGTTTGTTACACAATGATTAGCGGGAAAACAGAAAAAAAAAATAGTAGCAATTCTTATATAAACTGTGTCCTATAATCAGTACTAGGTGCTTGAGTAGTACATGGAACTGAAAAATACAATCTGACAGCTTTAAACATAAGTTCATGTGGTGAATATTAAGTACCATCTTGTAAATCTACAATGTTTTGCAGTAATGTTAAGCCAAGTTATTTCAGAGTCTAAGATTCTCCACTAATAAATCATTATAGTATGTTCAGCAGATGAAAATATTTATATACGCAGTATCATGAGCAGCTGAGACTGGTAGCGGCAACAAGGTAATTAGAATATTGTCCCATAATGGCTGCAGCACAGTTACCTTATGAACTGCTGATGATCAAGTCTCATTATTTAATATAAATAAACAACAAATTAAAAGATTTTTTAATAGAAGTGCAGAAATAAGATGAATACTGTGT
>RSEF01000001.1:204141266-204153199 GCA_003993805.1 Himantopus leucocephalus | reverse complement strand
CTCAAGTCCTTTCAAACTCTGCCAGCCTAAACTGGACTAAAAAGACTAGTCCCTTTTGTTCTGACTAGAAGCACTTTCTTTGCAGGACTGAAACTCTATGAACACATTCCAACAGAGATACGGAAAGCTATCTGAAAGATGTACGAACAACATTACCATTTCTCTTTCTACCTAATATGAAGAGCATTGACAGTTAGCTTTGCTTAAGAGATAAGCTCTCTCTTGTCTGTGATGATATGGGGGTGTCACTCTATGTCAATAACCAGCTGGAGTGCATGGAGGTCTGTCTGGGGACGGATGAGGGGCCATCCAAGAGCTTATGGGTCAGGACTAAAGGGAGGGCAGGGGCAGGGGACATTACAGTGGGGGTCTGCTACAGGCCACCTGACCAGGAAGACCGAGTGGATGAGGCCCTCTACAGACAGATAGGAGCAGCCTCACATTCACAAGATCTGGTCCTCAAGGCGGACAGATATTGGGACTTCCCCCAATATCTGTTGGAGGGACAACACAGCACGGCACAAGCAATCCAGGAGGTTCCTGGAATGCATTGATAATAACGTCCTTCTCCAGGTGATAGAAGAGCCAACGAGGAGAGGTGCTCTGCTGGACCTTGTTCCCATCAGCAAGGAGGGGCTAGTGGGGAATGTGAAACTCAAGGGCAGCCTTGCTGCAGTGACCATGAGATGGTGTTTGAAGCTCTGAGTTTCAAGTCAAAGGTATGAGATATGCTCAAATTCAGTACATTCAACTGAAATTCAAAGCAAATTCCTGTGGTGTTGTTGTTCTGGGGTTTTGGTTTTATATTTGTTTGTTGGGGTTTTCTTCCTGAATTGGTTTCAAGAATTTGAAAGTTTGGCTGAACCCTTTACAAAGGCAGCTCTTTTTATGAAATTTGTTTCCCAGAGAACATACATTCTTCAAGAACAGACAACATATGAGAGTTACCCTATTTTTTTACCCAAGATCGGTTACAAGTGCCTTAGAAAAAAATCAGAATTTGAAAACCAGTTCCAGTCAGTTCTTAAATTAAAAATTCAACTGGTAGTTTTATCATAATTAGAACCAATTAGTACCTCTAAAAGAAACAGACTTGTATATTTTCAACTCTAAATCAGATAATTTTTTGTAGAATGAACAATAGTGTATTAAATACTGCAAGATCAATTCAAGATTGATTGTATGTTCATTTTCACCGAAGTGCTGCAAACATAGTTCCAACTATTACTGCCTGTGGTGGGTTAACCTCAGCTGCCTGCCAGGTGCCTTACCAAGCTGCTTTCTCACTCCCCCTCCTCAGTAGGGCTGGGGGAGAAAATAAGATGAAAAAGCTTGTGGATCAAGATAAGGACAGGGAGATCACTCACCAATCCCCATCATGGGCAAAACAGACTTAACTGGGGAAGATTAATTTAATTTATTGCCAATTAATAGTAAAATAAGATAGTGAGAAACAAAAACAAAACTAAAAACATCTTCCTCCCCTGACCCCCAACCTCTTCCCAATTTCAACTTTGCTCCTTCATTCCCACCTCTTCTACCTCCTCCCCACCCCGAGCAGCGTAGGAAGGATGGGGACTGGGGGTTGTGGCCAGTTCAGAACACTTCATCCCTACCAATCCTTCCTCCTCACACTTTTTCCTGTATCCAGCATGGGTCATTTCCATGGCATACTGTCCTTCAGTAACAGTCTGCTATAGCACGAATCCCCCATGGGCCTCAGTTCCTGCCAAAAAACCTGCTCCTGCGTGGACTCCTTCCTATGTGTTGCAGCTTCTTTCAGGCATATCCAACTGCTCCAGCATGGGGTGGGTTCTCTATGGGCTGCAGTGTGGATATCTGCTCCAACGCAGTCCTCCATGGGCTACAGGGGGACAACCTGCTTCACCATGGTCTCCTCCGTGGGCTGCACAGGAATCTCTGCTCCAGAGCCTGGAGCACCTTGTCCCCTCCTTCCTCACTGACCTTGGTGTCTGCAGGGTTGTTTCTCTCACATTTTTCTCACTCCTCTCTCTCACAGCTGCTGCACCATACTTTTTACCCTGTCCTAAATATGTTATCACAGAGGCATCACCAGCGTCGCTGATTGGGCTCAGCTTTGGCCAGCAGTGGTTCCATTTTGGAGCCAGCTGGAACTGGCTGTGCCCAACATGGGGACAGCCCCTGGCATCTCCTCACAGAGGCCACCCCTGCAGCCCCCCTACCACCAAAACCTTGCCAAATAAACCAAATACACTACCATAATTTGAAACAATTTTAAGTTGCTTAGTACTTTCAAATACTGATATCTCAACTTTATGTGCTGCCTAGAGTTTTCTGTAAGACAATGAGTGATTTCTGCAAAGGCCTAGGTTCAACTCCAAGCTACAATGCTCTTTTTTAACTAAAAAATAAAATTAATTAATTTTAATTAATAAAAATATTCTTTTAATTAAAAGAATAATTTTAGGCACAGAGATAGATGGCAGCTTCCATCAGAGCAGAGGGGTTCTCTAGCAAAGCTTCAATAAGAGCTGAGAAAAAAAAAGTTTTTTAAAATGGAGCTCATTAAGTTTCTGAGAGGAAGTTTATAAAGTACTTGCTGATGTTATGAGACAGAACACCTTTTCTCTGCGTGATACACTATATCTTTACTGTGAATCATACAATTTACACATATACCTGTTGAGTAAAGATGACATGGATAGCTGGGGACGTTCACTGGTTATTCTGAAAAAAACCAAACCCTCAGCTAATCAAAAGATAAATGAAGGAGCTGGACTCAAATAGAAGGTTTCATATTCCTGTGTATGTGAACAGCAAGAATGAGGCAAATTCCTGATGACTCTGGAACCACAGTTTAAGATAATACTTACACTACATGAATTGGTGTTTCACCCTTCCTTTCCCACGGGCCAACAGCCTTTTCCTGCTCACGCAATCCTGTGGTGAACAAAATTGAGAATCTGATCTCAGTTAAAACTAATCTGGAAGAAAAAGTCACTTTTACTTCTGATTGGTTCCCTGATCTAGTTCAATGAGCAGCAGCGCAAACATTTCTGCTAGCCCAAGGGAGGAAGCAAAGCGGGGTGAGAATAAGCTGTCAGGTAGAGAAGGAGGTCAGGACTGCTGCTTAAGGCAGCAGTGCTAGCTGACAGCGTACTTGAAACTGCAGCTTGAGGTGTTTCATATTTGCATTTTTTTCATCAAAACCAAATCTTCATGTTCTGCTCTTGATTAAATCTGATGTTCCCTGAGAAAGAACTACAGTATGAATCTTCACTTATGAATACATAAAAAGTATTAGCCAGATGTTCTGCTTTCTTGAAATGAACAACGTTTATTAATGAAAACAGAGGTGGGGTCAGTATTTACGGGGGGGGGGGAACAAAAGCCCAGACCAATACAAAAAAAGCTAAACAAAATGATAGTGCTCCATCAGTTCAGACCCACAATCTTTATAGCTTAGTTTCTAGCTTTTTGCAGCTCCTGTCATTGAATGTTGTGGAAAATTACCTCCCATGAAGTGCCCTATTTTTAAAGGTATTAAAGAGATATTTGAATAGTTTTGCAGGCCACTGCACACATGTAGCTGTTAGACATGAAAATTAGCTGCACAGGAGCAAATCAGTATTTTGATCTGCACTGGTTATAACTTTTAAAGCAGTGATGCTTCCACATAAGCTGAAGATTCAATTTATTTAGCTATAAACAGGGAAGACTCCAATGAACCAGCCTTCTGTTGGAAAACCAGTCAGTTGAATGTACAGCCTTGGATTCATAAACTGAATGCTGCACTGCAGATTACATTAATTTAGAGCTGAAAATCAGTAGATATGCAGCAACTATTGCATTTCGTCCAAACAATGCTGTGAAACAGCAGTTGAAATGAGGTAAGGATGCAGCAACATGTCACCTAGCAGTATTTGCTACCCTGTGACAAAAGATCATTCACATGGCAAAGAAATTGCCTACTTTTTCACACATTCATGGATCACAGACTCCAATTAAATACAAATAGCTTCAAATATTCAGCAGGTAAGCAGACTTCATAGGTATTGCTTAACAAAGCAAATTGAGGAAATCAATTCCAGGTGACCAACTGATTGTTCTGATTGCTTTGAGTGGCAGTATTAAAAAGAAATAGTATTTTCTCGACTATACAGCAATAGAGAGTATTTCAGGATCACGGGCTTACAAGGCAGCAAGATGTGATGCTTTGTTATAGCTGTCAACAATTTGCTGCATTGCAGGCTAATGGTAGTAGTTTAGGACAGCAGTGTTAACGCTAATGTTCAAAGACTCAGTCATTAACCAGCACACTCAGATTCTAAAATAAGATATTAATTGAGCACACGGGAGTGTTAAAATGTTTTAAAAAAAAAATTGTCTGTTAATTTTGAACATTAGTAGATTTCTGTTAGATCTTTACCTCTGCTATTGCAGTAACATAACAAAATCTGAAGCAGACTTTTCATGCAGCAGCCTCCTCAGAGAATTGCTTATAAAGCTGGATGGATGAATGTAACAAAAAAAATGGTAGATATCTATTTCTGCTCTCTCTTTTACACATGCATACAGAAACACTCATACAAAAGCACACATGTGCATTTTGTTTAATAGCCCCAAATATCCCTGGTGCCTGATACTTATTTGTCGCTTGCTTTTCAGTATTTCGCATCTGCTTCCTTAGAATAGATTTGAAAAAATCCATAAATAATAATAAAAAGAATAGATGCTGCAAAATTCCACAGAGTTATAAATAATTGGATTTTGTTTCCTGACTGAAAACATCAACTATTTGATTCTCCCAAACATTGATACTCAGCAAGACTTTGTCTCTTTCCCACCTCTAATTTTTGGTAGCTATCCAGCAGTGAATAAAGATTTCAAGAACAAACACTCACAGGCACAGAAAATCACAGCATAACTTTATATGGCAAAGGTTTGAAAAGAATCCTTCTGCATAAAAGACATTTCCTCTGTATTCCTTATTTCCATATGGATTTCCCTGAAACTGTTTTTTGTCACTGGGATTTTAGGTGAACAAAAATTAGTCTTTGGAGCCAGAGGTTCCCAAAATTGCATCAAAATTTCCGTAAATCCAACAAGTCCCTTTAAAAATTGTAGTTCTGTAGGAGTCCAAACTGTGTTCTAATGGTCCCATCACTAAACTTAATCACCCAGTTTTCCACTGCTAGTGCACAATGCCTATTACCTTCAGAACACAAACTTGAAAATGCCATTCAGGTATGGTTTTTGTCTCTAGAACACTCCATGTACATTCAACAAAATGATGGGGAGGTTCATGTAGCGAAAGTTTGAAAAAAATCTTTGAAGGCAGTCAGTTGCTAAATAGTATTTTGGCTGAAATCAAGGTCAAGAGATTTCAGTACAACATTATCTGTGATGTTTGGATATTTTGTTTCTTGGATTGCTTTGGTATAAAACGGAATTTGGGAATGAAAGGACTGCAACAAGAATTGGTGGAAGAGCCCGGAGGCTCTGATGCAGAGGTGATAGCTTATGTGAAAAGGACAGACTATGAATAGGAGGGTATAGTACTAAAGGGACTCTTTAGTGGCAGGGGGTAAGAAGGATTAGAGATTAGAGGTAGATTCTACTTTTGTTTTCATATTGAAACTGTCTATACCATCAGACATCCCAGAAGTTTGCAACAGATGTGAGCCAGCACGCAGGAAAACCTTGGCTTTCAAATATACGTGGTGGTTTTGATTTGCTTTTCCAAACTGTTTAAATGAAATAGCATTAGGGAAGATTCCTTCTTTTTGCCTCACCTGGGGGCCTGAGCATCTCTCCCTAAACTCTTGAGGAAACCAGAAAAAGAGAAGGGGATCTTTAGAGGATTTAAACACTTTTCTTCCCATACATTAGATAAAACCAAGGGTAGGGTCCACATTTGTGAACCTGGAAATGTCTTCTCCCCACCTGTTCTTTGAGCCAGGATTTGGAAATAGCCTGTGCTAGATCCTTTTACTCCAAATTGTGCCAGAATTGAGTAACAAGTGGGGCCTTTTGATAGCTTTTTTCTAAGCCAATAGTTCAGGAATCCCTGATTCTCTAGCAGAGATGATAATCTCTGGATCACAAGTTACTGACGAGGTTGGGGGGGGGGGGAATAAAATGCTGATTGTTAAACCATGTGTGTGATTTCTTTTCTTGAGCTTCCAACTCCACAGCAATACCGCCTTGAAACATTCAAAGCATAATTATTACCCCCATCATCGCAACCTAGCAAATAATAAAGTACAACCATGAATCATATAGAATCCTTTCTGTTAGCAATACCTTTGTTATAAATCTATGTGAAAACTCCAACTACCAAAATAGATGTCAAATTCTAGAAGTAGCACTTCTTTAACTCTGCAAAAGGAGGGCTGCAACAATGAAGAAAAAAAAAAGACAGAAACCTCTGAGCACTTAAGTAAGAAGAAGCATGGCACAGCAGTTAAATCTTCAATCTATCTCTTCAAACAATGACTAAGCACATCTTGGATATTACATACTCACCCTTTATCTTTGTAGATAAGATAACATTCAGAGAAAAAGACAAACTTGGTGGAAGAGAGGCTATTTCTCGTTTTCTCCAAGGAGGGCAATCAGTCCACTGAACAATTTACTCTCAGATTAGTCAGGAAGTCTGCTCCAAATTCTAGTATTTGCATTTTTATTGCTCTGCTAAAGTTGAATCAAGTCAATGTGCTCACAGGTGAATCAGCTCAATAACACAGGTTAGACATGAAAAAAGAAATAAAAAAACCCAGACTCTTTCTTTCAAGGTTATTTTTCAAGGTTATTTCTTTCAAAATTATTTCTTTCAGGGTTATTCAAGGGTCCAAAGAAGGAAACTGATACTGATTCATGTATCTTAGGCTTTTTACTTACCGTACACTACATTTGATGCTGCTTCTTTTGGGAGAAGCAACACAATATAGGGAAGATCTTCATAATATTTTGCTCATATAAGGAAAAATACCAACTGATTATAGCCCCACAATTACTGCACTCCCTCTCCCATGTTTGAGTTGTTGGGGTTTTTTTTCACATTAAACAAGTAAATATTAACATTAACATATTTGATGAGCGCATAGCCATGGACACCAAGGGGGATAGCTCAGAAAAGCAACAAGCAAGTTAGTGTTGCTTGGATTATTGTATATTTATTCACATATATATATAAATAGCTCTTTGGGAAAAATACACTGGAAGGATTTTATAGTTGGTGTCTATTCAACTCTTAAGGTGATTCCATAAATTCCAAATAGAAACCCAGCGACGCAACTTCCAAGGCATCATAAATCACCACTACTAGATTCTTCAAGACACACTGTAAAGAATCAAACTTCAGAACCTACAAGGGCTACCACCACGATTTGCTGCCTTGAACATATATTTTCTTTCTAAATGTGATTTTTTTTTCCCCAGGCCCTGCCTCATGCCATTAGTGCAGGTGCAGATTTTCATTACAAACTTTACCCTGAAGGTATTCTTAGGCTTTCTGACCTCGGCTGAAGCAAAAGGAAAGCATATGTATGGCAAAAGGCAGCAGTACCTTTTGCTATCTGTAGGTGAATATGCCGTAAATGTGTGAATGCCTGGCTCTTGCTATTTTGTAAGAAAGTCATTATATAGAAAGATGTTGAAAATGAGAAATGCACTGTTTTCCCTCATTACGAGACCTAATCTTTTTGTTAAATTCCTCTTGAGCTATGGCCTTAGGGATACTGCTGTAAAGTAATTCCATGAGCCTTCCCTAGTCCACATTTCAGATTTTCAAACTTCAATGTCATTGCAGGAGTTGGCACATATAGGGAGAACTGATGTTAAATGTTAGGAGATGGGTTTCTCAATCAGGCCTGGAAGCTGACATGGCCAATTTACATCTCTTACTATAAGAGCTCAAAGAGAAAAGGAAATCTTTCATCATGTTTTTGATAATTTGTGAAGTGCAACCCTATGTCTTTAACTGATTATGATACTGCTATCATCCGAAAAAAGCCTATGGAAATCTGTTTCTTGGGAGGTTACAGCTTCAACTTTTTGCCTTGAGTCAAAAACCTCAAACTTTGAATTTGTTGAAATAAACTCAGCATTATAAATATGTGTGAATAAAATACTATCAAAATGATACTGTAGATTCAGGGTAGCCATTTCATGAAGTAAAACAAGTGAAGTATGTTAGTGTCAGTAATAAATATGAATATTTGAATTTTGCTATCAGAAGCCCTCAATTAGCTTGTACTATTTATAGTAAGACTAAAAATAACGGACACAGAGAAAGAAATTAAATTTGGAGAACAAGAATCAAATCTAATTTGATCAAATATTTGATTTCTCTTTTGCTTTTAACGTGTAAAATCTATGAAAGTCTTACTATTTAACTTTCCATGTCATTTGAGCATTCTGCAGCCAACTTTATAAAGGGCACGGAGACTTAACTTGTCCAGTGAGGAGTTATTTTCACTCAGCAGAGAGGACTAAGGGTTCAGGGACGCATTTCCTGGCTTAGTTTGTCCAGCTCAGCTGGTATCAAGGGAACAAAAATCTCCCACAATTGATTGAAGGCATATGGATATCCAAATTAGTTCCTCTACCTCTCTTTTCATAACCTCAGTATAGGGGACATTTCAAGGATGGGGGGGATTATGAGCAGAGGAAAAAACAGATGACATGCTTCAGTGGTACTTCAATGATGTATGTTCCCCAATGAGCTGAAATGATTCAAATGAAAGTTTGTTTGAATTTGTTAAAAATTGACCTTAGAAACTGAAACAAATTACAGAACATTTCCCATTAGACTTACTTCTTGGACTTCTTACTTTTAATTATCATGCATTTCAATAGCACTGAGAGTCTTCATTCATTCCTCATGACCCTGATGTATAACGGAAAATGTTTGTCCTTTTACTGTAGACCTTGTGCCTGTGAATTCTGCTAGTATATGCTCATGAACTTCAGTGTGGTGACAATGGTGAACGTCAGGAGAATTTGACCCAAAATGATTAGGGGACTGCATTTTGTTGCTCCAAAATAAATGGGTTATACATAAGCTAACAGAAACTCATATGGATGTGAAAAAGGAGCAAATAAGAATTAATACCTTACTCTCTTATTTCTAACACAAGTTGTTTTGTTTAAATTGATATTTAAAATCATTTTTCTAACTTACATACATGTTAATTGTGAAAACAGAAGGTATTGCGTATTTATCTGCAAACAGGATCTTTTTAGTGATCAGCTGGATTTAGCCTCAGATAAGCGCTTTAAAACGTATTAAAGTCTTAAAACCCATTCAAGTTTTTCCTTAAGTATGTGATTAGATTTTGACCTGATCTTCAGTGGATAAATCTAGATTTCTTGAGAAAAAGCCTAGTATACACTGTTTACCATTACAAACTTAATTCAGAATTCAAAATTTTCACATCAGCCACCAGATAAAAAACTACACAGTGACTACCTGTGACAGAGCTAGAAAAAGAAGAGAGATTCCCAATTTTAAAATACTTATAGGGCATCACATAACAATTTTCCCCCCCCTACCTAACACAAAAGGTAATGCTTAGGTTTGTTGGGGGTTTTTTTAAAAGACTTTTGAAATTAAGAACAAACATTGTTTATGGAAAGGAAGCTAGTACAAAAATTAAAAGGAGCTCATGTTATTTTCAGGTTAGGACATCCATATTGTTCTAAAACTCTGTATGTTTTGGAAGTATAAGATGTAGACATAAACCCATAAATAAACCAACAGCAATAGTAACAGTATCAACAAAATAAAAAAGCATTCTGGTGCCCTAGTCTTTTCTGAAGTTTGGAAAATCTTGATTCAGTCGTTATATTTTTGGAGATAAAAGCTGCAAAATTTGCAACGTGGTCACACATTCAAAAGGTATAAGGTGTCTTCAAAAAAAACACGGGCAGCCAGGCTTACTCAATTTGGTCCAAAGTACAGCAGAGAGGCTGGGGTCACGTACCAGTTAGGAACCTGCCAAGGACTCGCCGAGGAGACCAGCTCCAGCGCAGGGAAGTCTGCACTGGGGAAGGGGATCGAGGCGGAAAGGGCCGGCAAGGGGCTCTTTTTGGGGCTTTCGAAGACGGGAAAAACAGCGAGCTCATGCCCGTGATAGGGGGAACTAACACTTAAGGGTTAATAGCGGAACCATTGCTCAGCTTAAGCCATATATCTGTAACCTTGTAATAGCAGAACCATTGCTCAATTCAAGCCATATATCTGTAACCTTGGCCATTGTGTAGGATGTTTAAACATGAACTAGCAGAAGGAACTTAGTGAGAAAGCAGAACATTCATGACTGACCTTGCTAAAGAAACCGCAGTGAGTAAGTTTTGAGGAAAAGGTGCAAGTGCATAACGAGGAAGACATACGGCCTCATCCTTGAGACCCCGACCCATGACCACTGCGCGTGTGCGGCTGGGAGGAGTTAAAGGCGGAGACTATGGAAATGATTTCTTGGAACTCATTGTAATAAAGACCGCCTTTTCGGGAGAAGGTCATGAATATGTATAGGCGTTTCACAATGTGTGATGAATATGTAGCACTTTGCTGCATAAATACAAGGTGAATTGCTGCGGTAGGTGCGCACGATTGTGGCGGGGCGACCCCCTGTGCTGCCCAGCGCTGAATAAAGCATACCTACTTTACAGCCTTCTTGGTTGTAGAGTCTGTTTTCCGCATGTCACTGGGAGCGGCAGCTCAGGGGCGGGCTGCTGACGCATGCGGGGGCGGAGCCGACACCGCACGCGGCAGTTCTAAACAGGCGGTGCCAGAGTGCGCACCCAAGCACGCAGGCAGTGGTCGTCACCCAGGGCGTCACCGCGGCGGGCGGTCAGGGCGCAGCGCTTCGCACGGGAGGTCGCTCGAAGCCCCACGACAAAGCCCGGCACGAGCTGGGCGAGCGCAAGCGGAGGCACGCCAGCGTGCAGGGGCACGTGCTGAGGGCGTGCGGGGCAGTGGACAGCAGTGATTGGTCACCGCCCGGCTCAAGGGAAGAACGTGGCCACAAAACAACCAAAAGCCACTGCAAGGAGGAATATGGGAACCCGGACCGAGCTCCCGCACATGCGTGTGGCCGTGCAGGCCTCCGGCTGCAGCGAATTCTGTTCTGTTTAGTAGTCTCTGTCAAGGGCCTGGACGAGGGGATTGAGTGCTCCCTGAGTGATCTGGACAGGCTGGATCGATGGGCGGAGGCCAACGGTACGAGGTTCAGCAAGGCCGAGTACCAGGTCCTGCACTTGGGTCACAACAACCCCAACAAGCTACAGGCTTGGGGAAGAGTGGCTGGAAAAGTGCCCAGTGAAAAAAGGCCCGGGGGGTATTTAAAAGACATGTAGGTGTGGCACTTGAGGACGTGGTTCAGTGGTGGGCTTGGCAGCGTTAGGTTAATGGTTGGACTCAATGATCTTCAAGGTCTTTTCCAACCTAAATGATTCTGTGATTCTGTGAATGCCTCAACCCGGCACTGGCATCAGAGGGAGCCAGAGACACCGCCTGTGTGCAGCACAATCAAATAAAGGATCTGCTCAGGCAGGTGGTGGAACTGAGGGAGGAGGCAGAAAGGTTAAGAAGCATTAGAGGATGTGAAAGCGAAATAGATTGGTGGAGCCATACCCTGAGGCAAAGGCAGCAGGAAGAGGCCCTACCAGAAGTGGATGATGCCCTTCCCTCCTGTCACCAGGAAGAAGGGGGGGGACTTAAGGGACAAGGGGGAGTGGAGACACGTCCCTCCTTGGAGAGGCAAGTGAAACCCTTCCTGGCCCCTCTCAAATTCCCAATTGCCCTTGCGTAATAGGTATGGGGCTTTGGAAATCGAGGGCCAGGAGAATGAGGATGGAGAGGGTGATCCATCCGGTGAGTCGCCAAGGGCTAGTCACTCACCCCCATGCCTTAGGACTTCCTCAACTAAGAAAAAAAGAAAGGT
>RSEF01000001.1:204117751-204130387 GCA_003993805.1 Himantopus leucocephalus | reverse complement strand
CAACCCTATATTTAAAGCTTATATAGAAATCATGGCAACTTATCAGAGTGTGAACCTGTCACTCCGGCTACACTACAGCTCTGTCTGATTTACAGAGAAAGCATCATTATGCTGTACACATGCTGTGACCAGAGCAGAAATGCCAGTGGTGCATTGAAGCTGAATGTTTGATTTAGAAGTGACAAAAGAAGGATATCTGTTGTTCAGACACTAAGAAAAAAGAAAGAATTCCTATCCTCAAGTGTGGTGGATGAAGAGCGTCGTATTTGCTTTTACCTGCCACAGCAGGGGCTACCCGGGAGAATCAGAGGTCAGAACAGCAGACCTGAATGAGGTCTTTTTCTGAGGCCTCTTCTGCCTCCAGTCACAGTTCAACTCCACTCCTGGGCTTGTTATCACCCACTAGTCCTTCCTTGTATGCTGGAAGGACCAGCATCCCTACAGAAAAAAATGTGCCTTGAATCACTTTAGGGCTTTGTAGCCCTCTCAGATTCCCCTATGTTAATATTTGTATGTGAAGCTAACTCATGCGGCAAACGAGGCAACTGTTGATTAAATCAGAGTGATCTGAGAGAAAAAAATAATTAGATGCTAAGGAAACATTTTTAAAGGAAGTGTTTTAAACGGCTCAAAATCTTCAAACTGCTGCTGAGCATAGCTGGAAACCTAATACCGAGTTTCAGTTGTTTCTGTTCTCAGAAACAACACAGATTTGGCAGTCATGCTCTAACAATGAGTTAAGGGACTTACACCTTGCTTTATGAATGGAATTAAATTCAGCATTAAGGCCCATAGGCAGTCACTGGAAGAGACATTTGCATGACCACATACTTTTAAACTCCATATACTTTATAAAAACGCTAGGGGGGTTATAGGGAGACGGCAAACTCAAGAGGAAATCCTAACGGAGGAACTGCATGACAAACTTTATCTAAGCACATAGGTCATAAAGTGCAGGAGGAGATGTTAGTAACATTTGTGTCGCATTCAGAAGGTGTTAGGTTAGGGAATGCAGGAGAACTGAGTATTATTGAAGCAATCAGACTGAGTGTGTTCAAGTCCAGTAAAAAGATGCTTAAAATTAAGAGAGTGTTCTGAGAGCAGTAATGGCAAATGGCCACGACTATTATCCAGGTAAGTTTTTGAATGTGGTAGCAAAAAAAATAAACTCATGAAAACCTGGAACAAAATAAAGGAATTTAAACATAAAGTTCTGAAGGATCCATTCTTCGTTTCAGCAGTTGGTGTTCTAAAATTTTAGAAAAGTCATGTTCTTGGTTAATATAAAATGGTATGAAAGGTTAACCAGTTCAGATGCTACCCTAGTTTTAGTGATCTTGTTTGTATGTGCAAAGAACAGAGGAAACCTCAAGAAGACTACTATTGATAATGACTTTTTTTTTTTAACTTACCATGCCAACTTGTTGTTCTCACCACCATCTAACAGGTTCCACAGCAGTTTTTCCTGTCTCTCAGTGCAGATCTGCTCTGGATCCTTCTCTTTTCCTCCCTATTTATCCCTACAGGAAGTGTTAGTCATTCTCTTCATAACAAAAATGTTGGATTGAGATGGAGCTCTCTCTCTCTAATGTGCCTCTAAATTGTTTTTATTTAGTTATTGGATGTCTGAATTAGATGTCTTCACATTTGATTAGTAAATGCTTGCCACTTGAAAAAGCAGAGTAAGATGGAGAGGACAGAAAAGCTTCAACAGGAATGGTAAAATAGAAGCATCTCTAGTCTGTTTTCTGTTCTTCAACCCATGAAGCTGTTTCTCGGGGCATTTCATGTAATGTTTAGTCAGTGTTTAAGTTATTTACAGACATTCATACTGCTCATTTTAAGTAAGGGCTTCTATGCTCATGTAGTTATTTTGGAAGAACACTGCTGGATTACTTGCACATCTGGACATTCCTTGATGTGGAATAGGAGTTCCTGAGCTCTTTTATTTTAATGTATCTGGAAAGGAATAGCTTTAACATGTGTATAAAAGCAATGAAATATAATTATATCCTGTAGCATGTGTGCTAGTGCAATTGGTGCAATACGTATTTTCCCTTCTTTCTTTCTCTAGGCCAAATAGGATAATTAGAATAATAGAAAATAATTCTGGAAAGGATTTCAGGATTGATTTTTTTGCCTCAAGGTAGGATCAGTTAGACCTGTTTAACTTCTCACAGATGATTGTGTATAACCACTTATTTTTATGATTTTTTTGCAAGTTTCAAAGGTGAACCTTTTACCAGTCTATGAATGAAAAAAAGCTCAGTTGTTCTGGGACAAAGAAATGGTAACCAGATAGACCTGCTACCTGCAATAATTTGTATTCACTCTCTTGCTCTAGTTGAATCGGTGTTGGTAATTCACCCACGAGTGCAGAAGTTTGACAGCCAGTAGTTACGCTCTGTTCTCACTCAGAAGTCAGGAAGACTCAGGTTGCTGCCATCTGGGGTTACTGAGCTGCTGCTGACTGTTGCTGTATAATATTTGCAATTATTCTGGACTCTGTCAAAACCCCCAAGGAGGTCATGTGACTGAGAAACGCTCATATTTTAAGACTGAAAATCTCTTCAGGTACTCTAGCCCACTATTTCACAATTGTTAACATTAGGAAGTTTTTCTTGTTGTCTAAGCTGAGCTTTCTCACTTTAAAGTCCAGTTTAAATTCCTTATTTAATATTCTTTTCTCATGAATATTGTTATTTTTCTCGGTGCAAAAACTTTTTATATTCTTGCAATCTATTTTTGTGTTCTTCTCAGTCATCTTTAGGCTGAGAAGTTTGACTCAATCTTTTATTAGAACCCATTGTCTGAAAATATTTATGCATTTATAGTCTTCCTTTCAATGGGAGTTTTGCCATTGGTTTCTCTGGAAAAAGACTAGGGAACCCCACTGAAAAATTGATATATCTTGAATATTAATGAGCCCTTGAAATTGATTTTAACGTTAGAGGGTTGTTTAAAAAAAAGCCCTTTCTTCTTACATGTCCATATAGAGATTGTCACGTACCGGGTAGAGCCCTAAGTATCTGATATGTAATTAAAAATCAAGAGAAGTTAGTGGCCATAATCTTCAATTGCTGGAATAATCTTAGCCTGTCAGTTTCACTCACCTTAAAGGCTAAATCTTTGCTTTCAGAGTTGTAATCTGCTGTGATGACGTGATGAGGCAACCATACACACTATGCTGTACCTAATTGGTGCACTTGTCTCTTGTCCTTTGCAGATTGTCTCTTTCTAGATAATCTGACACGTAGTTATTGTTCAGTTTCACAAGCATCATTTCAACACATTTGCAGATAAGTATGGGTCCATGACTTTAGATAATGCTGCTGTGTTCTAATAACAGTAGCTACAGCAATATGTCAGTTGGCCTTGCACTTCTTGTTCTGGCATGGCTGGATTGCACACAAACTGTAGGAATGATTCTAGAAACTTATAAACAAGGTTCGATCTTTCATTAAGGTGGAAATTTTTTAACAATTTTCTACGTGAATTCTAACACAGGATAGTGTTTAACATCAAAAAATATGTTCAGTTCTGTTTTCTGTTTTGAAGTAAATTGGTACATAGTTCTCAAGCAGCTCATGCGGCTATAGAACCTATTTAACTGATGGACTGTTGGGTACAAATCATCTTTAAACTGATTAGGTCATAGTCATTTCAGAGAAAAAGAGCTTTAACATATGATCAGTACTCTCTGCAACCCAGGAATCTGAATGAAGATCAAAGCTCAGGAAACTAAAGGAATATGAAAAGCAAGATGAAATGCAATGTGCCATGTTAAATATTTGAGAACCCTTATGCCAAATGACTATTGATGAAATAATAAGATCAGAGCTCAAATTCATCAGACAAAATCAGTTTTGAGTAGTCATAGGAAAATATCTTGCTGTCACAAGGTTAAACAAGAGCTATGGTTAATACAGGAGTGCTCTAAAGGTTTAAACAGTGATGAGACAAGAAGTTGAACAAAGGTATACCAAAAAATATATGAAGACCTTTGTATTTGGTTGAGAAAACATACTGAAAACTAGCTGAGCAGCAGGAATGGGAAAATCATTAGATATTACAGGGAATGGCATAGGCCAGAGAACAGGCTGTCAGCACAAGACCGTGAGATAAATGATAGGTGAGAAATGGAAAAATCAATCAGAGGAAGGAGAAGAACAAGCTAAGGCAAAGTAAATGGGAATGTAGCAAAAACTGATGATGTGAGACATAGCATGGGATTGTGAACTGTGGAAGCTGATCATATACGATCAGTGTATGTTCCTTGGCACTACATAATCAATTTAAGTACACAGATTATCAGTTGTTTTTACTATTTACTGTACTTCATCAATCAAGTGTAAGAAGGTTGTTTTTTTGGTAGTTTTTGTTTGTTTGTTTTTGGTGATCTAGACCACACAGACTAAGCAATTAAATGTAAAAACTTTTTTTTGGATCAGAAGATAGTTCACTTATGTTAGAATATGTAATGTGTACTCTAGAATATGAAGTAGTATGGGTCCTGTCCCTCTAGATCCTCAAAGGTGTCACAACCCAAGGCTCAGAGGGCTAGATTACATGTGGTTTGAAGGGAGTTCTGTTCCTATTATAGTTTTTGCTGATTCCCTGGAAGGAAGTTAGATTTATTCATCTTACGTCTGGAAATCTTGCAAGAAATTGTCATCAGGTTTCCTATCCTCCACTAATAATATGTCTGATTTAAGTGAGGGTTTACATCTACCTCAGCATACTCTGTGTTTGAATTCCTTTAGAACTCTTCAGGGATATCTGTTTTTTGAGCATTTTCTACTACTACTTTTACTGATTTATTCTAAAACCTTGTTTGAGACAACTCCTCCTAATTGTCTCTGAAAAGCACTGTGTGGGCGAAGAAACCTAACTAAGCTCCTCCATAGCGAACACCAGTGCAAAGAGTTCATTCAGCTGTACCCCTACAGGTGTGCTCTGTTACACCCTCATCATCCATCAGCTCCACACAGTCCATGACCCAGAAGCCTCCTGCTTCTCATGCATTTGAGAAAGATGTTGTTATTAGTCAGTATCAGGTTGCTGCTTTTCTGTCATGTTCCGTACTTCTGACATGCCAAGACTAAATGCTGGGTTTTGGAATGGGTGTGACTTGCTCTTTCTGAGACTGTCTTTTTTTCAATAACTATGGTCACTACGTCAGTATCATTTTGATCCAATCAAGTATTGCTTCTTCTCTTCTGGAGGTTAGTTGTTCCAAGAAAATGTGGTTTAAATGGTGTAAAATTGTTGCTTATGCCCCGTTGTCACATTTACCCAGTTTGTATGGAGATAAAATTATTAGTCTTCTGCACTTGCACTCTTTCTCAGCCACTCGTCTGGATGGTTAAGAATGTAATAATAATATTTCTTTTCAATTTGGGCATGGAAAATTTAGTTTGTATAGATTCAGTGCCTCTTATTGACATTGTTAATATCTGTGTCCTATTTGACTCTCAGCTTTCTTTAACATGTAAATACTCCTTCCCACATGTCCCTACTATGTCATTCGTATATAATTATTTTACCTTCAGTATTATCGTGCACCACAGATTATACTTTTCACCAAATTTTTGAGATATCATTGTTATCACATACAGCCAAACATTTCAGTCCACCATCTTAGTTTCAGGTTCTTGTGAAGTATTTGAAAGGGTGATATTGAGTTGATCACCTATTTTTGTAGACCTACTGTATCAAGTTTTATTTGTTGACACTGTAATTCACTATTTCCTGTTAGAATTTTATCAACTTGTATGTTAAACTTTATTTGAAAATATAATCTCTAGTTTAATGACTTAATCCCTCAAATATCTGTTACACCATGTTGTTCTCCTTCACAACTGTTCGGTTTTTTTGAAGTCTTTAAAAACTCTTCTGTATTGCTTTTAGTTTCAAATGTGAACAGATGATTTCTCTTGTGTTGTACAGAGACATTTCTTCTTTATAGACTCCACCTATCCCAAGGTTTCCCAAGTCATAATAAATTAAACCCACTCTGTCCGTTACTGTTTTCTGAACTATGCCTTGACTCAAAAGGAGCTCTCCTCTTTGTCTGGCCCTAGTGAAGGTGCAAGAAGAGCTTCAGAAAAATGCTGTCACAGAGACCTAAGACTTGAGCTGCCTTGTTTTGCTCTGGTTTTGTCTTGAGCAACTCTTTCCCATCCTTTTCCTTCTCACTGCACTATGGCTCCTTCCCATGGCCCAGGGAGTTAGAATTTTATTGTCCTCTCTCCTGCCTGGAGTTCCTGTTGCATCCAAGTTTCCCGCATTGACTTACTCACTTTTAGCCTCTGCCTGTATACTCTTAGCATAGTATACGTAGTCAGAAAAGCTTGTAGTAGGGCGTTTTCCACCTATGAGTTTTATGTAGCAGGGATATTTTGCTGTCTGTCCAACTTGGGATGGGACCCAACAATGGAGATATCATCCCTTGACTTGATTGTATTTATTGCTTGTATAATAATTCCTTGATTACGTTTGTTCTTTTCTAGGTCGGTTGCCGACTAGGTGAATGTAGTTCACCAGGAAGATGGAAACATAGAAAGTGAATAGATAGAAAGATCAGAAAATCTTTGCGTGTGTGTGTGGAAAAGCACTAGAAGATTGTAACAACTGAGGTCTGACACCGAAAAGTCAGCTGAAGGTACAGAAAGTCAAGCCAGGCGGGCAAGCTCAGGTTCAGGGTGTATCTTAGCACAAATTAAATGTTTTTTTATGGCTGCTTTAGTGAAGCCTCCATTAAAGCCTTGGCAACAGCCCAAAGTAAGTCTGTGTTGAAGAGATTTAACGGCAATTGGTACAAATAATCCTTATGCCACAACTGAGTCAGTGCTTGAGGAAGGAGTGCATGTTTTTCACTTGTGCATACAAGAAAGAAGGTAAAAATCTCTCATCTTTTGCACACCCAGGAAAAACATTCAGGATGTCAGTGCCTTGTTACTTGTATTGAATTTTACTTGCAGTGCTGCCTCAGAAGGCCTCTGAACAGTAAAACCACTCATAATCAGTTTAGGATTGCTTTCCTGAAAACACGACTGCTAAACCTGCAAGTTTTGTTTGCCAGGAGGCAATCAATGCGTGGTCCGTTGAAATCTCTGACACATGGTTTGTGTTTTTTTCCAGCGTGCTTCAGACAAGCATTTTCTTGCATTGTGAGGTCTGTGCAATAGAGATAAGGCCAGCCCCACACCCCTGAACAAGCCTGAAAAGGCATTTTTTAAGCAGGAAAAAAGGGATGATTCTAAATTGTAATCTAGATTGCACCTCAGTCTGGAAGCTTGTACCTATCTCTAATTTACATGCACTGACCTCCCCCTGGTAGCTGAAAAGATTTATGTTTCTGCAGGACAAATAAGGTTCGATGGTTCATTTGCCTGGGTTTTCTTTTGAGAGCTCCTGATCGTAACAGGCTTTTGCTGTTTGCTCACAACAAAGCTTCACTTGCATGTGTGACCCTGTCGACCGCTGTCAGAACATCGCTGCCATTTGTCAATGCCTCTGATGCTTTGCTTCTGAATGTTTTGTTGTGAACTGGTTATTGAACTTCTTCTGCCGCTGCCAAGAGATCTGTGCTCATGAAATTGGTGACATAGACAGATGTCTGTCACCTGTGCACTGGGGAAACTTTGAGCCTAGCAGGCCGTGAGTGATCAGAGTGCTTAAATGAGCTGTGACAAACCGTGTAGTGCAATGGCTGTGGCTCTGTGCTCTGGCTGGCAGGGTTGAGAAGCTCTGCATATGTAAGGGATTTTTCCGCCTGCACAAGCAAAACCCTGAAAGCGACAAGCACTCTTTGTACTGCCTTGGGAATCAAGACACCTGAGTTTCATTTCTTTCTCTGCTCTTTCATTATTACTGCTAACATACCACAATGTCATTAATATGGTTAACATTTCATGTGTGCATATGGCACCACCTTGCCAAGACCCACAAGTAACCTTTTATAGCAACTGCTAATTGTTTTTCATTTTAGAAATCTGAAGAACTACTAGTGAAATTAATCACGGCATAGCCTGTTAAATTTGGTATAATTCACTATTAATTAGGTTTAATAAGCAAGAGGATGGATTGAGGCATTGTTAACAGGATGCAGAATCTTTAAGCCCCACCATCTGAAAGTCAGTGTTGTGTGCAGATTAGTGAGGCGGTTTCTGTGAATTGAATCTGGCAATATCATTGCAGCGATATGGCAATATCTGGAGTGGACACATTCTGCAGCTCACTCCACAAAGTCTTCATTATTCATATTCAGAGACTGGCATGAAAACCTTGTGTGGAAATCGGGACGGTGGGATGGTGCACCCAGCTCTGTAGTGGAACAACTGGAATGCTGAACCTCAGAGCTTGGAAGCACTTGCAGGGTCCATAGGTTAGGTTGTGATTGTAGACATGTCAGCTCCAAATTAGCTGAAGAGGACTAAGAATGGTTGCAAAGACATGTCATCTTCACTGCTGATCAGAGTTTGTAGAGCCCTGGGGAGATGGGAACTTCTCAGAAATTTTTGCGGTTCTTCTGTGTGTGAAAGGAGTTTCCCTTGGGTATCAGCTTAACAACTTCTGTAGACATTCCATCAGTTTGAGAAATAACCAAGAATAGTATATACAAAGATAGCAAAGGAGTGAAAAATAAGGTTCTTTTCAGTGAATATATTCTTCATACTATTTTGAATTCTACAGGTATTGCTATTTCAGCTGTCACCACAGTATCTAAATAACTTCCAGCAATATGTTAACATGTGTGAATAGTCTCAGTCAGGAGTAGTTTTTTCATTCTTTCATACTCTTTTCATCCTGAGAACTGAGTATATATTTCTGTAAGGAAAAATGGAAATGCAGTTTGTGTAAAAAGTGTACATAATTTTTTTTTGTTTGCTCTTATATCGTTATATATGCATATATGTATAGATATAAAATACTATATATCTCTTTATGCTATATATACTATGTATATAGTATGTTAATATATTTTATATATAAATATTTTTTATATCTTGCCTTTTTGGAGGTAATGATGAAGAAATCCAGCAGGCTTTGAGGAGGAGATGCCATTTAAGGTAGTGATCAAATGCAATGGAAAATTTAATATATGGAATAAAGACAGCTCAGGAGCAAATGTCTAATCATCTGCATGACCAGTATCCTGACTGAGGCTGCAGGCTGGATATTTGTTGAAGGAAAGCAGAAAAATTATGTTTTGCTTCTGACGTAAACATGTCGACTTTTGAAGAGTATGGAACAATTGCAGCTTTGCATTAACCTTGCACCTAAGCCAATGCGGAAGAGGTGCTCTCTAAGTATGGCAGTGCAACTTGTTAATTCTTTAGCACAGCTTCCAAGAGAGGAAAACACTAGCCAGTACCCATACTTTGACATTTCTTAAAACTAATTGTTCTTATCAAATGAATTTTTTGTTAAGGATAATCTAATATTTTCTTCCCAAAGAGGTGGAAGTATGTTATGGACATGGATACATAACTTCCTTCATGGATGTCTGTTTAGGATATGAATGGAAAAACAAAGAATGACTCATTCTATGGGATTTCAGTATCTGTACGCTTGTGTGTCTGTGCACAAAAGATGCAAAATTAGGAAAAAAAAAATCTGCAGGTGTTGGAAAATGTCCAAGCTGGACAGCGGAAAGTGTCAACTGCTTGTCTTGTGGTGGGGAGAATCTCTGAAATCCTGCAGTTCCGTAGAAGACCTACCAGTCTTCTGTGTCTGTGTGTAGTCTTCTGTATGCTGTATTTCATACAGCAAAACAGAAAGATTGCCCAAGGTAACAGGAATCCAAATCCATCTATCTCCAATTCTCCTGCTACAAATTCCAGGTGTAGAAGACTGCCAGACATGGATCAGAATGGCACAAACCAAAATCTGCTTTTATTTCTTCCTTCCTAAAATCTTCTTTCAAAGAAATCAGACTTTTATTTAAGACATGAAACAACATTTCCCTTCTTTACTAATGCCTTCCTCTGCCAGCAAAAACATACTGTAAGTATAGGTGTGTGGGTGAATTTGCAGAGCTAACACCTTTGAAAAGATGTTGGGTAGTTTCCCAATGTTTGTTCTCTTCTACACTTAAACTCTAAAGCTAAGAAAAGAATATCTATCTCACCTCTCTTTTGGCCTCTTTAGAAAGTATGAGAGGATGGATTTTTGTATGATCTGATCCCCAGTAGTCTGATAGGCTCAGCTACCAAGGTCAGAGTTTACTCACTGTCTCAAATAAGTCACCCACTGTCAGTCTTGCCTTGCTTGTTTTCTTAGTCCATCTAGACCTTTATGAACAAAGCTTGAAAATATGAAGCAAACATGCCAGGAAACAGAAGGATAAATCAGAAAATCTAATATTTATTTTTAATTAAAAATACTTTTAAGCAAAAAAATGCAACATTATTGAAGGGTCTGATCCATTGGCTTTGCATACTTCAAGAGTGTCAAACTGAATGTAGATGCAGATGCATGACTTGAAAACTGTATTTGAAAAAAATTTTAACTGTCATACAGAGGTGGCCAAGCTGGTTCTTCAGTTGCATGTGGCCTCCAGTGCCAGCTTTATATCATGCAGGCAGAAGAAGTCTGGGCTGGCATGGAGTTCTTGGAATAAAGTTGGGTTTGCGGCTGTGGAAGCAGGGAAGGCAACAGAGGTTGAAAAGACAGTGTTTCCAAGCTGGCTGAGAAAGTCACCCTTTGAGTCTGAGACACTTGCATGTGCCTTGCAGGGCGTTTTTTAAACATATGAAGGGTTTGACACATACTAGAAAGTGGAGGAAACATGGTCATCTCTTTGAGAGAATGCATGGAATCATGTCAGAAAATTTGTTTTCCCCATGTTGCTTAATTTCTCATTTTGATAATGCATATTCTCAGTGCTTTGATTTGCATTTCACTGATATTTCCATCCCTGTGCATAACCACTCCTCAGGGTAAGCTGGAAGCTGCTTCTGTCAATAGTCTGCAAGCTTTGTGCTTTATTTGGGAAGAGGCCAAAGGTAATGTTGTTTCTGCTGTGGTAAGAGCCAGTTTCCAGGGAGATGAGAAACTTCAGTCGCTGATGAATTATCAGCCCAGTCTTTGAGTTTTTGTTCAGATGTCTGCTCTACTTGTCCACCTCCTGGACAAGACCAGACAGGCAAAGTGGGCAAAATCCTTACTCCCTTCCCTAGAAATAAAGGCAAGAAAGTGCAGAAAAATCACGGCAGCTCTATCCTCTTACGCCTCTCCTGCCTTGTGTCACCCTGCAATAGGATGGCTGTTCTTATTACAATGCTAAGTCTTGAAAAGGAGGAGACCCCAGGTCCACCAGGAACACAGTAAGAAGCATGAGGCAGGAGCTGAAGGTATGAAACTGGGGAATAAAAGTGATGTGCAGGCTCTTTTTGCCCAGAAATTGCTTGGAAAAGGAATAAGGCGCTCTAAAGAAGGCTGGAAATAAGAAAATATCACTCCTGTCTTCAAGAAAGCTAATCTGGAGAACGACAAGCTGGTCAACATCACCTTGATCCCTGGGAATGTGAGGGAATGAATAATCCTGGAAACCATTTCCAGACACTTGAAAGGCAAGAAGGTGATTAGGAGAAGTTAGTGTGGATTTATGAAAGGGAAATTGTGCCTGACCCAACCTGATAGTCTTCTACTATGAGATGACTGGCTTGGTGGATGAGGGGAAAACAGGGATGTTGTTTATCTTGACTTTAGCAAGGCTTTTGACACTCTCTCTCCTCACATTCTTAAGACAAAATGCTGAAGTATGGCCTAGATAAATGGACAGTGAGGTGGATCGAATACCAGCTGAAACAATGGGTTGATAGACCAGATGGATGTGTTGCTATTCAGAAGAATTTCAACAGGCTGGAGAAATGGACTGACAGGAACCTCATGAAGTTCAACAAAGTAAAAAGCAAAGTCCTGCATCTGGGGATGGATAACCTGATGCTCAGCAGTAGCCAAAACACTGGTGTGTTATCAACACCTTTCTAGCTAACAATAAAAAGCACAGCACTATGAGGGCTGCTATGGGGAAAATTAACTCCATCTCAGCCACACCCGATACAGGGTTAGACATGATCACAGAATCACAGAATGGTAGGGGTTGGAAGGGATCTCTGGATCTCCAGAGATCATCTAGTCCAACCTCCTTGCTAAAGCACATTCACGTGGAGCAGGTTGCGCAGGATCACATACAGGCAGGTTTTTGGAGATGCCACAACCTCTCTGGGCAACCTGTTCCAGTGGTCTGTCACCCTTAAAGTAAAGAAGCTTTTTCATCTGTTCAGATGGAACTTCCTGTGTTCCAGTTTGTGCCTATTGCCCCTTGTCCTATCGCTGGGCACCACTGAAAAGAGTCTGACCCCATCTTCTTGACACCCACCCTTTAGATATTTATAAGCATTGATAAGATCCCTTCTCAGTATTCTCTTCTCCAGGCTAAAGAGACTCAGGTCTCTCAGCCTTTCCTTATAAGAGAGGTGCTGCAGTCCCTCGACCATCTTTGTAGCCCTCCTCTGGACTCTCTCCACTAGTTCCTTGTCTTTCTTGAATTGTGTAGATCAGAACTGGACACAGTACTCCCAATGTGGCCTCACCAGGGCAGAATAGAGGGGGAGGATGACCTCC
>RSEF01000001.1:204096812-204107653 GCA_003993805.1 Himantopus leucocephalus | reverse complement strand
GAAAGGAGGGTAGAATTTGGAGCTTGAATTATTTTTTTTTTAATACTTAGGAATTTACCTACTCAATTAGTAAATGAAATATCAAAGTATATAGACTGAAGATGAATTCTGAATGCATGTTTACCGTGAAAAGCATCATGGAGAATTTGACTTAGCATAATGTGTTACTAAATGGCTTCAATCAAATTTTTTCTTTCTACAGATGCTGAGATGTATATCTAGCATGTAATCCAAAGAAAAGTTCCACACTCAAGTCATACTTAAGTAATACAGACTTAAGCAAACAGCCATGCAAATCCAGCCTCATTTGCCCAGATACGAGTGATTCCATAGAGAGTAAAACCAGTGCAGCCTTGCTGTGTAAAGGGTTGCAGCTGGGAGGGGTGCACCAAGGAAAAGTATTTTGCCATGCTCAAGGGGTCCTGGCACTGCGTGGTGCAGCCATAGTTGGAAGACCAGGCCGGCTTATACTGTTTCCCCTTACCATTAGTAAAATTAGACATGAAAAATGTTTAAAGTTATTTGAGCAGCTTCAATTGTCTTGGGGAAGGAAAAAGAAAAAATAGGTTTATAATAGAAAGCTAATTATGACTTTAAGATACAGCCTCTCCATAATTAGCGAATGACACACTTTCTCAGGCTGCATTCTATTTCTAGGCTTGGCCTTTCAAAGATTGCCCTTTATTATGTTGCTGTGGGGACCCTTTTTAACTCATTGCAATTTTGTGCATGATTTCGCACATAGGACTGTACATGACTTGCATGCTGACAAGACTCTAGCTAAACCCATTATCTGAGTAAGTCAGTAATTGCTGTGCTTCTCCCGGGACATTGAAAAGCCCCTTGTTTCAAAAGAATTGATTTGTTACTCACTCTTGGTACTGATACACCCTAAGAAAATAGAAATATCTTCTAGGATTTTTGACAATGACACCTTGTCCAGAAAATGGATAGGTCCAAAGTTCTTAGAAGCGGCCTGAAAATTATTAATTCAATAAAGTTTGCTTAGCAGAAGAGCAAGTTATAGCACAGCATGAAGTGACATCTCTATGGTGGCAAATCATTCTGATAGTCCTCAAAAGAGCTTGGTCTTGCCGGTATGGATGAGACCAAATGGTGGTGTCAATTTGCTACCAGATCACATTACAATCCTAGAAAGATTTTGACACGGTCATCTCTATGTTGTCTCCCATGGTAAGAAAGAGAGCCAACTTGGCTGTCAGATACCAGACTCAGACTGACCCTGGCACACTAACTTCCTGACCTTACACTTCTTCAGTGCCTGATGTGGTCATACAGGTTACCTTATAGCCTCATGTGATACCGAGCTGCGGTGTCTGAGAATGTACTGTCACTGAATTCATTAGTATGGACATAACCATAAATCTCTCCTGGGGAAAAAACAGTTACAACCATTGCTTATGCCAATTTTCTACTGTGGGGTTTATTAGTTTTTAAAAGGAAACACCTTTTGCTGGAGGATTTTATATCTGTCTTTAATTGAATTTTGGTGGAGGAGGTTTAGTAGTCAATCTGTAAAAGCAATCTTCAGTTTTGTGGATGCCTGTGATTAGTAGTAGATATGAAGCCGCAGGCACGGGTGCTAGTGCATAGCTATGCAAATACCTAATTTTGCCTGCAAATCAGGTAGATACATTTACATTAATACTATTCCAGAAATTTCTGGTGTGAAAATCATTAGTGGTTATCTGACTATCTATCTGTTTGCTCCTCATCCATCCTTTTAATATTTGGATCAGTCTAAACTACACATATGACGCAAGTTTATTTCCTCAAGAATAACAACTAAATCAAAACTGTCAATACTCCATCCAGCAGCATGGAAAGCATGCAAGAACCATCAGAATTACTGAACACAGTCCAAAATTTAGAGGAGAAAATTTGTGAACAAAACACAGCGGTAGCAAATCCTCAATTTATGTTTTATACAGTTTAAAAGCATGATCTGATCACAGAACTGTTATTGGTTATGCTGACTTCTACTGGAATAAACAAGACCACAACAACAGGAGGTATATATTATCCTTAAGCAGCAGAGCTATAATGAGCAGCATAGCACAAGAGCGAGCTGACCTGACCAGAGCTGCAGTGGGATGTGCTGCACCATCTGCTGCATTCATGGGGAACTTTGGCTGTACCTAGCATTTGTCTTCGAGGTTCAAGGATACACCATGGCACCATCGCCTCATGCTAATCACAGCTCCTTGCAGTATCACAGGTACAAACAGTCCACGTGTAAAGAGGATGGGGGAAAAGCACTTTTTCGGTTTAGGACATTTCACTCTCCCCGAAATGCTTCCTGAGTAAAGTGTAAACTGAATGAAAATCTACACCTCATCTCATTAATATGACATCAGTTTGGTTTTACCAATAATGGTTTTACCAGCAAATGCAGGGAGATGTGCCTTGTGGCACATACTGAAAACTTGCTTTCTACTATACTAAACCCATGAGCATGAGAGAAACATCCCTTTAAAAGGGAAAAAGCAAGGACATCTGGCAAAACTGAAGGCTGACAAATGAGTGCCAACAGAGGCAGAACAAACTAGAAACCAAGTATGGCTGAGGTCTAATCTTTGATCTTAAGTAGCATGGGGTCATCTCAGGGCTGACGTGTAATCTCCTGTATACCATTATAAATACATAATGGCTCCACTGTTTCACTAAATTCTGCCTTCTCCTGGATTTATGAGGCAGGAGCATATGACAAGTTTAATTCTCACAATTAAAACCCCACTCCATGAACTAGCAGCAGTAGGTCTGAATGAGACCGGACCACACTCACTACTCATATAACAGGGACGGCTGAACAGAATGGAAGGGTGATGCTTTGTGCTGCTACACCGCCAACTTTTAACACTATATTAATGTGACCTCGCACTATTGCACGTTGCAATACAGTACTCTATGTGCACATGCACAACATGATACAGAAACTTATATAGAAATTAATTTGTATATAACTGCTCAGCTAATTTAGACTCTAGTGTTTCAGTCACACAGTGTTAGAGACAGCCTGAAATACATCTATCTGTATATAGCTTCCATTCCAGAGAAGGCAGATAAACCTTGAAAAAAAGACCATCCGGGTATCAAAAATTTGAGAAGATAGACACCTCTTCAATACAAATTCTTCCTGTCAGTGCACAAGTATACTAGCTGGGTTCAAAATGCATTTCTGTCAAAGGTTAGATTAAATTCAAGGCTACCACACAACTGCAGGTACCACACAGATGTACAGAGTCGCTTCTTGGAGATAGCTGTCCTGCAGAAATTTGAGATGGACCTGATACAGTGTAACAATATGCCAGTAAGATAGAAATGCTGGAAGCAAAGTAGATATGTCCTTAATATGTTTATTGTCTAGACAGTTTTGGTGCATCAAACTCAACTGAAATGAGTAGTCCAAGCCATTAGCAGATATAAATCAGTGCCATCAGCAAAGTACATGGCTCTGCATTTATACTGTTACGCACTACATGAGCTCTCATACTTTATCACATACAATTTTAAAATTAAAAGTAAACTAAAAGCTTTCAAAAATGCAAAGACTTCAATACTATTTATACTATTGATAGTATTAATGCTATTAATACTATAGTATTAATGCTGTTAATATCATGAATAAAAATGCTGCACTCTTGTTGATTTTTATATAGAGGACAGATTGATAGTAGCTGTACAAAAGTGATTCTTTTTCTAGTGTGATGGCTTTGATGCATTTTGCATAGTAGGAATGTTTTTGATGAAACATGACAAATATATGTACAAGGATAAAAATATTTAACAGATGAAAAATAAGGCAAATTTTGTAGTCATTGCTTTTTTTGGACCAAATGTTTTGTCCAAGGCCACACCAGCAATAGAAAGAGCAGCAATTAACCCTCTTAGATCCCACAGAGTAGTATAATCACTGAGCAGCAACTCCATGATTGCCATAGGTTCCTAGAATAGCAGGAAGTCTGATAAACAAAGAAAATTCCCAGCTAAACCTGAGTCGATGACTATATGCCACGAGGGGAGTGAGGGGGGCAAAAACCACAGAAGACTCTGCCAAGCTGATCACAAATCCGGGAATGTATTTAACCTTGACTGCATGAACCAGATACCCAACCAGGTATTTGAGAGACTGTAATGATATCCCATGTACCAGTGTATCTTCGTTTCCAGCCTGTCTGTAGTAAATCATCACCAGTGACTCAAATTAAAGCTAAAAGAAAACCCCAAAATGCACAGTCAGAAATTGTATCATACACCAAAGGGTTGAGGGGAAGGATCCATTCTTCCTGGTCCCTGCAGGGACCAGCAGGAGCCCAGAAGCACGGGTTCGGTCACAGTGATCCAATCTCCTCCAAAACTGACATATCATACATCAAAGATATGCCTGTATATATTAACCAATGTCTCTGAATGTATTATTTTTTACTTTCTGCTCAAAGGAAAAATCCTGAGGCAGGATGGTGAAGTACCGTTCACTTCATTTTGGTGCCAAAAATTGATAAACCACAGAGAGCAAAGGTAACGATATTTTCCAAGATGGTCCTTACAAGCAGCAAGCCTTGTTCGAAGTGCCGGCTGTCAGCGGGCAGTTTAAACAACATTACATCCCTGATCCACAACTCCATGAAAGCAGTGGTTCAGATTGTTTCTGAAAGTTGTTGGACNACAGCAAGCCTTGTTCGAAGTGCCGGCTGTCAGCTGGCAGTTTAAACAACATTACATCCCTGATCCACAAGTCCATGAAAGCAGTGGTTCAGATTGTTTCTGAAAGTTGTTGGACCCCAGCTCCCTTCCTCTTCAAAGGACAGTATCGCTAATGCATTGGGTCAGGCAGGTACAGCAAGCCAGTCTGATTATAGCACAGCAAGTTCTGTATTCGTGGCTACCCAAGTCCAGAGTATGCCAAGACCTATCCACAGAAAGAGGAAGTGCTCCCCAAGATAAAAATCTCCAGCAAAGATTTAAGTGATGGAGAGTTTTCTCGTGGAACAAAACCAAAGCAATTTAGCTTCAGCGCTCACATTTCTGAAGAAGCACAGAAAAGCCTGATTTACGAAGGTGTTCTAGGAATTAATTGCAACTGGTTTACGTTTAGGCAGTTTTAACACCTACTCAAACCACAAGACTTAGAAGAGAAAAAAAGCTGCACCAGCAAGGCTGTGGGTGAGAGGACAGCCACGTTGCTCATCAAAACACACAGCGGAGTCCACAGCAAGTTCAAAGCAACGTTAAGGTCTATTATCTGCAGCAAGGTCACACAGCTCCCTCACAGCTGAGGAAACCCCTTCTTCTCCTGCTCTTTGCCTCACAGCATGGTGGTCATCTGACAGTCACTGAAATTTATTAATTGTTAAAACTTCCTTATTACTGAAAGACAGACGATGATGTACAGCAGCAGAAAGTGAAGTGAGCCCGTAACTGTAAGTAGTAAATTCAGTATGGATACATCTATAGCACATACAGAAAAACAGTTGGGAGTTACCTGAGCAAATGGAGAAGCTGTGAGCTCCAAAACATGAAGCTTTGGATCAGTAACGATGCAGCACCACAGTACGCAGAGCTGACAGCCCTATGGTTCTCAACGTGAAGGCAGTATCTCCTCACAGCTCAACACTGCATGAATACATCAGCTAAGTTCACCACTACCCCAAGCCGTGGAGTAGAGGAAATTTGTCTCAGTGGCCAAAAAAAAAAAAAAAGGACAATACTTATTCTCAAGAATAAGACTAAATTTACTGAAATCAAAAAGAAAAAGGTCCCACGCCCACTTCATCTGTTTCTTTCTCAAAGGAACAAAGGAAATGCAATTTTCAACAAGTAAATGTGCTTAACACAAGATTTGCAATACTTTAGTTACGGAAAGGTGACTCAGGAAGTATGACTACATGCAACAGTATGAAAGCTCTAAAACTGATTTGTAATAATATGACTAATTTACGGTTTGATCCTGTGGTATTCAAATGATCTTACAGTAACCATCTGAGACTGTGTGGTTGAATTGTACATAAAGAATCCTTTTATCAGAATTTGATGAAGTAAACTTAGACACCCAATGAAAATGGCTCAAAGTGATTTCCTAATGATCCATAGCAGCTGGAGAAAAAGGCTTTAAAAAAACTGAGGGAAAGAGCCATGTGGTTAAAACCTTACCAGAATTGCTGTTATCCAGAAACCTGGAGATTTTAAGATCTCTCCTCAGAAAGTGAAAGCAGTGGGTGCCACACAAAAGGACAAGCAGGAGAACCACTTGGGCTCAGAGTTAGTTCTGAACTATTTGATGTGTTTTCCAATGCAAGAGGAAACAGTGGCTGTCTATGAACCATAATACAGAAACTTAAAGAGCTCTGCAGTCACAAACACATGAACAATGGGGCTATTAAGCAGAGAAAAAAATAGCAGGAATATGGTTTATGACTTGGCTGCACAATATGATGCCATTTAGAGATGTCCAGCTTAATTGAAAAACTCTGCTTGCTCTAAAGCAGGGTACATTAAGTCCAACCTGAACACTGGGTTAAATGCAGCTACGGAATTTCTGGTATCTGAGCTAGTCTGGACCATCCACCGTAGCAATACATTGCTCTGTGCAGACTTGCCAATACAAGAGTTCATGAATTATCTAACAGTGGGATGTCATTCTCACGAGTCCCTGATCAGAAAACCGATTAAGGACAGGATAAGAGCTGAGCCCTTGTACATAAAATACTAAAATTTCAGAATAATTATGCCAGCAGCAGTTTTTGTTAAAGGCGGTCTCTGTAAATGACAGAGGGCCGGAAGGAAAAGTAGTTGGTCAAGTGTTCTGAAAATACAGTTCCCCAGGGGGGAGTGAGTACTTTTACAGACTTCTTTCTCTTTACTTTTGTTTTAATTAGATTTTGTTTGGATTGCTAAAATGGTTCTTTTAGCTACAAAAATATCTCCCTGGAGCACTTTTCTTCAAGAGTAACCTGGAAAACTCACAACTTGATTACTGTTTTGCAATGTTGCTCGTGGCTGAAATACAAGGAAAGCCAAATACCCTTCATGGTTATGTGAAGGCACTTTACAGAGCTGTACACAGAAGACACCATTATAACAGGCACATGAAGTCTAAGAGTGCACCTGAAGTGCACTTTGCAGAAATGCACTTAAGATGAAACAGTAAATTAACTTAGTTTAAAGATGAACTCTAGGAAGAATATTTATTTACTTTAAAGTCAGTTATGCTCTGAATTCTGAATACCTAATCTTTGTATCTGAATTCTTTATCTGACTCTTACCTTGTAAACTACTAACGGGCAGATCAGGCTTAAGTGTACTGAATCAGAATACAACTTGTGTTGTTATTTGTTTTAGATGATCACAAATAATTAAGTCTTTGTCTATGGTGAAATGGCTAAAGCAGAAAAAATATACTTAAGAAGATTTCTTACCTATTAAGTAAATCAGACTCCAAATAATTATCATAAGTAATACACATATATGGAAAGTTATCCTTTCACATAATGTTTTTCAAATAATTTTTATTTTACCTTCAAGTGAGGGGTTTAGCTATATTCAAGTCTTCTTACCGATCTCACTTCAATATTTAAATTAAGAGCAGATGGATTCAGATCTTTTAAAAAATTGTCTTCAATCAGTAAAATGAATTCATGTTTGGTTTAGGCATTACCATTCCCTGAACACTGTGTAGCCTCGGCTACCAGTATGATAGCTGGCCTCGCTACCTTCTCTGGCCTAGCATCTTCCTCTTTGATCACCTTGCAGCACAGATGGCCAGGAGGGAAGGATGTTGGCCTGCTGTTCGGAGCAGTTGTGTTCTTAGTTGGACTTTCTGTCTTCTAAAGACAGTTCAGGGCCTTTTTCATTGCTATTCTTATGACTGCAATGAAGATTGGAAAGAATTGCTTATCAAAGTAATTTGAAAGTCCTGAGAAGCAAAGCTCTTTCAAGTGCCGAATTCATGTTTTTTTTCTCTCATTAAACGAGAATTTATTAGTATATGAAGTCCCCATTTTTGTTTACAGATATTTGGATTCAGACAAGATTGATAGCCACAAAACACTAACCTGTATCAGATATACATAAAATGTGGTTTATTTCTTTATTGTATTAATGAGTTTTGCAGTATCCCCATCTTTAAGGCTTGAGGTAGACTGAAATTCTCAAACCTACAACTCAGAAATCTTCATCTGACTGACAAAAGTCTGACAAGGAAATTTCAAGTCTACAGTTACAGAATATTCCCAATACTTTCATGGAGGAGAAGATATCAGCATCTCTCAAAGGAGCATTCAAGACGTCACGCCTTCTCCTAATAGTTATTCGGTCTTCAATTACTGTTGCAAAGAACCTTTTTTCATGTTGAATTACTGGAAAGCTTATGATGAGATAATCTTGATAACATCATGAGCTTGCCAAGTTATTCTCTCCTTCAGGAGGTATGAGATATGCAGACAGCCCTGATGTGAGGCATCTCCAGGTGAGACAAGTGTGTATTGCTGACATAACTGCATCACGTCAGGGACCTTCACAGCGGTTTTGGACTGCAGATTGTGTGCAGTGTATCGCTTCACCGAATGATGCATCTCCTACTCTGCAACAGCTTCCAAATGATTTCTGGGCACAGTTTCAAATGTGGCATTTTTACTTAGAAAGCCTCATGCACAACCTATAGCAGAGATAGTGTAACAGAGGCAAGTACCCTTCCCATTTATTTTTTGAGTTCAGTATGGGGACCAAGATGACATGGCTAGTAGAGAAAAATGTGCAGAAACTGAAATTCCATGACTGAGGTAGGAGTTAAAATTAACTCAAATGAGAGTATCTCTGTCCAGGAACTCTGGAAGACAAAATTGCAGTTTTAGTAGGAAATATTTTTAATAAATCAGAGGTTAGTACTATATGACTGGGAAAAAGTGATCCGGGCAACTACAGATCCTTTGTGCAACATCAATAGCGTGCAAGGCTTGAGAAAGGAAAGACTAATTAAAGACATGAAAGCAAATGCAAAATGAGTTAAAAGACAACAAAATATGCAACGTCAACCTTCTTCCATTGAAAAATTATTTTCCAGACAAAGGAAATGGCATATATCTCATCTCCTGAAGTTTAGAAACACTGAGCAAACCACATTGAAAACTATCAGTTAAGGAGGAAAAGATGGAAATTATTACAATAATGGTAGATCCAGAACCAGCTGTATGGCAGATAATAATAATAAGCTAATGAGAGTTCCCTGAAGACATGACTTGAAACCACAGGGACAGACAAGGAAATCAACAGCCTGTCTTCCAAACAGAGACTAAGAGCAACTGGCCTTTTTAGCCAAGGAGAATGAAAGAAAAGATAGCACAGAAAAGGTGAGACTATCCTTTGTAAATCTATTAGATAAATCAGCACAGGAAAAGAAGTCGTCCTACTTAACCTATTAGATCCTGCAGGCACAAAAATATATAGGTTTAAATTATCCCAGGATAAATTGAGCCTAGAGTGGGGGAAAATGAATCATAAAAGTGGTGAGGTTCTCAGGCAGCCCTCCAAAAGGAGACGCAAGCAGAGAAAAGTGTCAGCTTTGGAGACGGATCAGCTTTCTTCCAAAAAAGGCTCTTTGAGCCTATGACATCAGAGCACTGCTCTCTTCCAGGAGATCCCTTCTAACCCCACGAATCTCCTCGATGCACAGCCAAGCCCTGGGAATCACTTGGGACATCTAAGCTGACAGTGTCTAAATTTGTGTATCTGGAAAATGGCAGCTGGGGAGGGTTGGAGAGAAGCTCTCAACTCTGAATTTCACATCTCCCCTCTAACTTGAGAGCAACTGCATTCACTGGCCTGTGGGGCACGTTGCCAGGTCACTGTATTCACTCCTAATTCCTCCAACGGTACTGGACAGAATGAAATGGTCTTGTATTTATGGTTTGGGAATACTTCTGTGTAGTCAACATTGTGTCAACAAAGCTTTATTTTAAAGAAAGCTCAGTCATGCATCTCAGATTTGCCAAATGCATGGGTCTAAACCAAAAATAAATGGGTACGTTAAGTCAAAAATTGTTTTAGTGTAGTCTCCTAAAACAGAAGCTCGCTCTGTTGTTCAGTCAGCCGCCAGGGAATTTCAATGTTGATGTTGATGATTTTGTTCTGTTTGCTTGCACCCGGGCATACCACAAGCCCGCCCAATTTAAGGCAGAAAAGTGAAACACATCCATTTTGCCTTGCACCCAGACATACCACAGGACTGCCTGATTTAGGGCAGGAAGCAAAATATTTTGTAATAGCTGTTTATTTGGTATAGTTGCATAATAGTATCAAATCTAGAATAAAGGTACTCAATCTGCAACTATTAGAAGGAATCACATAGTCAGCAACTAACCTTCAAATATGTAAACTACCTGAATGAACAGACCAGACTTGTAAGGAGAGGAGGTATTACTTTGGACCAGACTGGTCCTCACCTATAGAAAAGTGCATGTAAACTCCAGCAACACCCAGTGGCACCTGGGGAAAAGAGAAGCAATCCTCTTTAATTCCAGCTTCCCTCTTTGAACAGCTCTCCAGTCTGGCCATCTCAGCCTCAGAGACTAAGTAATCCAAGACTGTGGCCATCAGGGCCAACCACGCAGCATCAGATTGACAATATCTTATACCTTGGGCTTGACTGGCATCTGTGATTATTACTTGGTATTTAGTTCCTTACAGTACTTGAGTAAAAAATGGCTTGCTTGAAGTGTGGAGACTTGTCTGGTGCCTCAGCCCAGCTAGAAATAAACCTGACTTCTCTTGTCAAGGACAAAAAAAAAAAAGTTTCTATAAACATATTGGTAATAAAAAGAGGACTA
>RSEF01000001.1:204064670-204078343 GCA_003993805.1 Himantopus leucocephalus | reverse complement strand
CTTGATGATCTTAAATGTCCCTTCCAACCTCAACAATTCTATGTCCAACCTCAACAATTCTATGATTCTGTGATTAATGACAATAATTACAATACTGATAATATTTTCTGGAATGCATTTGAAACCATGTGTCTTTTATCCTTTTGCAGGGCTTCTGATTCTGTTGGAGAAATGATTCCTACCTTCCTTGGTTCTCTTTCACACTCTACCTGTGGAGACATTTCAGATGCTTGGCCTCTTATGCAAAACTCAGCTGCTTGTGACAGCATTTCTTTCTGTGAATCGTATTCAGAACTGGCTGGAGGATCTGCAAAATCCTGCAGTCCCGAGACTGAAAATGCAGCCAGTGTTGAGTCGGATAATAACCAGGATCTAAGTGAAGTACTTATTTCGGCTAAGTTTCTTGATGGAAACATTGCAAAGTCCTTTGAAATCTCCAAACATAGAACATGCATAGAAATTTCATCACTTCAGAACTCAGTGGCTGCTGAAACCCAGCCAAAGACAAAGCGTAATGGAACAGCAAATGACTCTACAGACTGATAAAGAGGTAAAAAACATAACTACAAAGGAGTGAGAATGAGTACTCAAGGAACATAGAGCTAGATAAAAATAGAATTGTAAAACGTTGTAGGGTTATGTTTCTCCATAGGTTACACCTCGCTATTGCTGAAACAAACTAAAACTCTACAAGAGATCCAGCAGTTTCTCATTTTTAAATCATTGGCTGAATTTGAAAGGTGTAATTACTCAAAGTGTAACGTTGAGATAATGTGAACCAGAATACAGGGTTAAGTCTGTACACCAGTCAGCTTTTATCAGCATTTTTTCCATTAAATTTCAGGGGAAAAAATCAGTTTAATAACCATATGACCAAATCATTATGTGATGCTTGTCCTTGTTTGTGAGGGAAAAATTGAGGACTTGTCTTCGCTTATTGTAAACAAAGCATAAAAGACATGCAAGTGTTCATCAAAAAAATATTTACAAAACCTCTGTGAAGTTACTAGCAGTAGCAGAAACAGAAGAGAGAATCTCAAATGCTTTTTAATGCCATTCATATTCCCATCTCATAAATTTGTCCATAAAATATAGTTTAATCTTTAAAAGCTCAATGTTCTAATTTGCACAGAAAATGCAGGTCTGAGGTCAAAATGAGAAGAGGTGATAAACAGTCACCTCTACCACATAACGATGTAACCCTCACAAAAAGTCAGTCTGCTACTGCTTCATCATTATGTCTTTTTGAATATTAGCTGTGCTCTNCTTCATCATTATGTCTTTTTGAATATTAGCTGTGCTCTGTATTTTTAAAATGGCATTTTCTACTACTGGAAGTAACTTGGAAGAACAAGTAGCTTGCTGTGAAAGGATACCAAAGTACAGCATGTGTACTGGTGTTGTTACTCAACGGTTATGCAGGCTCTGGCTGGAAAGCTGAAATAGTCTCCTGTGCATGTACACAGAGGCAGGAACAGAAACAGTTGCCACTAATATTAATAATCCACTGAACTTAATTAAGAAAATTATGCCATCTGTAATTATGAAAATTTTGGATGATCTGCAGAAATAAAACTGCCTTCCTTTGATCCTCTTCCATTTGGTTTGCTTGCCACTTTCATATTGTTCTTAAATAAGAAGTAGAAAGTAATTAGTATTTAACAAAAAAAATGCATATTCTGAAAACATGTAAGTGCAATAGTTAATTCTTTGTAAATCAAGCCATAATTCTTTAGGTGACATTTTCAAGAGAAGGAAAGGGAGGTAAACAGACTGCTAAGTCAATCATTTTTTTGCCATTGACTTCAATGGAACTCGCATATCACCCTGAAAACCTATTGCTGTCACTAAAAACATCAGCCTTATCTAGGTCACACATATTTTTCTCAATATTATTTACAATATATAGTTTTGTCTGTAGCACTGGAAGGTGAATGGTCATTAATGTCTGGCACTAACTGCCCATGTGTCAGATAACATCTGGCATAGTTTCATTTTGGTATGTGCCAAATACCGTTAGGTGATAGTCATATTCTCTAGGTATATCTGGAAAGGGACAATGACATGGCTAGGACTGCAAATCTTGATGCAGCTATTTCCTAGTTTTCCAGCAGTTGTCAGTGGAACTTGGATGCTCTCTCAATGTTTTAAGGGAATATATTTCCATATTAACAAGTTTTTATAAAATCAGAAATTCATTTGTGGGTTTTTCTGCCCACTAAACGGAGTATCAACTTAAGAGACATGATTAATATTATTTAAAGTTTTCTAGCTGAAAGGAATCACGGAATTTCAAAATATCACTATAAAAAATAACTTACATTTCACCATATTTGTTACAATGTATAAATTGTAAATTTTATTACTGATTCATACTTGTGTGCATAAATCTTTTCTGACATTTCAAAATCCTATATTTGGTGGGTTTGTATTATTATGTATTACTGTTGTGATTTCTGTGTGTATAATTCTGAATAAGCAACATTGTCTGGGTGGGTTACTTTTTTTTTTCACTTTTTTTTTCTTATTTCNCAATGTATAAATTGTAAATTTTATTACTGATTCATACTTGTGTGTATAAATCTTTTCTGACATTTCAAAATCCAATATTTGGTGGGTTTGTATTATTGTGTATTACTGTTGCGATTTCTGTGTGTATTATTCTGAATAAGCAACATTGTCTGGGTGGGTTACCTTTTTTTTCACTTTTTTTTTCTTATTTANTTCACTTTTTTTTTCTTATTTCACAGACTTTACTGATTTGTTTTGTACAATTTCTCCATATTCATAGTCTACACTGCATCATTATGTATGCATCTTTGATGAAGAAATTTAAGTAGTATTTGAGGGACAGGATCAGGACTAGCCTTACCTGAGATATCTTTTCAGGCTTAACTCTCACCAACTGTACATCTCCAAGAAAATTATTTCATCTCAGTCTACCTCATTTTCTTCAATTTGCCTTTCATCTTTCTCATCTTTTTGAAATATTTGGAGGGAAGGATGGTCTTTTAGTACACGTGGATGCATTACTACTATATGGGCCATACTTTTATTATATTGAAAAATAAATACTAGCATAATAAAATCAGAAGATCACATATTTTTATTTCTGTACACATAAATGTAAGTTTTTTAATGGGTATTTTAGCACAGGTTCAGTCTTCAAGTTTAGGTGAATTTTTACAGCAAGCAGTAAATATAGCTGTATTTTTTTAGTGTTTAGTCAAGTATAGAAGTACATACAGGTTTTTTTATGAGTTTATGTAACTACTGTTCTATCACTTTCTTTTAGGAAGCCAAGCTGTTTCTCTCAGCACTTAAAGCTGAATGCTTCCTTAATGCTCCTCTGCTGATTCTCATCAAACATAGTCTGGTCTTCAATATTGCATGGGTTCGAAATCAGCTGGAAAAAAATGGCATCATTTCACACCTTCTGAACAGTTGCATCTGAGCCGTAACAGCTGTAAAATGAAACTTCAAGGAGCATCCTGGGAGAACCGTGAAAGTGGATTTATGACCTTTTGCATCTCTTTTTAAAAAAGAACCTTCTATGCCCTCATTCTCAAAAAGTCTAATGGAGTGAGTTTAGAAGTATGTGTAAATACAGCAAGAAATATAAATACTTCAGTGTATTTAGGTGGGTATCTTAAATATGGCTACAGATGTCAGAAGGCGTGGGACAAGACTTTGCCAGTTATTCTGCTTGCAGATTTATGCATGCATTAGGATTTTTTTGGCTGGTTCTAGTTTTAAGTCCGTTTCGTGCTGTTGAAGGACTTACTTAAGAAAGAAACATTTCTATTTATGCAAGGATCTTCTATTGATAAACTGAAGCTTTTATTATATATTACATTATAGTCAATAAGCTAGTTTGGGGAGTTAAAGAATATGCATGTTACAATATATATGGTTGAAGTCCTCTCCATCCAATTTTTACATTTGTGGGAGGGGAACCTGTTTTGTTAAATATAGCAGGAGATTAGCTTTAAATTAGATTTAGTTTAATGAAAGTCAGCCATATAGATAGGGATGTTGTGTTTAATTGGTAGTCTCAGTATTAGAATACAGCACTTGTTGTTTTAGCATGTAATTTTTGGATGTTGAAATAAATGTAATCAACTGTCACATCAAAATGTCAAACTATAGCAGGTGTGCCATGAAAGTATTCATACAATGAGACTATTACTAATATTTTTTAGTAACTCATTATTTTTAAGGGTCAAGCTTCATGGTGACCTAATTTGTTCGTTTAGCAGGCCTTTTCATTCATGTCACTCTGTCCTTCTCACCATAGTATTATGTAATTTCAATTTTTCCACAGAAAATACAAAAATTAACTCATAACGTTTTTTAAAAAAATACCTCTGAAATGAATCCTCAAAGTTGCGTGCGCGCCTAGTAAATTATCAACTCCCTGCCTTCATTGCTCTTCTTTAAGATTTTTTTAACTGCAGTTTGTTGCACCACATCCCATAATACTATTTGTTCTGCAGCCATTTTTATCCCTAAAAGTTTTCACTTCTCTGAGTAATCCCAATAACCTCTACTGATTCATTACATTCAACGGGCTCAAACTTGTTGATGATGTGATGAACTCTAGCAATTAAAGTACCCAATGTGCCTTGACAAAAGCAAAGCAATCAGCAAAACAAATGCAAATTTGCAATAAATATTACTCATGTTTCCACACATGGTTTGTGTGGCAATGGAAATGTTGAGACGGTATTCCTGTTCCATAATTGAAAAAGACTTTTGCTTTGAAGCACCCAGTAGAAGGTTGAACCTGCACAAGAGTAGCTAAAGCCAGTATAGGCAGCCGAGGCAGTAAGATGCTTCAGCTAAAACCAGTGAGATTATTCATGTGTGCAAAAATCATGAATAGCAATTATCAAATTCAAAGCAAAGTAACTGAAGAAATTACGTAAGCGATTGTTTTCTTTAAGTAGTAAATCCCACCATTTGCTCATTGACAGTGTAATAGGCAGTTATACAGGGAGTACAATTACTCAGCTAAATACTTTAAAGTATATATTCAAAAAAGAGTAGTTTTGAATAATTTCGTTGGATACTTTCATACATTTAAGAAGTGACAAAACACTATTTTTCACTACCTGTGCATGAAGAGATGTGTGCTTCTTTGTATATACTTTGTAAATAGAAAAAATCCAATGTGCATTTCAATATATGGCAAGATATTTTTAGAACATATGGAGATTTAACTTTTCACTGATAGCAGTTCTTTAAAAAGCTGTGTTCAAATGTTTTGCCAGCATCTGCCACAGAAAGTATGTTTTCCCATTGGAATTTACACTTTGTATAATTGTTTTTGTCCGGCAACTCTAGAGAAAAATACTCATTTCTTTAAATGAGTGACAGATAGCTTGAGAGAAAATTGGGAGGAAAAAATGAAGAGAGTGCTTTTTAAATATATGTGTATATTGTGTATATACTTTTTTCCTTAATTTAACCAAATTGGTCTTTTTTATATTGCCTGTGGCAAGCAATGTTGTACATGCCAATAGAAAACATACACTACCACCGCATTTAGACTGCCCACATATCATGTCTAGGGACTTATAGTGCTGTTTTAAATACTCCTTTAAGGAATGTAAATTAAAATCTTGTATAAATTGTTTTGTAATACTTTTTCTACTTGTGAATAAAATGTTACATGAACCAGTCTTGGTTTGTTGATCTCAAATTAATAATAGCATTCTATACAAAGTTGGCGATCAATTCTTTTATTATTTTTAGAATTCCATAATGGTTTAATTGTATTAAAATTACAGTATAATTTGGTACACCTTTGTCTTGAGATACTTGCTGTTCAACAGTAGCATCGTTCTTCAAGCTGGAGGACCTTGAAGAAGCAGTAAGTCAACATCAATCCTTAAAATCATAGTGGTTCGAAATCTTTTCAAGATTTTACATCTCAAGAAAGGAAAAAAGAAATAGTAAGCACCACAGATTGCTGTCTGTATAATGTCTTTGAAAAGAAAACCAAGTACTCCACACGGTAGACCTCTTCAGACAAGACAGATGTGTAAATAATGAGAGTAGCTGTATTTTTGGACCAGAAAAGGATGCCCTAATCATGGCCCCTGATCAGCACCAACAGAGCCTGCACTTGGGTTGCACTGCAGCAGCCAAGGGTGGTTTCAAACCTCGCTAGAAAGAGAGAATTAGAGAATACCAATAGAGCAGACTAATTGCCCATGATTATTTAGGCCACTTTTCAAACATTGTCCAGAAGGTTTTTATGTTGAAAAGATTCAGGAAAACGTTACTCAAATGGGATGCCGTAGAATTTAAATGCTTAAGAAAGGGATGGCATGGTTTGACTGACAAGAGCAGAGGACTGAGAAGAAAGAGTAATTTGATAATTGCATATAATTACATGGCTTCCTAAGGTAAAGACATAAGAAGCAGTGACTGGAAACTGAATCCAGCTAAAGATGGTAGGTAACATAAAGCCAGGTTGTTTGTGGTGGAGAATTTGTAGCATTATTGGTATTTATGGGAAAGTCTGAGAGAAATTGAAAGCTGCTCTGTCCCTGTCTAGTTTATTCTAGCAAATTTTGCATTGGTTCTTGTCTATGTATTGCCGTTACTTCTCCAGTCTTTTAAAGTACGTAATTCGGAGCTTACTCAGGAAGCACCTTCCCAGAATAGCAAGGTCTCCTTGTACGACTGTGCCCATGCGCTGCACTCCTGAGTAGTCTTCTGCTTGTCTTCTGCTGATCCCTAAGCCCACCTGATCATCCTTCTAGTTCACTTAAAAGCTTGCAAGTCTGCAAAGCAGCGCATGGCACGTTTGGTAGTTCACTTCTACCCCTTTGTGTCAATAAAGGTAGCGTCGTGACTCTCGGCACTGCTAGGATCGCAATGGTGTGCCCCTGCCAAGAATAAAAATTAAAAAAAATCAAGAAAAAAACAGGAATTGAAAAACAAGTGTTTATTTTATCCGGAAACAAAATACAACTCAAGACACATTAGGTATGTGTCCTAAAACTTGCATAGACATTTGATCGTATCAGATATTATCTAAACGTCATTGGCTAGGAAATTACAGCCTTGCTAACTATCTTTCTAAAAGACGCCTACAGACTCAAATAACCACCCCAAAATCTTTTCCCTGCTTGCCTCGCTTTTCAATACAACGCTGTTTCCTGCCTTTTCTACAAGGTAGCCCAAGCTCTTAATCCAACACTCCTCATCCAACCAGGAGTTTGAGATCGTATGGCTTTTCCCTTTGTTGTGGGCTCTTTGAGGGCCTTCGGTGTGCATTCCTGTGAAGTCCCGCCAAGCAACAACCTTCATGCATTAAATTAATCCTCTCGCTGACTTCAGTGATGGAGGTTTAGATCACTACCTGCAGCGCATTCCAGTGCAGACACTGCTGCTTTGTTTTGCCCTTTTAAAAAAAAGGGGTATTGAAGGGAGCGCGCGGTGTTTTATCAGGCACGGAGCAAGCTGAGGTTGGGTACTGCGGAGCAAAGCCACACAATGCACACTTTGTGCTGGCAGGGTGCAATTTAATCCGTACTTAGTTTTGGCATGAGGGTTGGTAAAAAACCCACTTGCTCTTCACATGGCACATGAGCCATTTTTGATTATGTCCGATAAGGTAGAGCTTTCAATAGGATAAGAATAATAGTGGGTGGATTTGCTCGTGAGCCTGCTGGTTTCCACAACAGCTTTGAGTGATGGGATTAGTGGAAATGTTTTCTAATAGCATCCTGACAGAGAGGACGGCTGATTGAGGGCACACTGAGGCTTCTAGCAAGCGCCACAGCTTCAGCAGCAGGGTCAGTCTGAGCAAGACTGAGCGTTTTTTCCCCACCATTTGATTTTCTAAATCCTTCCTTATCACAGGTGGATTTAATAACTTTTTTGCTTGTTTGACCTGACCAAGGGAGATTTAGCTTGTTCAAAAGTTTATAAATTATCTTTTCTAAAGCATTGGTGCAAAAGCACACAAATAAAAAGGCAGCTTTTAGAAAGTACTTTCTCTGAGCCTCAGTCTTTGTGAAGTTTTCCATTTTTTCTGCCCAGGTCCCAGCTTCAGTTCGTGGATAGACAATTCATGTGCTATTCAGCGTGCAAAAATTCTCCTAAGTATAGGAGATCCTATACCGAAGTCCATTCTGTAATCAACAGTTTAAGGGAGAGTGCTGATTTAAAGCTTGGAAAAATTAAACTACTGGGATTCAAGAAATCACCTTGCTTTGCCCAAGATCTCTATCAGACAGTTTACTGGAACATAGTGATAAACATATGATAAATACAGAATGTATATGTGTACCTAAAGATATTTAATAAATTACCCCTATCATTTCATATGTGATCTGAGGCAGGGCATTGTCCAGGCCAGTTGTAGTAATTGTATTCCTAAGTTCTTAAACATGAGGAAATTACAGAACACGATGGACCAATTCAGATGAGACCTTTACACGATACAAGCATTTATTCTGCATGTGGCAGAGGTTATAAAATTAATTGAGAACTTAAAAAAAACCCTAAAGGCTCTATTTCAGTTTTGTTCAAATGCCTTTCAGTCCAGAAATCCAAGTGCCCTAGATGTTTCATAGGTCGATATGGAAGCCTTAGAAAGAAAAAATACTGTAAACAACAAAATAAAATATTTAGGACCTACAGCCATCACTCTATGGCTCCCTTCTGGGATTTTTAGAGCTGCAATCTCTTGCTCTTCAATAGCAACATACAGGAATATTCAGTGAGTGAATGCAATTTCTCCACCGGGGCCGGTAGCGTCTGAAGGCGCTGGCTGGCCCTGCCGGAGGAGCTGAGAGCACCGCTGCAGCTTCAGCGCTTGTCAGCTGCTGGGATCTCGGCAGGACGGTTTGTAATGGGGACGCTCCGTGCATGTGCGTGCGCGTGCTTGCATACGATGGACGTTTAAGAGAACAATATTGAACAAAACAGGAACAGTAGAGGTTATTCGTTATGAAAATAATAATAATAATTAGAAAAGGACATCTCAGTCCTTAGTGCACAAAAAAAGGGCAAAAGCAGCCATTACATTGCAAAGTAATAATATTTTAAAAGCCAAAGTAAAGATCTAGTCTACAGCCGCCTAACTTCTCTAACTTCATGTTCACGTAACTCACATAAACTCTGCACCTGGCCAAAGCAAAAGGAGGAGGATCTGGAAACAGCCGAATAACAGCATTTACTGCACCAATTTTGTTCATATATTGCAAACGTGCTATCTTGTAGATTTGTGTTGACTCCTGCAACATACGGTAGCTGAGTTTAACCTGAGGAAATTCAACAGCAACTATCAGTTTGGCAATGTGGTTGACTCTGTTCCAAGAGAAAAAAGAAAGCTGTTGACCACCCCAATGCCCTTTTATGTTGTTAGACACAACAATAGTTGTGTTCCGTTATCATTAGTAACTCATAGCTTCAGCTTTATTAAACTTTATTGCTAAGGATCTTCAACAATAGAAGTTAAGAGGACACCGCACCTGTGCAAGAGTGAGAATATCTTTCTGACTGAGATACCAAACCAGACCCGTAATGTTCCACCAAATAACACTTGCAGTACATTTTGTCAAAATTCTTCACCTTTTTTTGATATTTTGAGGCTACAAATAGAAAAAATTCCTTCCTTGAAAAAATTTTCATGCCATGACAAAACGACGTGAAATTTCACTTAAGAGTACTTTCTCCAGGAGGGTTTGTGCAGGTCCCCTCCATGTTAACCCCTCAATAAACTGAAACCCTCAACACTAATTTAAGTTGTATCTTTAAACATATCTCAAACTTTGGAGGATTTCTTGGTTACTCAAAGAGGACTAACCCATTTGCTTGAGCAAGAAGTACCTCGAAGTTATTTTCATACACTGTTTTTTAACTAGCCAGATAGATGGATTCGGGCAGAAGAAACTAAATCCTTTAGATGATAAAATACCTATTTTATTGATGGGTTAAAAGAAGCAAGCCCTGTGGGTGCAACTCTCTCTCTCATTAGTTCAAACAGGCTATGGGATCTGCAGGGAGGAGCTCAAGAATGCCGTAAATTACATCTCCTGTGGCTTTCAACAACAAATAGATAGCGTTGGAGTTTACTGAAGGTGTTGGCAAGTGCTGTAACAGGGATTCCTGAAAATATCTGTCTGCCAGATGATGTTTCCTAATACACAGAATGTCACTGGGGAGGTCTTGTTGCATTTACAGCCAGATGCTTTCTTTTCCTAGAGAAGAAGTCTTTTTATTGCCTTTCTGCAGTAGGTGGATCAGGGGTAGAAGGGAAGCAGCAACACCTGCAGAAGCCGCAGGAGAGCAGGGTTCAGCGCTGGTACGTCCAGCACACGCTACAGCCTGTTACAGCTCATTTCCCTGTGCAAGTCTCCCACCCATGCAGAGATTAGCTGTAAATGTACTTGGAAGCCTAAAAATCCCCAAAGATGCAATATTGCACCTTTCTGCAGATGTATCAGTGTTGTACCTGCAGTAGTTCAAGGCTACAAGTAAAAAGAAATAAATATCTTCTGTTACTTGGGGGGAAAAAAACCAAAAGTAACCTTAAGATTTTGGGCTCAAGGCCTTCTTGGATCTGCTTTCTAGTGTTTGCTTGCACACTTTGCACCTAGTTAAACGTCTACAGCTGCTGTGGCTCTGAGGATGCTCCTGCAATTCTTACCTGACCTGAGGGAGCAGAAGTTACCTTTCAATTTGGCCTTGTTCTACTTCATGCTGCAAGAGCTGGAGTGTTCAAATGCCTGGCAATCATCTCCGTTCTTTTCCCAATTGCCTCATTTTTTTGAGGGGGGAAAAAAAAAAGACTCTATTCAAATTTTGCTGAAGTTGCATTACTCACAAACTGCCCATAATAAGACTCCAATTTCATTGTCTCATGGAATATAAATGCAGCTATCCAAATGCCACCCAGAAGACCTCCCGGGAATCAGATGCTGATTCATGCTGTTACCAGTGTCTCTCTCGGCTGCTCCGTCCCCCGGCCCAGGAAGCAGACCAGAAGAAATCAAAACACCTCTTTGACCAGAGCAACCCAACCCACACCAGCAACCCATTCGTTAAAATTCTGTTATTGAATCACAGCTTATGGGTAGTTCAAACAAAACAAATACCAAAAAAAAAGAGAAAAAAAAAAAACAAAGAAGAAAGAGACAGGAGGGAAAAAAACTGCATAAACTGCATAAAGAATTATACTGGAGAGTCATTCAGGAAAATTTCCGTTTGTATATTAAAAGTTTAGCTAAATAACCTTGGGCTGCACAGGAAGACAAGTAGGAAGGAACACTCTTCTGATCTTTACAGTCGCCCTGCCCCTCGAGCACACCAGGCATTTTATCTTCTTAGTCATAATTTGATCGTGTGAAGTTGACATGCAGCACTTTTACCCCTCATCCTGGACTCAGAAGGGTTTGCCCTCCCCATCCCCTGCCTGGTGTCAGAAATAGTAACTCATGACTGGCACAGAAGGCTCTTTCCAGTCAGGAGAGGAACGTCTCTACCTCTTACCCCCTGTCCTCCTCTTTTACGGCTCTTCCCTACCTTTCTGCCTTATTTGTCACTGCTGCAATTTTCAGGTATTTCTCTGCCTTCTTTCCTCCAGGCTCATGTTTCCCGTTCTCCTGCCTCCACTAGCTGGTCTGCTCCCCCGTCACCACGTGAAAGCAGAATTGCGGATTTAATTGCATGAACCTGGGAGATGCAACACAACGTACGCAAGCACCTCTAAGGCTTTGCTCTGTTCTTACATACAAGCAAAGGAAATAAAAGAGAGGGAATCAAAGGTACCCAACCGCAGCGTGCAAACGCTGGCCTGTGCGACACTGGGTAAAGCGTACTTTCAGAAAGGCAGCGAGCTCAAACTCAAAGCCAGCCTACCCAGGAATTTGTTTGGTTGGATTCCTATCTGTGGGCAGCTGCTTCTAAAATGGAAGATAATGTGCTTAAAACGGCAATTTTTAAGCACGTGCCCTGATCAGGATTTTGCTGCAAGAGCCGTCTGTGAAAACTAGAGACGAGGAACTGGTCACAGCAGCAAGCGAGACGGCGCTATCCATGACAGTACGCAAAAATTGCTGATAACGGGACTTATCCTAAAGTGCTGCAAAAAATGTATATATTGAAAAGATTACAGGCAGGACAGTTGGGAATTATGATGGTTTAAACTGACTGGAAACAAAAAACTGCCTTCTTTTTTTGTCTGGAACAGTCATTTTCTCTTCCCTGAGATAATCGTACCACAAAATATTATAGCAAAACAAAAAAATCGCTCGTATCAGATCCACTTTGCACACTCCGGACCTGGTGTTCAACTTTTAATTCCTGACTGGGTGAATCAAAGCAGGTTGGGCAAAACTGTAAGTTAAGACACAGGAGGGCATTCCCTGCTGAGCGCTTAGTAGGTTGGTGGAAAACAGCATCAACATGGCAAAGGAGTCACTGCAGAACGGACAACACAATTGCTCTTAGCCTCCTGCTTACAACTGATAATTATAAAGTAGATCCAATTGCACATAAGTTATTAATTTATATTTGGTTCAATGGAAAAATAAGTCAAAATTATTTTAACCCTAATGTTTTAAAACACTTTAAAACTTACAAACAGCAAGATGGAAGAGGTGGAAGGAAGAATCCCATATAATTTGGTCTGAAAGAGGCAACAGTGCCCATGAGCGCCGGGGGGGATGCCGGGAGGTGGTACACCCACCCGCTGCCCGCAGGCTTGCCGACAGCACTACTGCTCCCGTCTCAGCTCCTCGCCGTTCCAACCTCGCCAGCTATGGCTGGTTAACAGATCAGCCATAAATTATAGATTATTTTTTTTTAATGTACATTATGCTGTTACAATCTTTACATTTGCTCATCGGAGAAAACTATAGGGCCCTACAAGGGGCTTTCAAGAGCCCCTACAGCTGCTCACCAGGGCTGGGCTCTGGTGGATCCAGCCCACCTGCAGCTCAGTGCTCCTCACCTGCATCCAGCCGAATGTAAAAGTGATGCCACAGCCATCATGCGCAGCGGCTCCTCCATCCATTGCTGCAGCAAAAGCAATATTGTATTATATTGACATCTGCCAGTGCTCCCCGCCCCCTTTTTTTTTTTTTTTTGCTAAGTATTTTGTTGGTGTTTACTCAAAGTCTTCCAGTGGGTGAATGGATTTTATAGAGGAAACATACACTACGCTGCGGTGCACTGCTGTACTATGAAATTTTGCCATAAGGGAGCTTTTGCGCTTCGTCTGTTTGGCTCTGGGTCTTTATTAGGTGATGGAGTGGGAAACTGCAAACTAGTTTCAATGAGTGAGCCTTTTTCTTAGCACTGCTCATGGACTTCCAGCTGCTGAAGGACGTATATTCCTCCACACTGGATCTGTCTGCTTCTGAAGGACTGCACCCCTTGGAAAGGACCCACGCTGGAGCAGTTCATGAAGAACTGCACCCCACGGAAGGACTCACATTGGAGGAGTTCATAGAGAGCTGTCTCCCATGGGAGGGACTCCACGCTGGAGCAGGGGAGGAGTGTGAGGAGTCCTTCCCCTGAGGAGGAAGGAGCAGCAGAGACAACGTATGATGAACTGACCACAATCCCCATTCCCCATCCCCCTGTGCTGCTCGGGGGGCAGAGGTAGAGAAATGGGGAGTGAAGTTGAGCCCGGGAAGAAGGGAGGG
>RSEF01000001.1:204053505-204064570 GCA_003993805.1 Himantopus leucocephalus | reverse complement strand
AACACCACTTGCGACCGGTCGCCAACTGGATTTAACTCCATTCACTTGCGAAGGTTTAACATTATATTAAGTTAATACTCTAGAGGCATCCTGTACAAACAATTATTTTTTTAAAAGGAATACAGTTTACTTCTCATCTGGAAATGAAGAAAGCTCTGGAGAACACTACTAAAGGTAAAGAGGCTGCCTAGAGCCCTTCACACTGTGAATTCAGAGTTTTAGAAAACACAACTACAGTTGGGGCTGTTTATAGTCTAAAGAACAGAAATATGATACAAAATACCATAGTACGGTTCAGATACAAAGACTGTTTTATAGAGGAAGGAATTTATCTGTTCTCAATGCATGGGGGTTGTGTGTGTGTTAAGACAAGATATAACAAGCTTAAGTTGCAGCANTGTTCAGATACAAAGACTGTTTTAAAGAGGAAGGAATTTATCTGTTCTCAATGCATGGGGGGGTGTGTGTGTGTGTGTTAAGACAAGATATAACAAGCTTAAGTTGCAGCAAGAAAGATGTTTTGGAAGACTGTGGAATTTCCAACACTAGGGTTTTTTTTTCCCCAAAACAACAGGCAAGTCAAATACCTAGCAGAAGTAAAATAAGTAAAGTAGGTTCAATGGGAGAAGGGAATAGACAAGACTACTTGAATCTCCTTTTATCTGTGTGATTTCATATTGAATGTGCATTCACTTCAGATTTTTCAGTTTCTTCTGTCTAGCCTTCAAAACATGAAAAGAAAATTTTTTCTCCTATTCTCTTTCATGTGGAAAGGACAGAATATTAATGAAGGGCAAGGATTTTTAATTCTCACAAGGATTATTTTTATGTTACCGAAAATGGAAGAAAGTGGAAACAGAAACTCAGTATTATCTATCTCAAGTGTATTTACAGTGCACAATGGTACTGACATGTCTGAGTGCGCTATACATGCCTATCTCTGTTGAAAGCCCAGTAATGTTTTTTACTGTAGTATATTAATATGTTTTATTTCCAAAACCTGTCTACAGATTTAGAAAACTGTAAAGGCTATATTAAGTCTGATATACAGTAATAATTTGTGTGACAAAACTCATGCTACATTGACATTGCCTGTAAGAGATTTTAAGTAGCCTTACTCATTTCCAAAACATGATGCATTAATAGCTTTAATATACACACAAAGCATTTTTATAGATGAGGCCAAAAGTCAGGACATTGCACCACAATTGAAGGAAATACATTATTTTGGCAAAGGAAATTGGAGCAAATTCCATTTCTACTGGAAGGAACCATGGGATCTTTGATGTCCACATAGCATGGATATGACATTTATTTTTAAAGCCTTAACCAAAAGATCCCTCACAAAGTCCGCAACTCTCAATTTGTCCGCCTTGGTGGTATAAAAGGATGACTCAAACTTGCTGGTATTTAAACACGTTGTTATAGAAAATGTAGGTATTTTGCATCTTGTACTTAGGTCACTAAGTCATCTTGCATAAACAACACCTATGAAGAAGCTGCCTGTACATTTTTAGATACATTTGGCCATAAGAACAAAACAGCTGGAGACCAATTTAAACCTTATATGGAAAATGATTCTAGCCAAAAGAAATAAATACATCCTGTGTTAAAATCTGTAAACGGGAAACTCTGAAAGACACCATAAATTTTATATATTTAGCTCATGGCACTGCTGTAGAAATAACAACTCTATTACTGTATTTATATTCAGCTGATCAGGAGAAAATAACGGTTACAATCTCAAAGAAATTCAGTAATACTAGATATTTCAAATCTCACAATCATTAGGAGTTTCTAGAAAAAGAAAATCTTCATGACACTTCTAAACTGTACCCTAACTGCCCCAGATTCACAGGTTTATGCAGCACCTTGCTAACCCACAGCAGAAAAGGGGGTCACCAAAGCCTCTTAAGCACCATAGAGTAAGAGGAAGACTCTCTGCTTGTGAGAGAAGTAACTCGCTACTTCTTCAGAGAAACTGATATCAAGTCAGCACTTATTAAGTAATATTTAAAATTGATTTTTCACCATTAATTTGTTTTTGCACAAAATGGGAGGATATGGCTACAGTTCATCAAAATCACTCATTCCACTCTAAAAAGCTATTGTAACTGTATAAATATTAATTTGACAGCCTAAGAATATTTGATGTTTAATAGACATTTATAAAACTAAGTTACCTTTCATTAAGTGTAGTCTGTGAGTGGAAAGCGCAACTGTGACTGCTGTGCTCCAAGCTACACGTTTCATCACAGCACAGTGATGGAATCAAGTGAACTGGTCCTAAGGAATGAAAAATAATTTAATAATGTTAAAAGTGTTAAAGTTCTGTAGAAACTTAGTCTCTGTACTCTTTCAAACTCGAGTATTAGTTTGCCAGATACATTGTAATACATGGATTGAGGAAAGAGATTTTGTATTGCAAAATATGAGTTCTTTAATTTATTACTTTAAAATCAAATGACATATAAAAGCCAAGCCCTTCCTCCAGGAGTAATATAGATGCCAGTCATGAGTATCTACTTTTTAAATTCATATGCTTTTCAATTAGATATGCATGAGAGGAAGTACCACGTTCTGAGTTAATGCATTAGGATATTCAAGCCTGCGCTCTGGTGTTAAATTATGTATTTGCTAACATCATAAACGCATCCGTTCTGACATGACTTCACAAAATCTCAATAATTTGAATTGTTCAGGTTGTTAATGTCTTTTAGTGTTTTTATCACATTCTTAGATAGTCCAGTAAATCCTTCACACTATTTCAAGTCTCGAAGCCAGATGCAGTGCTATTTTTATCGGAAAGAAATGAGATAGACATTTGAAACTTTTTTTTTTTAAGTGAAGGGTCATTAGAATGAAAACAGGAAAAAAAATAAAATAACCAAACAGCTACTTAGAAATTCTATTTGCTTATTGAGAAATGAGCCTAGGACAAAGGGTAGTTTGACATAGTTAGCTCTGTAGTTAAAGTTAAATGTCACAACTCAAGTGTTAGATAAATGTCAGATAAATGTTCATGATGCCATAAAGTCACCTTTTAGTACACTAACATACCACATGTCTGTGATGTGCTTCTCTGGCACTGGCAACATGTTCTGCGGTCATATTCATTTAGCCGTGGTCTATCAAAACATGACAATTCAGAGCCATTGTAGTGAATGTCTTGTGATCTCAGAGACCCTTTGGACAAAATGAATAAAAATATATATTAGTAAATGATAACTCTTTTTCCTGCTCAGAGCCTATCTTCATAGAATGCTTAAATGTCATACTATACAGTATTTCCATACATTGTCCAACTGAAAGATCCACAATGATCATATGGTTTCATATAATGCAAAACACAGATTTTTCAACAAACCCCATAACAGCTGGTACAACCACAGCCTCTTCTAGGAAGACATCTACTCTTATTTTGATGATTTGAGATCTTATTCACCACTACATTCTCTCAGTGTTTAACAATTCTCAGTGATTCCCATCTGAAATTTTCCACATTCAGCTTTCAGCCACTGGGATTTTGTTTATGTTATTTTAAAGAGCTTTCTATTAACAGCAGAGTTCCTTTAATCTGTATAATTGTAGGCCAAGGCAAACAAGTTACTAAACTTCACTAACTGAAGTTTGAATTCACTGTGTCTGAATTTCTCAAAACGTACACTGGAAAGCATCTTCTAGGTTAGGAACAATTCTTTCAATTACTCTCTCAATCTTTTTATTTTTGCTTCTGCTGTAAGCAGTGATAACGTCAATGCTTCCTACATATTATTCCTGTTTAACATCCAGGGTTCACTAGATGCTATAAACACATTTGACTAAAAGTTTTTTAAAATTATAAATGGGAATTAGAGTGCTTTTGACTTTTTTCTTTCTTACTTTAAGGTAAGGGGCAGAAATTTTTTTATTATAAACAAATGGAATTACACTGATGAGGTGTTATGGATTTTCTTTAAAATTTACAAATCTAATTGGCTTAGGCATTTAATTCATCTTGAATATAGTGATAAAACCAAAACTGTTAATGACAAATCTGCTATCTACACTAGCCACATTAATTACCTTGATGAGCTAATCTGTGTTTCATAACAGCATGTGACACACAGATCCTCCAAGCTGGTATTTCCAAATTGGCATTGCAACTCTATAATGGCGTCCCAGCTTGGATCCTGAATGGTCCAAATATATCTGTGCGGCATCTAACAGAGTATGGCACAGAATTAGTGCAAATGGACTGTTTCTGGACATCTGCACAGTATTTTCTCAGTAGAAGCTGGAACATCCACACTGAGCTGGCAACCTTGTATGGGGCTTTGGGTTTCTGCTAGCTTGTTCATCTCAACACTAAACTGGCTGGAATGCTGCAGACATTTCATTTATTTACCTACAGAGAGATCTGCCAAACTACTACTGGTATATAAATATGACAAAGAAACAGTAATAATTGGAAACTCACAGCTTGGTTTCTTCTCCATAAACTGCCTCTTACAATAGATAACACAAAGAATTAGAAGAGCTAAGAGCACTGTTGCAAGTGCACTGCATATAACTGCCGCTAGAGCAGTGTCTCGAGGACTGGAAGCAGTTGAAGGGATCTTCACAAGATTTACTTTGGTGGTACCTGAAATATAATTAAATGATAATTAAGGTGAAGTGTAAAAATTTCAGGAATATAGTCATGTAAATGAAAGTCTGGGAAATAGAAGAGGTTTGTAGCACAGAAAAAAAAAGGATATTCCATCTGTAAATGTATAAACAGTAGTTGCACATACAAATAGATACAATTATGAGCAACCACATTACGAAAAAAACCTTGAAAAAATATATTGCAAAATGAGTGATAATGAGTGGAGATGCACACAAAAGCACATTCTGATTGTCCATGAGAATGGAATCAGATCTTCACCACGAAAACAAAGACCTCAATTTTTAATGTCAGATGATTTTAATACGGAGAACGTTTCCTAGTGTATAGCTGAGAAAGCTGTCCACTAGAGGGAGTCACAAATGCATGAACTTCCCTTTACAAGGAAACTTTCTCAAAACGGAGACACCTGCAAAAGTTCAAATACTGTCAAAGGTATCATTTTGCTTGGTTGTGTATGTCATGATACCATGGTCATTTCTAGGATCAGACCTAGGATTTCAACTGTGCTAACATTTTTTATTCAATGATAGTTTTTTAATACAGATAATACCTCTAGTAAAAATTCAACAGATTGACTTCGTGTTTCTAGCTTTGACGGACATTGTTACTTCTAGATGGAAAGTGAAAAAGATTTTAAAAGTATTAAAACTTCAACTACAACTATTGCAACTATCTTAAATTACAAATGTTCTTCTAAAATTAAATTATTTTTTAACAATTTATGAATTTTGATAGCTCATCTATTTCAATCTACTTTGAAGACCACATCAATTCAATAATATTTTATAAGAAAAAGGAAGAAAACATTGAGCATTTCTCTGACAGCACATTTTTAAAAAAACACAAACCATATTTTATTAACTTTTAAAAATAAGGTAAATGTGCCCATTTACCCCAGAAAATCTTTGGTTAAAACCTAAAGACTGTAATTTCCTAAGAAATGGTCCATGCAGACATAAGTTTAAATTGGGAGATAAATGTCTGCCAGAGACATTCAATTGTTTGATATCTTAACTGCAAGATCATATTAGCAGGAGAGAACTTACTACCTTAGTTAGTGCAATCAATGGAATTGTACTACTCAGGAATAATTTTCTGAAATAATGATGGTATTTCCTCTACACACATCAAACGTGGGCACCAGAGCATTTACAACGCCATATTGCTTTTTTATAATGGCCGATTGCCAAAAAGCTAGGTATTTTGAAAATCAACTGCATTCCATCCAATTCTAAGTCTTCAGACCACTTAACAACAAGGAAAATATTAACTTCTAGGAAATAAAGAACCCCAAATTTTAAAAATGACACCCAACATATTAAATAAAAACAGTTTCTGTGGATTATAGTATCATGTAGTTGCTGGTAAGTGGGGGAATATAAAAAAGTGTAGAGGTCAGATCACAGCTATTATTCAGAAGAAAGAATGTTTAATTGTTAATTTCCTGATTTCAATGTGAAGAGAAGCAAGTATTACTGCATTTACATCTGCTCAAATATTTCTATTTACCTTTCATTTGCACTATTATGTTCAACTGTCACATCAAAGTGTGAAGAGCAAATTTATAGCAGCTCTTTTTTATGTCCTTTTAACTTGCCAGATTGGAGCTACTGGATAGAGTCCAACGAAGGGCCACAAAAATGACTGAGGAACTGGAGCCCCTCTCCTATGATGAAAGGCTGTGACAGCTGGGACCGCTCAGCCTGGAGAGGAGAAGGCTTAGGGGGATCTCATCAATGAGCACAAATCCTTGAAGGGAGGGTCCAAAGAGGACACAGACAGGCTCTTTTCAGTGGACCAGAGGCAACGGGCACCAACTGAAACACAGGAGGTTCCCTCTGAACATCAGGAAACCCTTTTTTAACTGTGATGGTTACTGAGCACTGGCACAGGTTAACCAGAGTGGTTGTGCAGTCTCCCTCCTGGGAGATGCTTAGAAGCCATCTGGACATGGTCTTGGGCAACCAGGTCTAGGTGACCCTGCTTGAACTGAGGGGCTGAAGCAGATGATCTCCATAGGTCCCTTTCTACCTCAACCATTCTGTGACTCCAAGTTATGAAAATACAGCAGATACTAAAACTCAAGTCAACAAAGACGCTGAAGTCTCTTACCTGAACTAGAAATACATTTTGAAACTCTGTCCTTGTACTGAAATGTTATTTTTGTTATCATAGCAGATGGTCTATCTATTGTTTGTGTACCAGATAACAGAATAAAATTCCAATTCAGGGTCTCAGGTGCGTTTCCTCTCAAATAATTATTAACTGTCTTTCTCCTTATGTTCTTCTATAATTCCTATTACTCAAAGAGCTAAGTTCTATGACCTCTTTTCCAGATCTTCATTGTTATTTAAAAGAAAAAGCAACCAATGTCATAACTTGAATGCTCTTGGCAGAAGCATTGCAATCTTCCACAGAGAAAACTTTTCACTCAGTTTCTAGGATTCTTACAGCTGTAGTTTTAAGTTTATAGTTTTAACAGACTGCATAAATTTCTGCATGGTATGTAAACTTCCAGGACATAATTCTGTGAAAAGCAGTAAAACTTTACATATATATAAAAAAAGCTGTCTATACAGCAACATGTACTGGCTTTGGCATGAAAATCAAAGACTGTGCTTTAATATCAGGTTTTCAATTTTCGTCAACTGCCTGATCTAGTCTTTAGAAGGTTAAAGACAGCCTGGACAAGTATTTAAAAAAAGACAATAAAAAACTGATCAGGCTGTCTTAAAATATTTTTCACATCAATATACCTACTTGTAACAATGTACCTACCTATCAGCACTAAACAAACAGTTCTTAGAAATTAGGCCTTCATAAATAGTAGAAAAAAGAATTGTTAATTTTGAAAGCAAAAATAGAACAAGAGCACTGGAGGTGGAGCTGCTATACTTTTGTCCCTCTTCATTTGCTCACAAAATATATCTATTTGCCAGTATAATTACATACTATATATTCTGGGAAATGATAAATTATATATATTTCGTTAGTGCCCATCAGCAATATCTGAACTCGAAATACAGCCATTTTATTTTAAATAGGGATGGCAAAAGTTTAAATTTATTTTAGCCATCTAGTTTTTAAGATTTATTTTATTTGGTTCATTTTTTTTTTTTTTTTAATCGAGAAAGCAATTTTCTATTCCTGAGAATGCCTACCACTCATCTTCACCTTCAAAGAACTTTTTGGAATAGCTACTGTGAGCAGTCCATTGTAGTGTAGCTCTAATTATAATGATAGTGATCTTCCCTGCAGAGACCAACATTTCAGAAGTGGATTGCTATTGTAGAAGTGGCCTGTTGGGCATTGCTGAACTCTGCTTTCAGTGTTACGCAGATATGTATGCATTTTCATAAACTCTCTCTTTCTTTTCAGGTTCACAGACTTAATAGCCCCATTTCAGTAAAGCAAGGAGGGGCATTTTAAACTTTAAACTTGTACTTACATCTGTTATATGATTAAATTTAAATGTGTAATTAAACATTCTGTAAATTGGATGTGATACATTAAGAAAGGAGGGAGGTGCACACTGTTTTATGATTCTGGAAAGCACGTGCATATTATGCATCACAAAAATAAAACAAAAAATACATTTTATTTAAGAAATAGATTTCCTTTTCTAAGTCTTAGTTCCAACATATTCTGGAAAAGTGCTAGCGCTAAAGAAGAATTACCCAAAATATGCAGCAGCTGTCTCCTGCATAATTTTGAGCAGTAAGCCTGAATACACATTCTTCCTTTAATTAACCAATAGTACACCATAATGTTAGTATACACAAAGGTGTGGTTCTTAAAAGCAAGTAAAGTTTCTCTTAATCCAAGATGGTTAAATATCAGTAACTCAGCTGACACAGAACATAAGAATCTCAGCTGTATCACTATAACTTCTGCCAATAAACAGAATAGTTGAATTTTCGGCCTATTATACCAAACAACCAGAGAAAGGACAAAATGTAAAAAGACTTCCTGTATCATTTATTTCATGTTTATTTCCTCAGATTCTTTTTTTCAGAACCATGATTAGTTACAGTCACTACTAAAATCAGCATGCCTAAAAGAAAGCTTTCTGTGGGAGATTAACCATGTGAAAACAGAACTTGCAACATTTTATGTTTCTTCCATGGTTATAATAAATAATACTATAATAATAATAATATAATAATTACCAAAGTTGAGGAGGATAAAATGTGGAATATTTTGTTTTGTTTTTCTTTGTTACTGTGTCAAGTCAATGGTAACCCAAAGAGGGTTTACTCAATAATCCAACCTCCACTTAGATAGCCATAACATGGTAACGACAGACAGAGTGCCATCTTTTACAATCAGGACTGAAAATAAGATACAAAAGTAAATTATAACAATGTTAATTCCTGGACTATGGGTATTTCTGGTCAAGAGAGGAGAAAACAGCATTTGCCTCTCATAAAAAGTGTTTGCCCATTACCTTTGCATGGATTGGCCCAAGTCAGTGGTATCAACCTTAATTTGACAAGAATTAAGGGCTCAGACATACCCTCAAGTTACAATAATTTAACAAGTTAGTGCCTGCCAGCTGAATTGCAGTGGCTATCTGTATGTGTGCTCTTGATGTAGATCAAGATGCACAAGGAAAATGCAAGGCAATGTAACTTATCTTGAAACTCCTCTGTTTTGAAAAAAGTTTAAAAGATGATTATGTTCATTTGAAAATAAAAAGGCAGTACCTCTACGTAGTCCCCAATAAGCAAAAGAATGTATTATATATAAACACGATGTGTGTACATATAATTCAGATACTGTATGTATATGTACACATATATATAAAAAATGTGTAATATATCCTTCTGAGCATTAACATCAACGGAAAGTAAGTTGTCCTGAGTATATTTCTAAGTCTTTACAAAGCAGCAGATTGCCTCCCTTCTCCTGGTCTTTCAAGTAGGAGGTAAGAAACTTTATTAAACATTACTGTTGGAGACTGTGGTAAACGTTGGAGAGAGAGAGCCTCCCAACATCTGTAAAAGGACAGCCATTTGTGTGCATGGCCTACACCCAAACGCTCATCATGTCAAACCACATATTTCAAATGTACTCCAAGTGCTGACTTTAAAACCTTTAGTTTCCAAGTTCGTACCCTACAACTTTTTTGTTCTATTTTGTTGGGTTTGTTATTTTTTAAATAAATATACCAAAAAGCCCTAGGGGAGAAAATGACTATTCAAGTATTTATCCCATTGTTTGGAAATCCTGAGAAATGTGCTTATAAATTAAAATATTTGGAATTTGATTTATTCATTTCCAAGACCATTTCTCTTGCACTGCGTATTTTCACAACTGCTGACAGCCTTTTATGTTTAAAATGGTAGAACAATTACACTGTGTATGTGAATTTAGAATATATATGAACTCCACAGTACTGGAGACACACCACTATGTCTGTAAGGCATAGTGAACCTCTGNGACACACCACTACGTGTGTAAGGCATAGTGAACCTCTGCAAGATGGTTTTTTTATAGTAATTAAGAGATGTTCATTCTTGGTACTACCACGGTCATCTAAATCTAACTGATATATGGGCACAAAAGTAACATTGTTTCATACTTTCACCTTTGAGAATTGTCTAGCATTTTAAAAATACTACACAAGAATAAAGCCTCAAATCACCAATACCCTCAAATAACCTGAAAAAAAAACCTGAGAGTAAGCCAAAAATCAGAGGAAGTGGGATGAAAATCTGTGTCACTGCTAAACTACACCTTCTCCTCCCCCCACAACATAACATAACTGGTTATCAATGTGAAAAGACAGTATGTCTCTCCTCCATAAACTGGAAATACTTAGTATGATCTGGTGGCACAAAGTATATATTACTGTTAATATGACTGTGGTGTCGTCAGCAATTACCTTCCTGACTTTTGCTACTAGCAGCTCGCTTTGCACCTCTGACAGTTGAGGGTGTCTAATATGTTTTGCAGAAAATGCAGTTTCTTTCTCAGGCGTTTCCATGTGTTAAATCAGTACCAAATAACATTTGCACCGGAACATACGAGATTGCTAGGTACAGCAGAAACCCTATTTCCCTGCTTCACTTCTAACTTCTACTTTTAACCAAATTATTTTCCATACATGTTTTGGGAACAAGAACGCAATATTTTAGGATATTCTCTTGTTCAAATCCAGCTATAGAATGCATCCATCCCACCCAGGCTATGAAAGTTGCTTTATCTCTTCAACAAAGATAAAAGTAGAAAGTATCTGTTTTGTATTCTGTATGTGCAGTCCCATTTCATCTTTAGGACTACCCAGATATAGAATAAAAACTACCTGGTTTGTTTGTACTGCCTAATCGCACACCATTTTCAAGTGGGTAACTACTGCCATTACATGTTTTCTAAAAGAGGAGAGGAAGATCCTATACCCTTTAGAATCTC